>VZTJ01005853.1:2023501-2060096 GCA_013397795.1 Orthonyx spaldingii
AAAAAAAAAAAAAAAGAACCACCAAAAATTAGGCAGTCTCTGTTACTTTCCAGGATGCCCAGACCTAACACGTATGGACACTGCCACCTTCTGTAAAAGGCCTGATTCTGCCTTTGGATAACAAACCCTTCAGAAATTTTCATTTATAAGGTGTTGTGTGGTGGTGGGGAAAGAAAAAGCTCTTTTCAGTAAATTTTAAAATGTGGGGAAGACAGCACTGGGAACAGAAAAACAACCAGACAATTGTAGCTCTGCTATATTCCCTGACAATTGCTGAGAAGATTTCAAATACTGTGTTGATATACCATAGAACAACATTCTCCTTTAGTTGAAAAGATCTCCAAACTTCTGTTTCATTACTGTTTTTCTAGTGCTCTTACAACCTCTTGAAAAGTTCTCCATTTAAGAAAAGAAAAGAAAAGAAATAGCCCTTACGACACAGGTTTTTGAACATGTTTTAATTTTCTAATTTTCTTTTTACTTACTGCAGCTACAAAGAGAATTGACTTTTGAAAACTTGTCTGCATGGACCAAGCCAGAACTAATGGAGAAAATAAACATGGAAGTTTATCTGCCCAGGTTCACATTAGAAGAGAAATATGACCTCAAATCTACTTTGAGCAGGATGGGGATACAAGATGCCTTCACAGAAGGTCAAGCTGATTTCACAGCAATGTCACAGAATGATGACCTGTTTTTGTCACAAGTTTTTCACAAGTGTTACCTGGAAGTCAATGAGGAAGGCACAGAGGCAGCAGCTGCCAGTTCAGCAGCACTGGCATCACGAAGTCTTGGTGCTACTGTTATCTTTGTGGCAGATCACCCTTTCCTTTTCTTTATCAGGCACAACAAGACCAAGGCTATCCTCTTCTTGGGAAGGTTCTCTTCCCCCTAGAAACTCGATTACTAAACAGGTTATTGCAACAACAATGAACTAAATACACACCGCAAAGAGAATCTCAATAGTCTGTGCACTTCCCAATCTTCCTGTATGGTTGACAAATCTCTCAATGTTAGAGAGTATTTATTAAAAATAATCTCAAATTTATGCCTCTGGCTTATTTACCTGGCCAAAGAACCCAAAAACACTAGCACTACACTCTAAGAACCAAACTGTGAAAAGAACATTACTGTGTCTTCCCAGCATTTTCTAAACCAGAACTTTCACAATTCAGAACAGACTGAATTGATCTCAACCAGTAATTTTAAAGCTTTGGTACCTAAGAAGGAAAAACCAGGAATATCTCCTTCTTGCAGAATGCTGCTGCATCTCCATTGGTTTCAGCTCATGCTGATCACCCCAGGAGGGCTACTCACCCACATTCCTGTCAGTTCTTTACCGACTTTGTAGCCTGGCAGAACTGGTAATGAAATAAACCTACAAAATCCCCTTTGTTCCTGATACTGGTGCTTCTTTTTTCCATGAAAAAGGGCTAACACATGTACTTTCTAATCTCTGTCCCACAGCAATTGGAAAATATTTAACAACACTATGGAACTGAAGGAAACGTTCTCCTTTGTAACCGTTCACCCATAAAACACTCTTTCCAGCCTAGCACCACACTACTTTGCTCTCGCTTTGCCATTTATTCACTGGTTTGAGGCAAGATCAAGTGGGAGAATCAAGTCTAATACTAATACAAGTAACACTAATGCCCTAAGTGCTTTCTGGAAAATGAACGTGAATCTCCCAGGTCATGCTTACTCCTGTCACAGCTCTTTCCCCTAAGAGAGTGTCCTAATCAGTCATGCATGTTTTCAGGGAATGATCCTGAATATCTGAATTCACAACAGAGAGCAAAGGACTGGGTTTCTTAATAGACTTGCACACACCAATAACATCTCACTAGAAACATGTCTTCTTGAAACAGAAGGACTCCCTTTTCCTGGCAGAGAAGAGACTGCTGACTGTCACTGGGTCATTGCTCTTTTCTTCCAAGTGGTCAGCTGCTTCCAGGGTCCCTTCTGGCTCTGCTTCCCAAATGGGAAGAAACATAGGAAAAGTGTCATGAAGCAAGTGCTTTATGCTATCCCTACAGAGCCCCATGAACAATGTCTTCTGCCTGTCTCAGTCATGAAACATGATATTGGATCTCTGGAAATTCAGGTCCAGTTCTGCCATGCCCTCCTTCACCTCATGCGAGGGCTGTGTGTTCCCACGGACAAACCTCTTAAGCACTTCCTGACATGCCTTGGGAATAAAGACAGAAAAGCCGCACCTGGGAGGCCAAGGAAGAACAAAACCGTGGCAACATGCACACAAACTCACTCAGGGCTTTAAAGTCAATGGAAATGCTAGTCACCTTTTCTCTCTCCTTCACTATTTTAAGCATGATTGCAAAGATGGCACAGTTGATGTCTTTTTGGCAGTGTCAGAGGATTACTGAGTGGCAATGCCACAACACACGAAAAGTGAGTTGTACTTACGGGAGCAACCTTTTCCCAGGGTGAGCAGCAGTGCTGGAAAGGTTGTGGAACCTGCATCCTTGGAAGTGCTATGGCTAACCTTATCTATTCATGGGCCTGCTACCAGCAGGAGGTTGATCCCTGGATGCCACTTTTAATTAATATGTGTGATTTTTTTCTCTCTTGTCAAAAGCCACTCTGCCTTGCCATTCCATTTCTCATCCTGCCTTGCATCCTTGCATCTTGACTAGCAAAGGCAGCTAGCTTCCTCACAGCATATATCTTTGGGACTTTGGAGTCTCCTGGCTTGGGCTTTCCCATCACCTAACCATTCAGTTGACTTATCTCCTATCCAGATTTCTGGAGGACTTACCATGTTAAAACTAGCACTTGTATAATTTCGGTTATTTCTTCACTACCTTATGCAACATTGATTTCTGCCATTTTTTAGAATTCTTGACCCACTCTGTTCCTGTAATCAGGCTTGCAGCAAAACACTTAGCACACAGTAGTTTCCTCCCTTTCCCTTCCGGCACCTTCCCCTGCCCTCTAGGGTCTTAGGGTTGTTGCCACCATATTCTTCTTCCATCAGTGTCTCTCTTCTGGAACTTTAAAGTGACTACTCCTGTGCCATGTTTATCTCTCTTGTTTCTCTCTGTCCTTGCTTGAGCCTTTCCAGTAGGGTTGTTACAATTCTTGCCCTCCTCTTTACTGTGCAGTAACTCAGGTTTTGCAGTGTTTGTCTCAAATGATTCCCAGCCATGGCTGCAGTGAGATTTCTTTACCAACACAGCCAGTGGGGTGTCCATCCCTTACCTTCCTTCACAGCTTTGCCTCTGTCTGTGCTCCTAATGATCTTCAATCTGAAGCTGAATTCCCAGTGTCCAATTCAATCACTAAAATTCGTGCTTTGTGCTGAGGTACTACATTTGAAACCCAGGAGTCACAGAGAGGAGACTCAGACCTCAACTTTTGCTTAAATTCAGAAGCCAAAACCAAGGATGGTGTAATCTTTTTACTAGTCACTTATTTTAAACAACAGAGCAGTTATCTCCACAACACTAGAAAACCTTTGGAATAGGCGACTTGCTGTCCTATCCTATCAGAGACTTTTGAGGTATAACAACAGAGCTGAGATTTTAATTCCATTGTCCTTTTGGAATGTTTAAACGTGAAAAGTGACAAGGTCAACAAAGAAGTGAAAATTACATAAGATCTTTAGGGGATGTTGTAGAAAGGAGCTTTGGGTAGGAAGAAACAGCCTGGATGTAAATAAGAAGGAAAGGGAGGGGCAAGCAGTACTATGTTTCTTAATTCAACAGTTGCTTAACACACAAACTCAGAGCCTGACTGAGGACAAGACCTAAGTCTTCTCTCTTACAGGATTAAAGGTAAATATTTAAATCAATTTACGTAAATTTTATGATGTTTTTTAAAAGCAATCTGTGCTATGTGTGACTGTATGGGTAAATGATAATTTACCAGTGTTATAATGCATTGTTCTTGCCTTATGTTTTTCTAAATGGCAACCATTAGGGAAAATAAATCTGTGTGCCTAAGGAAAACTCCTAATTTGGGGCAGAATTAATATCAAGAAGGAAAGTTTTCTTAGGGCAGTGACTGCATTACAATTAAAATCTTAATTTTGATAAAGGAATTCCGGACTTAAGGTAAAGGCACAGCACTGCACATTATCAGGCCAGAGATTCAGAGGAGTACTCATTAGCTGAAAGCAGAAATTCCCATCCTGATGCTGCTCTCTTGGTTGTGTTCTCCAAGGAAAGAAAATTATTCTGTGGTACAGATCTGGTCCTGAGGGCACACTGACTGCCAGAAGGATTTTAGTTGTTTGGAAATCAAACACTTGGTAAATACCTGCAGACTTCAGAGATGGCCCCTCAGTTTCTGTTGCTCCATTCCATAGATACAGTATTAGTAATAACAATGACAACCACAACAATAATATAAGCATTTCTGGTCTCTTGAGTGGTAAATTACATGAGGCAGGTATTACTGGGTAGATATCTTAAAGCCTGGAGTACTCATCAAGACATCTAGCAGTTTCCAGTGAAAACAGAATTGCTGGAACATACAGAAGGGGTGGTAGGTACACACAATGAATAAAACTGCATCAGTCTAAATGGAAACAATGGATTTACTGTTCATGAAACCACTCCAAATAAGTCACTGGCCAGGAAAAGCAAATGAGCCTAAAAATTATTACTAAATCCTTTTGCAGCATCAGCTGTCAATTTTATACAGAACCAAAATGAAGTAGGGGGAAATTCAGACATGTTGTGAACCAATGTACTAAAAATGCATTTAAATTTCCCTGAGAGCGGTGCTTTGATAGATCCTTAGTTAATGACAAAAAGGAAAAGAAATACAGACATTACAAATCTGCACATCTTTGAAAATCAAAGGCAGAAAGAAATACAAAGAAAACTGCACTGTATAAAGGATGACAAAAACTCTAAAAGACATTGCTGCTTCTAACAATTGGCAAACAGTATCTGTTGGAAGATAAACATACAACTGTGCTATTAGTTTTGGTGTGTGTAAATGGATTATGTTGCACATGTAACATTTCTTACTAACGTGTACTGTGTACAAAATTTTAAACATTCAAATAGTATTCAATTTTTGGCCTTTTGCCTCCTGCCAGGTTGTAAAAATGGAAGTGGTCTCAACATCAGTTGGCAAGTTTACAGTTGATCTTTTCAACAAGTTGAATGAGACCAACAAGGGAAAAAACATTTTCTTTTCCCCTTGGAGCATATCAGCTGCTCTGGCTCTGACATACTTGGGAGCAAAAGGGACTACAGCGACTGAGATGGCAGAGGTAGGTTGCTTTTGTGCTATTATTGTGAAGAGAACCATTTGGATTTGCACAAACACATTCCTATTGCTGGGAGAAACAGCTGTGGAAGGGAGTTCTGCCTTGCAGCATGCAGACAGGAGCACAGTGTTGGTGGTCTGGGAGGGGGATGGTGCTACTCATTGCTATTCCATGGGATTTGTTGTCACTACACCTTCAGTATCCCTTTTATTAATGACCTAAGCAGCAGATAGCACAGTGAGTTATCACAAGGAGTAAAACATGACAACCATTTGATCCCCATTTGGCTTTAAGTCTCACAAGGTCCTTCATGCCTATTTCTTACCTTTGGAAAATCTGCTTGCAGGTCCTTCATTTCACCCGGGCAACACGAGCTGAAGCTTCTTCTTCTGTGGCCAGACCTTCTCGGGGAAGACCAAAGAGAAGAAAATTGGTATCTACTAGAACTGAAATTCCATGATAAAGAACCTCCAAAATCAAAATGTCCAGATACAGCTTTAGGTGTCCAGTATTTATTGTCTGCACCCCTCTTTAAAGTACAAACCCCACCCAACCATACTTCACAACAGGTTGAAGTTCAGTTCCTTTCACTCATTCAGACCCTCAGAAGTATGAAAGGATAAGTCACTGGGGTAGTCTGGAAGGTTTGTTACATGGCAAGTCAGTTAATCCAGTCATGAACAGAGCCCTGCAAATTTCCCTGTAAACTTGGAAAAACAAAACGTAAGAAAGAGGAACCCAAATCCCTCTCCCACATACATCGCTGAGCACATTTTGAAAGCTTCATGCAAAAATGAAATTGCTGAATGTTTGTTTTCTTTTTCCAAGGATCCTGAGAACAAGCAAGCTGCAGATATCCATTCTGGCTTCAAGAAGCTCCTGACTGCTGTGAACAAACCCAGAAGCACCTACTCGCTGAGAAGTGCCAACCGCATTTATGTGGAAAAAACCTTCCTATTATTGCCTGTAAGTTAAACCTCTCAGAGGAGTACAACAAGGTGCAAAAAATATTTAGTTTTTAAATTACTTGTCATTAATAGAACAGATCTAAAGCTGACCTTGAATGCTGCAAATAAGAGCTCTGGACTCCAGTGATAAACTTAACTGGAAAATACCAGTCAGTCTGCTCACAGAATTTAAGGATGCCTTGCCCTTTGTTTTGTAGGGATTCCTTTACATGGAATGTGCCTTCAGTATTGATACCTCCAATATATAAAATAGTATTGAGACATTAAAATAAGCACATCCATAGGGTGCACACAGCGTTCCTCACTTCCCCAGATAAAACTTGAAACAAAAGGTGGCAAATTTCTGTTCTTTGGTTATTTCTTAATTGTTAACCCACGGTCCAGCAGAGAGTAACAATCAGAATCCCAGAGTCCTCTAGGCCCAAGAATATATCAAGTATAAGAGCTAACAACTTCTCTTTGGGACTGAAAAATAGTATATTTCTCTAGTACAGAACTCTTTTGCTCACTATTTTGTTATTTTTCAGACATACATACAGCTCAGTAAGAATTACTACAAAGCAGAACCACAGAAGGTTGACTTTAAGACAGCACCAGAACAGTCTGGAAAGCAAATCAATGCTTGGGTTGAAGAACAAACTGAGGGTAAGTTGGGCTCAACCCCAACATCTCTGCTCTCCCACAAAGTCAGTCTGCCATTTCCTTCAGGTAGGTGCCCTCGCTTCCCCAAATGCTACTGCAACAGCCAGGTCATGCCTTCCAATGTGGATGTGGGCAGCGAGCAGAGATGTGGTGGGAGGACAGAGAAAGAGTAAACACTTAAACAGCTTCAAATACCTGATCCGGACCTCAGTGAGCTCCTTGGAGAGACTCCCATTGACCCCGCTGTGCTCTGCAGCAGCACAACCGTGTCCTGGTGCCGCACCCATGCCCCACTGGCAGAGCAGACAGAGGGGAGAGACACCTCTGCCTACCCGCTTGCTTCAGGGCAGGTGGGGATGCCTGCCTTGCTGTACCACCCTGCAATGCGCAGAGGTGCTCCTCCTTCTACTTGGTGTAACTAGCTACTGAGGCTTTCTGCTTCCAACTGCTTGCCATGAAGCTGTGACATTTTTGGCAGAAGGAGTAAATCCCTGTCAGTTAGCCAGGAGGACAGGTCAGCAAACTGCTTTGGAGACTGTAAACAAATGCATTGATTTACGTCAGGGGAGCATTTTAGGGAGTAGGTCACTGAGGCATGGACTTTTTACTAAGAAGCTGAACTGAGAGAAAAACTGATCAAAATGTCCTCACTGTGCTATGCTGGAATGAAACCTGACTCTTCTGGTTTCAAAAGGCAAAATCAAGAATTTGCTGGTTCCACGAGATGTGTCAAACTCCACCAAGCTGATCCTGATAAATGCCATTTACTTCAAGGCAGAATGGGAAGTGAAATTTAAGGCAAAAGATACAGAGCTGCAACCCTTCCGACTGAGTAAGGTAAGTTCCTCCTGTATCCTTCTTACTGTAAACAACCCTGTCACAACAGCTATTGCTGAAATCTTTCTTAAGTCTTTTAGGTATCTCTGTGGTAACTAGACTCTCTGAAAAGCTGGTTGCAGCAAAATCTGTCAATGCTCAGCTCACTGAAACAATAGGATGTGATTAGGTAAATGTTAGTGAGCTTCAGATAACAGCTACTGTTTCCAAGATCACTACAGTCATTTAAGATATTTCTGTAAAACAGTGCTAAAAATGACTAAATTGTAAAAACATGATTTCAAGAGTCCAGGCTTCATGGATGGGAACTACATGGCGTGTCATGGGTATGGTACCAGGCCTCTGTGCTGCACAGCCAGGCTGGGCACAATCAGTCCTGCTCAAATACAGCTGCAACAGGGTGCCCTCAACTGGTGCATGGCTGTGTGAGACTAGAAGCAATGTTAATGCCATGTATCCAGAAGAGATGTTAATGAATTCACAATTAAAGACAAGAACTCTGTGCAACTTCCACAAAGTGTACCTTCTGCCTTCTGATTAGCATATGCATGTGGTCTACTTCCTTGAATGGAGGGATGTAGATGTTAAGGGAGGTTACATACTCCTGACAAGCTGACTGCTTGCCAGGAACTCCTCTCATCATCAGCCCTTTTGCTCTGACACTAGTGTTATCCTCTTAAACCACTCTGCCAGAGTGTTATAAGGCCATATCCCATGCCTGCTCCATACCTCTAATCCCTGCAGACATTTCTAACTCTCTTCCTCCTTCTTCCTTCCTTGGGCATGTTTTGGGGAGAAGAGAAAAATCTCTCAGTTCAGTCCCCAACAAAAGCTTTGGGACAGACACTAAGACAAGCAATATTGTCCAGTCAAGAAAAGCTTTGGGAAATGAATGATAAATCACTGTTTCACAAGCTGCTTATAAAATTTTTCTCTCCCTGCACTGCACTGAGACATCATCATCCTTCCATTCAAGGAATGATTCTTACTCATAAATAAATGCTTTCCAGAACAAGACCAAGCCTATAAAGATGATGTACATGAGAAAGAAATTTCCAGTTCTCATCATGGAAACAATGAATTTCAAAGTGATTGAGTTGCCATATGTGAAACATGAGCTCAGTATGTTCATCCTCCTTCCTGATGACATCACTGACAACACTACAGGTCTCGAACAGGTAAAAAAGCTTGCTACAACCATTTGTATTACTGCTCAGTCATTGAAAAGAAAGGGCAGGCTGACAATCATATCTCCCTTTCTGAGGACATGCTGTCATGCTGTTTGACCTCCTCCACTAGCTGAATTAATTTTCTTTAATACTTATCTAATCCCAAGAAAGTTCATCCATGCTGAGTGCCCTTAGTTGGGTAGGAACTGAAGAGAGTAAACACTGTGCACAGTTAAATGCTCAGCTCTTCAACAGACCCTTGACTGACACCCAATCTTACATGATCTATAATGGTTAAATCTCCTTTCCTTGCACATTCAGGAGAGACACCACTGCACAAGAAGTCACAGGTTCTTTCTAAGATGACATCTTTTCTCCATGGCCTGGAAGTTTATTTACCATAGTGTTCTCACTCTTTTTCTGCCCTCTCCCCCCCATCATTTGTTTGCTCTATGAAAAACTAAGGTTTTGGTGAGACTGCATTTGCAACAATAGTGAGAACTGCTACTGTAGTTACAATTCCAAGACTGTTAAATTCTTGGAGTCTATACCATTCATTGCTTTCCTCCATTTGATCTGAGCTGAACCCTGGTG
This sequence comes from Orthonyx spaldingii, assembly GCA_013397795.1. Classification (NCBI taxonomy): domain Eukaryota; kingdom Metazoa; phylum Chordata; class Aves; order Passeriformes; family Orthonychidae; genus Orthonyx; species Orthonyx spaldingii. The sequence continues at coordinate 2,032,957 of VZTJ01005853.1, forward strand.
GCATAGTGCCCAGGACACAGAGTGGCAGTGAAAGACTTTGCCAGAAGCACTTTGTTTCAAAGCTGTCAAGGAAATATGTGCAATAATATTAAGACCTGTTTTTATAGAACTGGACCAAACCACATGCCCCACAGCAATTTTATTCACATCAGGACTGAATTAAAAGAGAGGAAATAGCTACCACAGGGGATGGCAGCTGTTGAATGCCCTTGCCATCTCTCTTTTGCAATGGATTTGGAAAGGGTGCTGCTCAAAACTTTGCAGCATTAAGATTCAAACATTTGTTGCACACCTTGTCTCTGATCATCAGTAAAATCTATTTCTATTTCATGCTTTCAGCTAAATGTTAAATCTGATATTTAAAATGTTTAATTCATTACATTGCCATAAAATTGATTAATTCATAGTTAATTGTTTTTCCACTGCAAACATCAAATTCCTTCTCTTTCTTAAACGATAGCTGGAAAGAGAACTGACGTATGAGAAGCTGTCTGAATGGACTGATTCCAAGAAGATGACTGAGACTCTTGTGGATCTGTACCTACCTAAATTCAAACTGGAAGAGAGGTATGACCTCAGTGATAATCTGACCAGGATGGGAATGTGTAGTGCCTTCAGCACCAATGCTAATTTCAGTGCAATGGCTGAGAAGGATAATGTGCTGATCTCCAAAGTTCTTCACAAGTCTTTTGTTGCAGTTGATGAGGCGGGCACCGAGGCAGCTGCTGCTACTGCTGTCGTTGTAGCAACAAGTTCACATGTTATTATTCCTGTTCTAAAATTTAAGGTTGACCACCCTTTCTACTTCTTCATCAGACATAACAAGTCCAAGAGCATCCTCTTTTTTGGTAGATTCTGCTCTCCTCTAGAATGAATTACTACTTGCTCTCAGACAGCAACCAAGGTTCACTGTTCAATGGAAAACTGTGATCTCAACCTTAAGCCATGTAGCCACCTGTACTGAAAGAGCCTGTTCTTTTCCTTCCACCCGAAACCTCTTCAAAGAAGGCAGCACCCAGAAACCATCCTGAGTCATTGAGGAACACCCCTCTACTGCTCCTTTCCATTGTCTTAATGAGACAGTCCTAAACAGAAAAGAAAGTGCAGAATTTTGCTCCCTTTTATCAAATCTGCTCTTCTAGCTTTGTTGTTTAAAAGTAAGGTGGAGTCATAAAAGCTCTCTGCACACAGGCCATCATCTAGCCCTATGTCAAATGCTGACTTGAAGGGAAATGCAGTTCAGTTGCTTGACTCTCCCAAGAGGGGAAAAAGAATCCTGAAAAGAAAAAAAACTTGTAGAAATCTGTATGCTCTCTTTTGCTCTTTTCCTCACTGAGAAACCTGCATTTGTACTACAATGCTATTTCATAACCTTAATTTCAAATTTGTGAGAGTTGGAAATTAACAAAATTTAATACAAATCCAGAGAAATCTCAGAATGCCCATCTCACCACATGTATATAGATGCATTACATTCATTCTCTCCTGCTTTTTCAGCTTCCTTAAAGTAAGGCTGTGAGGCAAAATTGTCCAACTCTTAACATTAAATTGCTGACTTGTAATCATGTTGCATTTTTTCCTCATTTTTCTAAACTTTGTAGTTTAAGGTTGCTGAGATTTCCAACCAGCAAAAATGCTAAGAAAACTATGAGGAACATGCCTTCTCGCCAACTTCTATTGATATGTAATCTAAACATGTTAGAATTTAAATCTGCTTCCTCTTTTTAATTTTAATTAATTATACTTGTTTCCTGGTTAATATCTGTAAAGCTTCCCTGCCACCTGTAATATTGACCAATGTTTGATTTGTACCTTATGGGTGCATCTCAGCAAAGATATTTGTGGTATTGACAGAAACACTAGTGAAATTTTGATTTTGATTGATGCTTTACTTACTATTTTACCATGAGCTGCATTTAATAAAATAAACTAACTTGAAGTTGTGTTTGTTTTATTCAAGACACTGAGTTATTTGGTTCTCTTAGAGAACCCTGCAATCTACACAGCTGGAGCATGTTTCCATTCTTGTCATCCCAAATCAACCACCACACTATCCCAATTGACAAAGCTGAGAAACTTTAATACACTGGTGTCTTATTTTCACTAGGTTCCAAACAGGCCTCCAAACATTGTTACTCTGCATGTCATCCTTGGCATTTACTAAACATACCTGTTACAACATACTAGAAACAAGAAGTCTGACTAGAGACTAGAACAGCACCTTCCAAATACCCCTTTTGACCACGTTCAACTGTGAGCAAGCAATGTGAAAGAAGTGAACCTTCCACACATCCCTCTTGCCCATGTAGGATAATGAACAAATCATGCTGTACTGGCGCATCAGTTCCCTCTGATGGCTTGGGAGGGCAGCAGTGGTGCTATCCCTGTGGCAACAAGGAATAGCATAAAGTTTTGCAGCCATTGTGGGAGTCCAACTACCTATCAGAGAACATTATGTAAGAGAACAGGATTTGAATGCAGGAGGGAGGTACTGTAAAAGCATTTACTCTCAACAAAATTCCACCTATAATTACAACTCACTTCACCTCCGCATAAGGTATTCTACTTGGAACTACATCTCCCTTCAACAACGAGTATCCACATCTTCCCTGTACAAAGTACTGCTTCAAAAATCAGTGCTCTCCCTTGCCTGTAAGCAGGTTGTCTGTCCCCCAGGACCTACTCCAGTGCAGCACAGACGTGAGCTACTGACTCAGCTTTACTGAGAAGTTTGGTCTTTAGGTGTGAAAGAATATGTAAGTGAAGGCTGTGAAAAAGAAGAAAAGTGAAAACAGAACATCTGAGGCTCTTTGAGGAACTACATCACAGTGACTGACAGCTGGTGTGAGGGGCAAAGGGTCAAACAGGGTAGGTTTGCTACCAAGCCACTCTCAGTCTCAGCTTTCCTTGAAGAGTATACATTCCAGTGTAAAACTTGGAATACAAGTGAAAAGCATGAAAGAGAAGGAAAAGAACCCATTCAAGAGGGTAGCTCTCTTCAGAGCTCATCTACTGCAAGCAACATTGGAGCTGCTTAATTTGTGCCTCCCTGCATTATTTCCAAGGTAACCAGCATCTGGCTCTCAGGTCAGGCTAAGCCTTACAGAAACAGAGAATCGTCAGGGTAGAAGTGGCCACTTGAGATCATCTGGTCCCACCCACACTGCAAACAGGCTAAGCCCGTGCTGCTTGCACAGGACCATATCCTCTCGATTTTGAATATTTGTCTCCACCAATGGAAGATACACAAGCTCTCCAGGCAACCTGTGCCAGTGTTTGACCACCCACATTCTCTCTTATGTTCATACTGAATTTCACATTTTCAGTCAGTGCCTATTGCCTCTTGTCCTCTCACAGGAACCTCTGAGAAGAGTCTGGTTCCTTCTTCTTCATTACATCCCATAAGGCATTAGCCAAGGAATAGATCCTAAGTGACTGCATTTCCAAATAACTGTTTTCAAGAAGCCTTGGGTTTGTTCTGTATCATCAAAATTTTTAACTTTAGGTCCATGAACTCCTCTTTGAAAAGCCACAGTATTTTGAAAACTAAAGAAAAAAGTGCCTACAGGAACCTGATGAAGCAAGCTTCAACAAAAACAAGTTGGAAGCATGGACTGCTTGTCACTTAGTGATTCCATGCCTGTCAAAACACAGCATATTAACATGCTTTCAGTTTATCCAGCAACGAAGGATGGGGGGTTTGTGTCCCAGTGCAAATCTCAGATTCACAAAATAATCTCTGACACCTCTGTGGTAGATGGACTTCATGAAAAGCAGAAATGGTAGACAGGGGTCACAATAATAAAACCAAGAAAATTTACAGTGTTGGTGTATTGATAGTATTTCAAGACAAGGACATAATAACCCCCACTGCTTTTTAACTGCAATGCAAATGCATCCATATTTTTAAAGGTTTTATTTTGCCATCAGAAACAGGCACAAGAAACCCCCTTTTCATGTGTTATTTATAGTCCCATCTTTTAGAGTTCCACTGCAACAGATGTGATACTTGCTCTCATTTTCTTCCTAGGGAACACAGCTGAATAGGATTTTTTGCAGAGTAAAAATGTGTAATTTGACTTAGTCTAATACTGATTTTAAATTCTACTGCTTATTACTAGGTATAACTGCAAGAGAACTGATCTTCAACAAAGGCCCAAAAGGCCTACTGAGAGTGGATCATTTACAGAGTACAGGTATAGAAATAATGGCAAACAGGCAGAAAGATACAACTTCCCAGCTGAGCCACATGGGGATGAAAGACGGCTTCCAAAAAGACCAAAATTACTTTATCAGCATGCCAGAGGAAAATGATTGGTTTTATCAAAAGACTTTTTAATGACTGTTTGTCAGAGGTCAATCCATTTGATGACAATAGGTCAGGCATTGTGATGCAGTGAAACCTTGTTTCTACCATTTTGGCTGCATCAATTTACTGTTTACTCTCTCTGTTTTCATCTGGCACCACAAAACCAAGACCACTTCTTCTTTGGTTAATATGCTCCCTTCTGTAACTCCAATGTCTCTTACCAAACAGGATCTTGCATCAGCTGGTATATACCACAGAGAGTGTCTACACAGTTTGTGTGTCCTTTCTTCATTTTCCTGTATTTTTGGTCAATCTTTGCAGCTTGTAGTACCACTAACTGCTTGGGGGTTTTTCTTCTCCTAATCATTTATCTGAAAAACAAAGAAAAGCAGTGTAAGATACACAGCACAAACATTTCTTAAGTTCCTATGTAAATATAAAAGTGCCTAACATATTTCTGAAACAAGAAAATACGATGAACATTCATGGCACAAAAACTGCACTTAAAAACAAAAGGTATGAAGACAGAGAGGCACATATATTGCTCTTGAAACCTTGCATGGCATATGCAGCACTCAGATTTTAAGTGTATAGAAGCACTAAAACATAATTCTTGTTCAAAATACGAACTTCATACTGACACTTTTTCCATATACGTTGACAGCATGCAGGTAATTTGTTTACTCTGCATGTATCATACTGGTGGGCAGAGGCCATTCTTTACTAAGGTGAAATATAGCAGAAAAAACAGATAATGATCACTAATTAAATTTATCAATAGAATTTAATCTGAGTTACACAGATTAAGATCAGAATTACACTGGTTTAAAGTAAAACCTTTCTGTACATTTTATATTACATCTTTGCTGATATCCAGTTTTACACATTCTCCTGCTTTTGCTTCTTACTCTTATATGACAGTTTCAGTAAAACAAATCATTACAAGCAGAGCTTCCAAGCAGTTTTGCAGCTTTTGGTGGATGATTCAAACTCCCTCAGTCCATCAGAGAGGGATAATAAACTCAGTACTATGCAGGGCCTGTAGGTATCTAAAGCACCTTCACTGACTTTGCTAGAAGCAGAAGTTCAAATGAGCCCAGCATTCACTTTTATTTCATCACTTATTTTAGGTGACTGTGTAAATACCTTGTGAACTTCCTTTGTGATCTGTTTTCCGAAACAGAAGAGCAAAAATGCAAAACATCCTTGTACAAAATAAGAGCTTTATGTGACCTGAGGTCTACAAGTATTCAGATGCTTCCCCTCTAAAATTTAACCACAGGATGAATGAGGTTAACAGTCTATTTCAATATTCCCTTTTAGCCATAGCTTTGAGATCGGTTTCTATTAATTTCCCCCGTTGGTAGAGTATAAAGAAAAGGAGGCTATAAATTACTTCAACATATCCGTTGGCAACCCAGTGTGGTTGAATTATTTCATGCAATTCCTACTCTTTTGCAGGCCAAACTCCACGGTTGTGGAGGATACCTGTAGGAAACAGGAATATTGGCCTTCATGTTCCAGGACCTACACCCACTAACAGTGACCTTGAATTGAGGAGTCTCTAAGTTCTGAAGACAGGTGATAGAGAGGAGAACTACGAATAAATGAGGGAATGTTCACATTTAATACCAGAAGAGGATGTAGATGAGAAAAGGGCGGTGCAAACATTTCTACATTTCCAAAAGTACTTACTACACCACACACTGCCGCAGATCCTGACTGAAGACAGATCTTAACTCTTTTCTCTCTCAGGATTTCAGGTAATTAGATATTTGAATCAGAATAAGTAGCTTTTATTTGAAAGTCTTAAAAATTCATCTTAAATTCTTTGGAACTGGGGGGCTAAATGATGGCACAAAAGTCACACAAGGGAAAGGAGTGCTTAGTATGAAGTGTAGCCCTTAGGAAAACCCTGTGTCAAGGCACAGTAGACAGAATGCAAACCAAGGTTGGGCAAAACCTACAGAGCCTGGGAGGGCAGAAAGTTTCCTGACCTGTAGGAAGGGTGTCTTAATCACCAGGCTACCAGTCGATCCAGGTCAGAGGACTAAGAACGAGCTGCAGGAGAGGATACCCTTCTACTGATCCTGGAATTGAACACATAAGAAAACATGACACCCCTAGCACAGTGTTTTAGATGCTCAGCATTGGGTGTACTAGTTCAAGCCTCTAATTTATTACTTTCAAATAATTACTGGATCAGGCATCCAGACTTTTTCTCTGCCAGATGACCAAAGCAGTTAGTAGACCAATGAACTTCACAGAAACACCCACATGTTCTCTCTGTCAAGCCTGAGAGATACTTGATTGCTCCCCATATATTCCCTGGAAACAGCAGAAGGAGATGTCAGTTTGAAATCTTTCAGGTAAAAAAATTCAGCTCAGCCCTGTTGCCTAGATATGCTCCGGGAGTATGAGCATCTCCAGGAACACCAGTAAGATATGTGATTCGAAGGACCTAAAAATGCTTACATATGAGCTAGGCTGCATGGTATTCACCTCTGAAGCACTCCTGGGAATGCTTCAAAGCTGCCAAATAGCTCTAGGAAGCTTTGAAAACAGAACTTGAGGATCCCAGAGGTTCCAGGCATCTCTGACACTTCATGGGAGCAGCTCGCTTTGAGGACTGCAGCTTTTGATTTCACCACACAAATTGTGCGTGAAGACAGATTTAAGTATCCAATTGCTGTTGTTGATCTAATGCTTGGATTTCACCTGATGCCACCTTACACTGACTTTACCAAATGTTTTATTAGTCTTTATGCTGATGAAGACAATGGAAATTTCTGACTTTGTCCTAATATTTATCAAAGCATTAGATGGACCAAAAAATGCTAATAGGATCCACAGGTTTGTTCTGGATCCACGTATGGAAAATCAGTTTAGTCCTGGGGTTGTGATTATTTGTTTGCTTTAGTTTTGTCCTGTAAAAGGACACTTAGGAAAAGAAGCGGATCATGGACGGAAAACATGTAGGATAAACTAGCAGGAAACCAGAGAAAATTTGTTGTTGGTTAAAAGAGGAACTACTTGGGGTTGTATGTAAGATACAAGAATTTTCTTGAAAAACAGAAATTAGGAAATCCAGCTACAGCTTCCAAATACAGGTTTACCTACACCAAGAACGTATGAAAATCTGTATCTCTCTAGTAGCCTTCAGGATATATGTAGTGAATCACATGAATTCAGCATGGGGTTCTTTTTCCAGCAGAAAATAATAGCATGGGAAGTTTAAACAAATAGAAATAAAGCAGCGCAATGAGAAATTATTCTGTTTCACTCTCTCAGAATCAAAGAATAACTCTGAAAATTAGGCAAAGAGCAAATAAGTTTTTGAAACAAGTCTAAACTCTGAAAACATTTCTAGCTAAAATTGTACTCAACTGATGAAAAACAAAACTGGCAAGGACACTGAAAGCAATGAGGAAGGAAAAAATAATGCAGGTCTTAGAAAGAAACCTACTAGCTGACTGTATTTGGTCTCTGTGCAGTATTTTACCCAGGAACACCTTTGGACTGTATTTGAGAGGTGCAGGCAATCTCCCACTGGCAGCTTTGTATTTTTTAAAAGAAGTGAAGAGGCAGTCACCACCCTCTCTCTGACACTCGTTTGTCTCAGGTGTACCAATGGAATCTCTCTCAGTGTCAACCAACAGCTTCACTCTGGACCTTTACAAAAAGCTGAATGAAACTTCTAAAGGCCAAAACATTTTCTTTTCTCCTTGGAGTATTGCAACTGCTCTTGCCATGGTTCATCTGGGTGCAAAAGGTGACACCGCAATCCAGATGGCTGAGGTAAGCTCTGAAATTAGCTGTGTATCACCTTGCAGGTGGTTCCTACATAAATTGCACTGTTACTCTACCTATGGGGAACAGCAAGGAACAGCATAGGAGGACAGTGATCTGCAATGCTGACAGCATGAGTGGGGCTCTTTTCTGTATCAACATTATGGCAGGTCACTTTCACTTTATTTGCAAGATCTCTCTGCTCTTCACCAACCCTACATTTAGCTTACACTTACAGTTCACAGAGCATTGCAAGTAGTCTGCCAAAGAGAAGTTATTGACATTAGAAGCTACTGTTGGTCCTGCTTGGAACTCTACACTCCATTTTAACTGCCCTCTGAAGAGAATAATTAACCTAACATAGTGCTGAAATAGTAACAAGGAGACAACTTTATTAAAAAAATTAATAGGGAGCTAAGATATGCTAGAGAAAGGAAATCTGGAGATAATATCACTGCTTCTAGGTCAGCTGGTTCTGGCAGCAGCGTATCTGCTTTCTAATACTGCATACAGAAGTTAGCAAGCTCTCCTGAACATGTGTTTGGCTGCACAGGAGTAGCACAAATCTTTGTTTGTGACATAGCTGTCCATAAAAATGGTAATTCTTTCATGAATAATGGCCACGTCCACGTAATGGAGCCTGTTCCTGTCACAATATTGTTCTATTATTAAGCAATCCATGTGGCTAAATTCTATATAGTATTGACACAGAGAATTAATCAAGAGTGCAGTCTCATCCTCAATAACTTCAACAGACTATCAATGGGTGTGGTTGGTGAATTACTGTAGAAAACTAATATATTTACAACCCTTGGGCATATTTATCTCTAACAAACAAGCTGTCTTTATGAACATTTATCATCATTGTCACAGGTTCTTCATTTTAACCAGACTGCAAGAGAAGAAGGTTCATCTGAGACACCAAGAGCTTCTACAGCAAGACCAAAGAAAAGAAAGATGGTATTTATTACAACAAAAGACTCTGAGACACAAATCTCTGAAAATGGGATAGTCCAAAGCAACTACTGCTTTAGCCTTCTAACATCTGCTTGCTTTCTATTACCTACTGTCTCAGTTCCGTAAGAACTATGTATAGAAAAAGTGAAGCTGGTAATATTACCGTAAAACTCATGAACTTGGTCCTTCAAAAGCAGAACTGAGACACTAACAGCATTTTGATTGGCCCTAATACTGTTTCACTTGGTCGTGGCTGGGCTCTAGAAATACCAAGAAATCATTGGTCCTAACATGCTTTGTGCAATTCCATTTCTTATCACCTTCGGGTTGGTTGGGGTTTTCTTCTGTAGTGATAAACAACTAGTGCATTCACACCTGACTCCAGCCCTACCCAATAAAGTCCCTTCCACCTTTCATATGCATGGACACATCAGGCAGAAAAAAATCCCCTTTCAGGTAATGTGTGTTGACTCACCCTTGCTCATCAGCTCCCCAGAGACTTGCCAGAAGGAGAAACTGCCCAGATTTTTCATCAAATGAATTCCCTAAGAACAGAAAAGTTTTAAACTCAAACAAGCTGTGTTTTTTTCAGCATAGAAACTAAAAGACAGCTGAAATTAAATTAAACTAACTGCGAATAAAAAGGGGAAGGGGATTGTATCATTCTCTCCCTTGATGGTGTGAGATGATTCTTCAAGATGAATCACTGCACTCACATTCATTTTAGCAACTCACTGACTTCATACGTTGTACCAAAGTCTGTCTAATCTTGTCCTTCAGATATTTCCCTCTATTATTGCCTCTTCCTTCTGTTCCCATCCCATTGAAAAACTCAACCTCTGATAGCCTGTGTCCTCTAGCTACCAAATTCTTTCCCAGATGTCCTTCCTGGCAGCAGCCCACATCCCAGCATGAGTGAGAAAAGATCACAGCAAGGAATGACAGACAAGTCACCCTGAGTCAGTGGCAGAGACTCTCAGTGTCTCATGTGCAGGGCACAGTACATGACATGGGGGAGGACACTGCATCCAGGCAGCTGATGGGGAGCAGCTGGCAGGTAGCAGCTCACTCCTCCATTTGCAAAGCAACAGCTGGCAACAGCTGGCAAGTAAGCTCATCCTCCCTAAAACTATCAACACTGACATCCAGAATAAACTCTCTCCAAAATCCAAACAGCGACAGAAGAAACCATGTGAAACAGGGAAAATTTGAATAGTTGGTAAGCCCGTGCCCCAACATTAGTGTCTGTGAAAATAGAAGACCTCCTTAAAAGCTGCCAGGTTGCATTGATGGATCCTTGTCAAACTGAAAGGTCTTGTGAAACAGAAAATTAGGCCCTGACAATGACAAAAACTAGGAGACTCAGCTTCCTTGGAGCACCATCAGATGATGCCCCCAAATGCCTACAAAGCACTGCAGAAATAAATCATTGCCCTACAGGCAGAAACCCATTTATCTAGTTATACACAGTGCTGCAAACATGCAACATAAAAAAGAGTTTCATTCCCTGAAACTCCTTTTTAATTGAAACATGAACCATTTAAATAAACATAGCAGGTGCAACAGAAAAAAAATTTACATATTAATTGGTGTCTCTTTCCAAGGATCTTGAGCTTGAGGGAGCAGAAAACATCCACTCTGGCTTCAAAAAGCTCCTGTCTGCCATCAACAAACAAAGAAACACTTACTTGCTGAAGAGTGCCAATCGACTGTATGAGGAAAAGACCTACCCATTACTGCCTGTGAGTTGAACATCTTTACTTGGGAACATGTTGACATTAAGAGTGATTATCAATAGAGATGATAAAAAAATTCCAGATGATAGCACTGGTGTTTGAGTGAGAACACGAGGACAGCCATATGGGGCTAGCCTTGGACAGACAAGAGGTCCATCTGTTTTCAGCAGTGGGCAGTAGTTTGGGAAGTGCATGAGTAAACTGTGTAGTGATTCTTCTCCAGACTCTGCTGTGGCCACCATGTGATCTGCAGCTCAGGGACTTCTTGGGCCAGAGGGCATGTCTACTTAACAGACCTTGATGAGCTGTTGTTTCAGAATTTTGCAGACTTGTCTTTTGAATCTACTTCAACCCTCAGCACCAGGATTTCCACAGCTGAGCTCTGCACTGCAGGAAGCCCCTGTACTTTTTGAGTTTGCTGCCTCTTGGCATTGCTATAGTTTCATTTCTGTTCTAAAGTACACTTCTCCACATCTCTGGTTACCCTTGTCCCCTGTGTCTGTATCTTTTATACTGTACTACTTCTGAGAGTAGGGAGGCCACAGCTGCACTGCAAACTCAGTGGGCACACTATAGTATTATAAAGTGACATTATACAAGTTTCTCTTTTGTTGTCTACACTTTTCTTCATAGTTCTTAAATTTTTATTTCCATTTTTGGCCATGATTAGGCAGATTTTTTTCATGCACCTGTCCATTACAGCTTCAATACCTCATTCCCAAGCAGTAACAATCACTTTCTATATCTTACACTTTACTGGATTATCCATAAATATGTTTATATATATATACATATATATATATGTGTGTGTGTGTTTATATGTATATACATATATACACACACACACATATATACATATATATATATGTATATGTAAACATTTAGACTTCAGTTTTATAGAAAAAACACTGTAGCACAGACCCCAGCACATATGCCTGTGGTGCTCCACTAATAATAACCCTTCATTGTGAACATTATTTCCTCCTACTCCTGGTTTCCAGTCTTTTAAACAAAGGAGACCTATCTCTGTAGTCCCATGGATGCTCAGCCTTTGGTGAGAAGTCCTACAAAATGCCTTTTGGTGATCCAAAAAGACTTTAATGGCTCAGTCCTGTTACCCATATACTTCCTAAAACCTTTGGAAAACTCCAACAGATTTGTGGTTTCAGATTTTCTATTACAAAATGTTGTTGACGCTCCTCCAATAAGTCATTTACCCATCCACCCACTACACCTATTCTGTTCATTTGCCCCACACCGACTCATGAGTTTGTAATTATCTGTGTCTTTGAAATCTTTTTAAAACTGATGTTGTATTACTCATCTTGCAGTTCCTTGGAAGGGGGTTTTAAATGAGATTACTGTTCTTTGATTTTGGAGTTTGTTTGGTTTCCTGAGTAATTAGCAATTTGTCCTTCTGAATGCGTATTGCTCATTTTCTCCATAATCTCACATACATTTGCTTTACAGAGAATTGAGGGAATTTCCTGCTGGGAATCTCCATGAATGATTTCACAGCAGACACCAGTTCTGCTTTTCTGCCATGACTTTATTCTACCAGAACATTCCTTTTATTGTCCTCACAAATTTTTGGCAGGTTCCTCACCTCTGAGCAAACTAAAAGCCTTTGTTCAACTCTATATGAGACTATTCTTCCATCTTGTACTGAACACTACTTCATAAAGCATGACAAAAAAAGTATTTAAATTATATAAAATGTCATTTTGAGAAATTAAAAAAAAATTTAAAGGTTTCATGGGTATTTCAAAATTAAAGGTTTCTACCTTTGTTAATATTTAGAATAGAATGTATCAGACCTTATTATAAAAGTTACTGCATATAAAACAAATTTTCTTTTCTTAAATTATGGATTAGTGGATTGTATAATCTGTTAAAGTGATTATTACTAACATTTTTATAACTCAAGTTTAACTAAATAAGCATACATTCTTCAATCCTATCTTTCAGGAGTTCTTACGGCTCATTACAAGCTATTACGATGCAAAGCCACAAGCTGTAAACTTTAAGGGAGCTGCAGAACAAGTCAGAGCACAGATCAATTCATGGGTAGCAAATAAAACTGAGAGTAAGTATCACTCGGACTTTTTTTTCTTGTCTCACTTTCAAATAATTTGTATTTCTACATTTATGGCTCTTGCAGCCAAGGACCCATAAAAGGTGGAAGCTCAGAGGAGGGAGGTGATAAGCAAAGTACAGCTAAATAGTCTGAAGAATGCCCCTCTCCAACCTAATTGCTGCTCCTTACAAGGTCCTTGCCTGGATTCTTTACGTTGTAGCCTCCTCTGAATCATTGCTGTTCAGAGGCATGTACAGGTAGATACTGTGTGGCTCCATAACGATTAGTGAGGGTTTTACTTCTGCATTCTTCAGCTGCTTGCAACCAACTTCACAGAATAGCCAAGCTATTCCACTTTACCCATTTTACAATGCCATTTTCCATGAAAAATTCAATGCATATATTTTTTAATATATCATTGAATCAATAGAATGGTTTCGATTGGAAGAGACCTTAAAGATCACCTCGTTCCAACTTCCCTGCCATGGACAGGGACACCTTCCACTAGACCAGGTTCCAACCTGGCCTTGAACACTTCCAGGGATGGGACATCCACAGCTTCTCTGGACAAAGGATACAGAGATACGTCAAAAGCCATTTTTAGTATATGTACACCATAAGATGTACAATTAAAAAACCTCCCAAATGCAAACAGTTTTGAAAGTGAGGTAGTCACAGACCACAAACAATTAAAATTGTCAAGTTACACAATCACAATGGAATGACAGTCTCTTTGTCTGATTTTGAAGGGAAAATACAGAGTCTGCTGCCAGCAGGATCTCTCCATTCTCGCACTGTGTTGGTCTTAGTAAATGCCATTTATTTCAAAGGAAAGTGGGAAAAGAAATTTCTGGAGAAAAATACTTCTGAGATGCCCTTCAGAATAAGCAAGGTAAATTCCTTGTCTACACGCCTGTTGTCCTATGTCAATATGTCTATTACCGAGGAGAAAATATTTCACCTGTATTTCATATGCCACTGCAACACTAGTTAGAGCTGAGAAAGTGATATAAACTCAGTGAGAATACCAACTGTGCAAATAAGTCAGCATTGTCTTATTTATGTATGTCCACGAAAACTGGATTTTTAATGTATAGCTCCTCAGTATCAAAATACTTGAGAACAGTTTAAGTTAACAAAAAGTAAGCTAAGCAGGTTAAGTAAAGTAACTTAAGGACAAGAAGAAATTTCTCTAAGTACCATTTTCAAACGGGACCAGGTTGCTTTTGAGAGCAATGTTTGCACAGCTAGGGCTCTCTTCTGCTCTTGGGACCCTGAGTTCATGGGATCTGATCCAGCTGTTCTTCCCACACGCACCCTGGGTGTTGCGTCAAACCTCACTGGGAATTTCCACGGGGTTTGTCACTTTAGCTGAGTGTGTGAGGATGATCTATTCATTGAGCTAACAGTATTTAAACGATCATGCACTGACAATTCCCAGTAGCTGACTGCATGCATATTTTTGGACTGTGTCAAAAGCAAGCAAAATTATTTGTCAATGGAAGCAAACATTTTGTTTGACATAGATTAAGGGTGCAAATACCTTCTGCGTGCCAGGAAATGTGAAGCAAATAATGTGACTGTATACGCAAAGCCTACTATGCTACATGTGCAGTTTTAGGATCCATCATGGCAGCTGGTTGTGGTGGGTGACCTCAGCCGGCCACCAAGTGCCCACCAAGACTCCCTATCACTCCCCCTTCTCAACAGGACAGGAGCAGAAAAATAGGAGGAAAAGGTGATGGGTCAGGAAAAGAACAGGGAGACCATTTACCAATTGCCATCATGGGTTAAACAGGCCCAACTTCAAGAAATTAATTTATTGCTAATTCTCAGAGTAAGTGAGAAGTAAACCAAACAAAAAGTGCCTCCCCCCACCCCTCTCTTCCTCCCAGGCTCAACTTCACTGTGACTCACCCACCTGTGCCCCAAAGCAGTGCAGGGGGACTGGGAATGGGCTAATGTAGCCAGCTCATCACATGTTGTCTCTACTGCTCCCTCATCCTCTGTGCACTTTTCCTCTGCTCAAGTGTGGGGTCCTAATCATGGGATACAGTCCTTCACATCCAATGTGAGTCCTTCCCACAGTCTGCATTTTTTCAAGAACTGCTCCGGTGTGGGTCCACTGCGGGGTCCCAGGTGATGCCAGAAAACCTGCTCCTGAGTGGGCTGCTCTCCACAGCATCACAGATCCTGCCAGGAGTCTGCTCCAGCATAAGTTCTCCATGGGTTGCAGCTTCCCTCAGGGCACATCTGCATGTTCCAGCATGGGGTCCTCCAAGGGCTGCAAGGCAGATATTTGCTCCACCATGGTCTTCACCATGGGCTGCAGGGTAATCTCAGCTCCAGTACCTGGAACACCCTCCTGCCTCTCCTTCCTCGCTGACCTTGATGTCTGCAGGGCAGTTTCTCCCACATCATCTCACTTGGCTCTTCCAGCTGTTTTTGTGCAGAAGTTTTTACCCTTTCTTAAATATGTATTCACAGAGTCACTATCAATGTCACTGATGGGCTCAGATTTGGAGAGCAGCGGGTCCATCTTGGAGCCAGCTGAAACTGACTCTGCCTGACACAGAGACATCTTCTGATGTCTCCTCACAGAAGTCATCCCTGCAGCTTCCCCATTACCATGCAAACACAATACATTGGTGCCAGACAGGGTTTAATTCACTTGGCCTGCAAGGCCTGCAAAGAGAGTTACTTGATTATCAAAGCTAACTCCTCTATTTAAAATTAAGAAATATACTACATGGGATTCAGTTAGCAGGTATTTAGGATATGTGTTTATGCTGGTTTTATAAAGATCCCAAAGACTTTGAAAAGGAGGTGGATGTGATACTGTCTAAAAGAAAGGGTCCTGGGTATCCAAATGCCACTGAATCTTGTATTTGTTTTCAGTTCAATGAAGCAAGTAAATTTTACCATCTTTTTAATGCACATGGTAATTTTTTATGTTTGAATTTTTTCCAGACCAAGACTAAACCAGTACAGATGATGTTTCTGAAAGATAAATTTTTCATACTCCATGAAACAACCATGAAATTCAGAATCATTGAGCTGCCATATGTGGAAAATGAACTCAGCATGTTTGTTCTCCTACCTGATGACATCAGAGATAATACTACTGGCCTGGAGCTGGTAAAGCTGACCTATTGTTGCATACATACACTATGAAACAGTAAGAGAAACAGATGAAAAGTGTGAGGAAGGACAAGCTCCAAAACCACAGCAGAATAGCTCAATGTGCTCATACTTTGTTTCAGAAATTGTAACACCATGATTTTCAGCTTAGGATCCAGGGCATGTGATAACACTGCACGCATACATTTAAACCCTATGTCCACACACTGTCTTAGCCTATTTTGTGTCCTCTTTCCTATTGCCAGTATAGCATAGGGAAAGCAAGGATCACACCTGAATCACCGTGCCCTAGAGTTATCTTCTCCTGAGGGCTGTATTAATTAATTTTTATGTCATTTGCAGTCTGGATTTGCAGCTGATAGTTTGTGGTGAGGTTTCTCAAACTCAGTGCTGACTACGCTGACCCAGAAAGTGTCAACAGCCACTCATGACCATGCCAGGATCAGTTTCAGATTCTGAACAGAGCAGGGCAAACACTTTTATTTGTACCTCGATTTCCATGCATTCCATTTATTTATCAGTACTAAGAAAATTTATCCATATATGCACACATCAAGCACCTATTATTATTATTAAGTCATACATTGCAAGAAAAGCAATGTTCTTCACACCAGAGAAAAACCAATAAACTACTCTGAGGGTTCAGGCCTACACTTCCCCATCTTTAAGAAAACAAATAGGAGTATAAGTCACTCAGCACTTTATAGGATCATGTCCTGTAAATATGATGCACATTCCATCTGTAGTCACTGCTGGTAGTTTGGTCTTGTTTAACATGTTCTTGATGAGCATTAAGACTGGTCGGTGCATGTCTTGCCTCTGTCCCTTGCATTCCAACTAGTTTCTTCCTCAACTCATTGCAGGTGGAAAGAGAGCTGACGTACGAGAAACTGGTTGAATGGACCACATCAGCCAACATGAGGAAAGCTCAAGTGGAAGTCTACCTGCCCAAGTTGAAGATGGAAGAGAATTATGACCTTAAATCTCCTCTGAGCAGCATGGGAATACGCAATGCTTTTGACCCAGGTCAGGCTGATTTCACAGGCATGTCAGTGAAGAAGGATCTTTTCATCTCAAAAGTTATTCACAAAGCTTTTGTGGAGGTCAATGAAGAAGGTACTGAGGCAGCAGCTGCCACAGGTGTTTTGACGATGAGATCAAGAGTCCCAACAATCACTTTCAAAGCTGATCACCCTTTTATCTTCTTTATCAGACACAACAAATCACAAACCATACTCTTCTTTGGCAGACTTTGCTCACCCTAGTCAGTGAGTCCTTGCCCTGCAGAGCAGGAGACGCTTGCTTGCTAGCACAGAGGCAAACCCCAAACCTGAAGCTCTCTGCAACTGGGGGAGTGGGACTTGAACCCCTTCTTCATCAGACCACACACCCTGGTGTCTGAGGCACAGCTTCTCCAATGCCTCCTTCCTACCCTGATGGGACAACTATGGCAGTGCCATGGGCAGTGTGCGATTCCTTGCACCCACAGAGCAATCCTGGCTGTCATTTGGATCAGGCCATCATGGGTAGCTCTCTCCTTATCACTGTAAGCTACAGCATTTCTATCTCTCCCACTCACAGCACTGTGCACAAGTATATTTTGCCAGTCTTTCTCCTCACCCTCATGATGAGGGCCACTTATCCTGATGTGGTCCTAGCATGTACTCCCAGCCTGCAGCAATCAGACCCAACTCCTGCTGTTTAGCCCTAGACTAGGCCCTTGTGTTACTTCTGGAAGCAGATTCTCTCAGCCTTCACCCTGTGACCGTCTCCTTCCTTTCCTTCCACATCCCAGCTCCAAGTCTTCATCAGCTCTCAATTACCTGCATGTTGATCCACAGATTCCTTTCAATACAATAATAAAAAAAAAAGAAATACACCTCTCTAAGGGTTATTTGCCTCACTCAGACCCTCAGGGGTTAAGGAAGGGTTAAGCCCCTACGGTATCTGGTTACAGTAACAGCTGAATTTTGCTCAAAGCAATCCTAGCTTCAGAAATAAGTAGTTCTGCCACGAGAGGGAGGCAGAGGTGGTAAAACATAGGCACTGGCCGGCGGAGCTGCAAGGGCAGGGCAGAGGCGGCTGCCTGGATTCACTGAGGCGGGGAGGGGGGGNACTTCCCCGTTCCCGGCGGCCAAGGGCTCTCCTTCTTTCCCTTTGCTGGGCTGCGCTTCCGGGAGCAGGGAGCGCTGCGGCTGGCGGGGGGAGTGCCGTGTTGCTGCTGCGTTGTCCTGAGGGTTTTCTATGGAAAGTCTGTGCCTGTGCGTTTTTTTTAAGAAGTAGATCTGCATGGCGTTGCTTTTGTTGTGTTTTTTTTTTTTCTTCTTCTTCTCTCTTTCGTGGCATTCCCTAAGCACCGCTGCTTCTTGCCAGCTGGAGCCGCGGCGGTGCGCCGGGAGCGCTTTTTGCGCGTGGGAGCGCCGGGAGCACCGCGGGGATACGGATTTGGGACGTCTCCCGGGGGGCCAGGCCCGGGGCGGGGGTGGAGAAGGAACTCTTCCCCCTAGGGAGCGCCAAAACATTGCATTCTTGTGCCTCAGCTTGCTGGGACGGTGTCAAACTCCTCCCGGCCCCTCCCCGTCCCTGCGGAGGCACTGGAGCCGGGCAGCAGCGGGGCCGTGTCCCTGCGGCCCAGGGAGAGCTGCCATACCAAGGGCCATCACCAGGAGCTGTCCGCGGTCTCGCCCTGCAAGTGTTTAACATCGCTCCCAACTCTCCAAAGCCTAAATGAAGCCTTTTCCCTCAAGGAAGCCTGCTTTGGTTCAGAAGGTGGGAAAACGGGTGCCCGTGCTGCAGACAGAGGTTTGTCTGTGGAGTTGGACATGGCCTGGTGCCCTGAGTTCCCTCTGGGGCTGTGTTTGAAAGAGTCGTCTTCAGACTCCTCTGATGCAGCTGACACAACGTCGGGAAGTGTCCTTGTTTGCTGCACACTGATCCACGTCGTAGTTTTGGTGGGAAGTGTCTCTTGGGCCTCAGTCTGGAGAAGAGCTGCACCCTGCTCTGGTTTCCCCATGGCGAGGCCCTGCAGTGGTTGTCTGCTGATTGATCTACATGCAGCTTTTCGGTCCATAAAGACTGTCCTAAAGCATAGGTGTCAATTGCTGAGAATATATGCTTCAAATTCAGAGTGGTAGGAACACACAGTGTCTGGGCATGCCAATACCTCCACACCAGTGTCTCACCGCTGACCTGCGGATCATGGGGAGAGCTGAGGGAGGAATGAGTTGCTGTCAGCAAACGCTCTGACCACTGAGGTCAGTTTACAACTGACCGACAAATATGTACTTGTATCATGAGGTTTTTTGTTCCTTACAGGGCAGTCATTGTGTATTGTCTCCAAAACTGTGGATTCCAAATTGTGTATTGTCCCTGATGAGAAGGGTGTCCGTAGTTATGTTGCTGTTCCTGAGCTGCAGAGAAATCATAGCTGACTGTGCAGATGTAATTCCTTGTGCCCCAGCTGTTGAACTTTATTTATGATTTGGTTGAATGCCCTTGATTTTCAGGCAGGCAAATCGTGTCAGTTGTGTCCTTTTGTCTGTAAATTCTTCCCTGTTGTGGAAGCCCTACAGAGACTTTCTAGAAAATAACTGCCTGCTTGTGTCACTATTCCTGTGTGTTTTGACCTGGAGGTCAAGAGCACCTTATTGCTAGCAATCTGCAGGTATTGGGCCAGTAGGAAAATTCTAGTCTTCATTGTAACCAACGTGAGTGCTATGTGTTTGCACTTTATGCTGTGCAGTGCATAAATTGCTCATTCAGACACAACTGGAGCATTGTGTCCATCTAAGCTTCCTTGTTTTTTGATTGAATTTTTTTTTAAGCGTGGGAGAAGAGAAACAGGAGAAAATTGCTACTGCTTATAGTAAAGCTGCTAGCAAGAAATTTTCTTCGGTGGAAAAGCATGCATGTGGAAACTTGCTCTTTTCAACTGTCTAAGATAATGAATCAGTAGTATAAATTAGGTGTTGGTTTTGTATTTGGTAGCAACATGTCAACACTAGGCACTGCCTAAAGGGAAGAACAAAACACAGAGATAGTTAAAACTATCATAAATTGTATCTTATGATGACTTATGATACTTATCTGTGGTTAACTCAGTGTTCTAGTACTCATTGCTCATTTAATAGGTGTGGTGTTTAATCTCAGGTTCACTACATATAGCAGATGTCTATAGAGTATGACAGGCACTGAGTTTATGATTGTGTGTGTTGCCATGTTCTAGGCAATAAAATGGATCTAAAATGAACTTTGATTTTTTTTCTTTGTAATACAGCAGGAAATTGCAGTCACCTGTCATACTGGCAACATAATTTTTTTTCTTTACTTTTTTTTTCTTGTAGGCCAAGTCATTCTGCTGACTTCTGCCACCTTGGCTGGCAGGTTTAAAACCCAGCGTGCACACGCAGAAGCAAACTGCAGGTACCCCTGAAGGCCTACGGACTTAAAGAAGGTAAGAGTTAGTAATTCCACCATTCTGATATCTGGCTTTGGCTCTGGTGGCCTGATAAAGGCAAATGATTTTCTGTGTGAAGTCAAGAGAGACTTCTTTCAGTAAGTCCTGAACAAAATGCTGTTGTGCCTGATCACCTTGAAAGATGTCCTGCTGTGTAGGTATGGGATTGAAATCCAGAAGCAGACTCCAAATTGCTGAAGTAACTCAAATGTGCTGTAGTATGGGATTTCAGGTGCTTGTGCCACCAAATCGGTCTCTTGTGCGCTGATCATTTTCCAACCAGTTATGACGGTTGCTGCCTACTTTATGCTGGGAAGTGTAATAGGGAGAAACAACTTTTTTGTATTCAAAAAAATTTGATCCATTCTTGTTCTGTGTTTTATGTCCCAGGCTCAGAAGCATGGAAAGCCTCTATGCAGCCAATACCACTTTTGCTCTGGAGCTCTTAAGAAAGCTGTGTGAGAAGAAAAGTGGGCAGAATGTGTTCTTTTCACCATTCAGTGTTTCTTCTGCTTTGTCTATGGTTTTGCTGGGTTCCAAAGGTAGTACTGAAGCCCAAATAACAAAGGTAGGTGAAAATAAATGTGTTGGATGGCATTTGATGGGAACATATGAGCAAGAGATGTGTCTTACAGTCTGTGACATGCCCTTGTGCTGAAGTGTGATTGTCACTGTGGTCTGAGAGGGCAGAGCTCTTCCTCATGTCTGTGTGTAAACAGAACCTGTTGTCCTTGATTTTTAGTGTTAGCTTTGCTCAGTGTGAAATGAGGAGGTACCTGGGTTTGGTTGTGTGGGGTTTCTTTAGTTTTTGAGGCAGAACTTCTTTAATATGTAATTAAGAGGTATGTGTTTTTCTTTTTTTTTTTCCGCTTGGCTTGATCAATCTCTGGCTATTTAAAATATTAACTTCCACTTCCTTGTTTGTGCTTAATATCAGACAGTATATGTTTTTAAAATGGAGCCAGTCACATAAAAAAAAATCCACAGTGACTAAATGTCAAACTGTTAGCTTCGTTTACACTTTTTTGTTTTAAACTTGCTCAGGTACAGATACTACGTGGCATGTGTTTTATGTATGAACTGACAATATTAAGTGCGCAATCAGTCCTTTTGGTTTCTGATTTTTGCTTCTTTTGCAAAGTGGGAGAGGAGTGGAAACCTGTATTTTTTTCCATTTACATTTATAAAAGTTTCTCAAAAACTTATATTGTTGCCATAGTTGGAGATATTCAAAATCCACCTGGGCAGAGTCCTAGACTATGGGCTGTAGATGTCCCTGCTTGGGCAGGGCTTTGTACCAGATTGTCCCCATAGGTCCCTTCTCACCTCAGCCATTTTTTGATCCTGTGGTGCTTGGCATGAGGGATGGGAAGTCAGGACTGCTGACTGCTGCTCTCTGATTAATTACTTGAACAAGCACTGTGGATGTTGTGTTTGTGCAGGTACTTTCTCTGAACAAAGCCGAGGATGCTCACAATGGGTATCAATCCCTTCTCTCTGAAATTAATGATCCAAACACCAAATACATCCTGAGAACTGCCAACCGGCTTTATGGAGAAAAGACCTTTGAGTTTCTCCCAGTAAGTAGCCATGAAATTTGTGTCATTTCTTAGGAGAATGCACTTGCTACCTGTTTCCTGTGGAGACCAAAGGCAGGCTTTGGGGTTGCCTTCCAGAGTTTCTGTGCTGAGAGCCAGGAGTGCCATAGATTCTGCCAGAGCCTGGTGTCTGAATTTGGTGGAGAATCTCCTTTTAGATAATTTGTGTTCTGAGTGGGCAACTGATGCCAAGCAGGGTGAAATCCATCAATGTCTATGTGGGTTCTGAGATCCATTGATATATTTGGCTGTGGGACAAATGTTCAATGTATCTCTTAGCAAAAGTTTTATAAATAAACTTATAAAATTCTATGTTCCTAAAGCCTAAAATAAAACAAAGGAATGAAATAGCCACATCATTTTCAGTGAAGTTGTATAGAAGTTTGTAGCACAGTGCATGAGCCATTTGATTTAATAAGAAATCCTGGTTACAAGAAGTGGTTCCTACATCCTAGTAAGAACTTGTCAGCCAGAAGTTTAATGGCTCTATATGAAGCTGAGGGAGGAAAGAAGGCAGATATGCCTGGGGATCATCTGTGTCTGAAGGAGAGTGAAGTCTCTTGCTGAAAATGTGTTGTGAATGTCCCTGTTAGTCTTTCCTAGAGTTGAGTGAGAAATCCTACCATGCTGGACTAGAACAGGTGGACTTCGTGCAGGCTTGGGAGGATTCCAGGAAACAAATCAATGGCTGGGTAGAGGAAAGGACTGAAGGTGAGTGCTTTCTCAAGTGTCCATTTGTGTTTGATGGCAGCCATTGATTGGGTAAGCAGCTGTTTCAGGATATAGGATTGTGAGTTTAAACAACTCAAATGCTGGGCTCTTGCTGTGTCTGGTAGATAATTCTCTTCTCTATTGTGTATTATTTGCAGAGTAGGTACTGTCTTGGATAATAATTAGATCCATGTCAAACTATTAAAAAATGAAGAGTTTTTTTGTATCATGTTTTTTTTTCTTTGTATCATGAAGGTAAAATTCAGGACTTATTGGCAGAGGGGATTCTGAATTCCCTGACCAGGCTTGTGTTGGTGAATGCCATCTATTTCAAAGGCAACTGGGAAAAGCAGTTCGACAAAGAGAGAACCACAGAAAGGCCGTTCCATATTAATAAGGTATGATGTGCCGGAACGCTGACAAGGCATGTCTGTTCCTCTGAAGTACTCTGAAATGAACACATTTAAGAAGAAAGCGTATCTTTCAAGCAGGGTTCCCTTGGGTAGGCAGTATGCAGTTCCTTATGCCCCTTCCTTTTCATATGAACACCCTCTTTGCTGAGTTTCTCTGAACTTTCACATAATTCCTAGGGCCTTTAATATGGCACAAAGACAGGTGTGAAAACTTGTGATTTGAAGTCTTCTTCAGTCAGTGCTTTCTTGCTGCATTTCTGCCCCTGAGCCAATCCAAAATAATTGCAAAACAAATTTTCTTTGAAGAACTCTGTTCTCTGCAGTCTTAGTTTTAGAAGTAGGTCAGTGGTTTTGAGGAAGACTTGACCCCTGTCATGGGTAGGCCAATGCTGCCCCTGAGGATCCCTTGTAGCCCTGGGTTGGCCTCCAAGTGTCCTTAACAAGAACTGGAAATGTGCCTTCCTTAACTCACCTGCTTGAAGCAAACATTGTGGAAAACTGAAGGCCTCATGCCTCTTTTGAAACTGTCCCTTCCCCAGTGGTGAAATAAATCCAAGAATGCTTTAAAGTGCCACTTGCAATTTTTAAATAAGGGAATGTTACTGCTTACCCCATACTCTACAAGAGCACTTCAGGGACTGCTGGACTGGCTCGGTTCCTGACACCTTTTCCTCAATGAACAATTGGAATTTCGAGCTGTAAGCTGAAGTCTTAAGCCAGTTATTTTACATCCTTTTCAGTAACAAAGAGTTACTTTGACGTTCCAAGAACCTTTCCAACATCCAGTGAAATTATTTCTGTGACTCCTGCACTTTTTATGACTCGCTGGATGATTTTCTCTTGCTGTGTGGCTTTTTTTTTTGGGTATTGATCCTTTTTATGTGTCGTTGCTGCAAAATAACTTCTGCTGTCTTCTCTCTCAGCATTATTCCAAATGGTCATTACTTTAATAACAAAAAATTACTTGTGTGCTAATCCCATGAAGGTAAGGGAGAAAGTAGTGAAACTGAAAAGAAGGAAAATACTGATGGAATAGTAGCTGATGCTCCATATGGAGATGGAATAAGATAGCAGAGAATGAAAATGAGACTAAAATCTCTCCACTTCTTGCTATCCTTATGACTTTTAATAATTCAAAATAATACTCTCTTTCTCTTGGTAATTTTAGGATATCCAATTTAAAATGTCTTTGTTGTATCGCTTGGAACCACGTTGACTAAAAATGAAAATACATACATTGAAACAACTTATTCATTTAAAGTGAAGAACAGAGTCCCTGCTTATTACCAGTTTTGTTTAGTATTTGTCACTAGTTCTTAAGTGAACAAACGGGCAAGGACACGTATTTACCTTAATGGGATCTTCAAAGATGTTTCTACATTAGTAATTAAAAATTAAATCTCAGGGATTTATAGTTATTTACAAAAGACAGTGTGATGTCTGTGCTCTGTGGTGTGTGATCAGTTCTCTTTTGTCAAATCCTAAAAGACCCTGTGTAACTGGATACCTGCTTCATAGTTTGAGACCAGCAGTGTAGCTCAGCACTAACTGTTGACCATTTCTGTATTTCTAGAATGAGACCAGACCTGTGCAGATGATGTTCAAGAAGGATAGATTTAACATGACCTATATTGGGGACTTGCAGACCAAAATCCTTGAGCTCCCCTATGTCGGTAATGAACTGAGCATGATCATCATGCTCCCTGATGCAATCCAGGATGGATCCACTGGCTTGGAAAGAGTAAGTTGTTGAGCTGAGTGCAAAGACAGCCTGAATGCTTCCAGGGAAGAAAGTCTGATATTGCAGAGAGACCGGCAGTTCAGTTCCAGAGCAATTGTGTCCCTGTTGCTCAAGGCCAGCTGAAATGTCCCTTTCCTCCCTGTCTCCAAAATGACTTCCTTTGGCCAGAGGCTCTGGAAGAAGAGCTGGCCATGCTCAGCTGTGGTTGTGGAAGGCACAGTGTGGTGATGATGCAATGTGGAGAGGGGGATTTTGGGTGGGCTGTTTGGAAATTCTGTGTCTTGTCCCATCGATCTTCTGTGCTGAGCAGCTGGGAGGTGCTGTGTGCCTCACTGCAGGGAAGGAGACAGGAAAGAGTAGGGTCTCTTTTGTGGTGAGGATAGGACACAAGTTTGGTCTATTTGGCAGTCTGGACAAGGAGTTCATTAATAAGGTTTTCTAACACTGACAGCAAAGGGCCTTGTCAGCAGACTGTTTTCATCACGATGTTGACTGACCTAAAAGACGAACTTTTGGTAAAAAGATAGAAGAACTGGGTTTGGTTTCTTTGGGTCATTCTTGGCTGTTCTTTGTGCCTTTCTTTCCCATAAGTAAAAATTTTAAAAAACCCCAACAATCTAACGTATTCTGTACAAGTAAATTTTACATGAAGGGGATTGATCCCTATTATGCCTACCAAAAAAACGTTTGGTAATGACCTTCGTGGGGGCCATATTCTCAAGTGACAAGTATGACTTGCAATTTTGTCTTGAGACACACTAACCCTGTTAAAAACGATGCATGTTCTGCACTATTTAAACAAACTCCATAATCACTTCTCTTCTTATATAACACTGACTCAATTCTCATTGTAATTAAGTAATTTTGGGATTTTTCCTCAGCTGGAAAGAGAACTTACATATGAGAAGCTGATGGATTGGATCAATCCTGAAATGATGGACTCCACAGAGGTGAAGGTGTCTTTACCCAGATTTAAACTGGAAGAAAGTTATGATCTTAAACCTGTTCTGAGCAACATGGGCATGCCTGATGCATTTGACTTGAGGAAGGCAGACTTCTCAGGAATCTCATCTGGGAACGAGCTGGTTCTCTCTGAAGTGGTTCACAAGTCCTTTGTGGAAGTGAATGAAGAAGGCACTGAAGCAGCTGCTGCCACAGCTGCAGTGATGATGCTGCGCTGTGCAGTGATCGTTCCGGAATTCACTGCTGATCATCCCTTCCTCTTCTTCATCCGGCACAACAGAACTTCCAGCATTTTGTTCTGTGGCAGATTTTGCTGTCCCTAAGGAGAACATGTCTTGGCAGCAGAAGTGCCATCACACAATAAATTTCCCTAGAACAGAGTAGCTCCTTTTACACTAATTGTCTCTTTCAACTGTGCCTGAACCTCTTGTGTGGTCTTGATCTTGGGCTTGGCAGGAATAACAGAGCTGCTTAGGCGCACACAGCACCTGCCATCTCCAACCCCTCCTGGCCCTGCTCCTGGGTGCAGAGGTGTCCAGGTTCTTGCTGACACAAGAACCATCCCAGTTGCTCCATGAGGGCATCTTCTGTCCTTGACTTCACTTTTGGTGTCCACCAGGCAGAGTCAAGCAGTGACAGCCCCCATGG
The DNA here is from genome assembly GCA_013397795.1 of Orthonyx spaldingii. Taxonomy (NCBI): domain Eukaryota; kingdom Metazoa; phylum Chordata; class Aves; order Passeriformes; family Orthonychidae; genus Orthonyx; species Orthonyx spaldingii. The sequence goes on from VZTJ01005853.1 coordinate 2,059,496, forward strand.
GAGAGAAGAAGTTACTTTTGCTTGTGACAAGGCTGGAGCACATTTGTAGCTGCCCTCCCGTTTTACATTCCAGTCTCATCCATTTAGTGCTTTGGTACATTCCCTGGAGCTGGAAGGAGTCCTTAGCAGCCTGTCCCAGGCACGGCTGCGCATCCTGCATAGGTATGGTTTTCTCTGCTAATAATTGGAGAAGTACTTAGGCAAAAATGGGAATGGAAGTATTCTTTTGTACCAGATGTCCCTATGAGGTATTTGTGGGCTGAGTGCCTTTGTTTCATCACCAAAGGACACCTGGATTTATTCCCTGTCACCTGGTTCTGGTCCTTTAACAAAGAATGTAATGAAGGGGCACATGGTGCGTACGCAATATTTGAATGACAAAGCCTTGATTTAAAAAAAATAATTACTTCTGTTATGTATTTATCCTGTTGATATTTTCTTGGACACTGTACTGTACCTGTATAATACCAAAGACACAGCTGCAACGGCTTTCCTAACGCAGGGGTGTGTTTTGTATGTCCTGTTGCTGGAATACTAAAAGAAGTGTAAGCGCTGCATGGGTCTATTTCTCTTTTTTCTACCCTAAATTGTACACGGGGGG
>VZTJ01005855.1:3330-21632 GCA_013397795.1 Orthonyx spaldingii
AGAGGGAGGGAGGGGGAAAAAAAGGGATCCTTCACAACGCTCTGCCTTCCCTTACCTATTTGTTCCCCAGGCAGAAGAGCCAAAGGACTAGGTAAGACAGTCCTGGCAGAAAATATCCAAGCAATAAGACAGTATCTCAGGGAGATAAAAGTTATTCCTCTAATGTGATTGCTTCTGGTCTGGAGCTGAAGATTCTGCAGCCTGACTGCCAGCCTAAGAGAAAAATATCCTGTGTAAAAGGATGTCACCTGCCATAAGCTTTTATCCTCTCTTGTCCACCAAGCCCTTGCTGTTCAGCTTTTACTGAATATCTGTTTTACCAACCAATGTAAAGTCAGGGGTTTTTAACATTTTAACACTGCAAGAAACCAAACATTAACTAAGTTTTAAGGCTTGTGGGTTCTTTGACCCAAGTTGTGCCAGTGGGTGAATTGGAAGTGACTATCACAGATTCCAGATATCTTTGTGATCAAGAGCAGCTGTTCTTTGAGGATTGATTTAAAAAACAAAACAACAAAAAAAACCCACAACAAATAAACAAACAGAAACACACCACCTTGTGGAAGAAGTTTGGGTTGTTTGCAAAGTGTTTCTTGCAGTGCTTGAAAGCAAGCTGGTCAGTAAACAATGGCACAAATTTCCCAAATAATGTGAGGCAACTCCTCAGCTCTACAATCATGCAATATTGAATTGAGCTGATTGGGTTCAGTTTGGACCTGGTTTTAATCAGCAAAGATATTAAACTCTGCTGCTTTGATCTGGCTTCTCCCTCTGCTCCCCAAACACTCCTGGAGCACAGAGATGGTTGTTTCTGTCACATGCTTTCGTCTGGGTATCCCTTAAAAATAAAAGGACTGAGCATTCCTAGCATCTTGGGGTCTACAGCACCTGCTTCTCATTCATCTCTTTGGAAAATTCTCTATCTTCCCATTACTTCCCATTACATTATATTAAGATATCACATTAAAAATATTCCACAGGAATGAGCCCACAACATGAGCAACCTGGCTTCAGGACACAATTCAGTTGCCCTTATGTTCTCACTTACTTGAGAGAAAGAAATGTGGCACCTGAATGGAGAGGAGAGGATTAGAGGAGGATGTGCCACTCACCAGATCTACTCATCTCCACCCCTGCTCCCAGCGGCTACACCACTGAGCCTTTCAAACATTTTTCAGAAGTTTTATGAAGATTTCATTCCTCCTGCTACTCCTAGTGAAAGGCTAATCCAGCAGTGGCAAATCCAGCCTCTAGAAAAGCACATTTTCCACTCAGGACTCCACCCCACATCTTCCACACATCCCTGGGCTCTTCCAGCTCCAGCAGCTCCAAAGAGCAAGGGCCTTTGTGCCTCCTACTTCACCAAGGTGCTGTAAGTGTCAGATATATTTAAGAGCATGAAGCATTCAGATACTATGGAAACCAGGGCAAGAGAAAAACCAAAAATAGACGGAAGACGCAAGCTGTTGTAAGGTCTGGAAAAGCCTTGCTGAGGAAGGCTGTGCTTGCTGCAGCTGATTGCAGAGTGGGATCCACTTAGAGCTCGAGCATAAAATATCCTCTCTCCAGTCTTTCCGTAGTTTGTCATTTTTCTCTGCCACGGGGAAAGGGATATTCTTTAACTTCCCCTCTATTTAACAGCCTCCTAATTACCAGTTCCTTTGAATGATTCATATTTCTAGCGTGCCCTTCCCGTGACCCGGAGTAGACTGCTGCCTGAGTGCTTCTGGAGAGCAGGAGTATTTGGGAACACACCATGAGAAAAAACCACCACAGAGCACTCTCCTTCTAAAAGGGGAAATCCAACAGCAACCTACAGAGAAGGGTGCCTGGAACAAAGAGTTGTTTGTCTGCCTCTCCTTTTTATAATGCAAACACCTGTGTTGTGTGTGTTCGACCTCTACAGACCAACCAGCTGCTGAAGTAGAATGATACCTTCACTGAAAAAAACTAGAATGGCACGTGGAGGAAGCACAGACGATGCCAGCATGAGGAATACAAACCATCTTTACTCAAAGATGGTCAACCAAATGGAACTCAGTAACAGCACTTCAGCATCCCTATCAAGAACTGCTCAGTGCTGTCACAGAGGCACCATCTGAGAATAAAAGCTCAAATTGCCTCTCACGAGTCCCACAGTCCCTTATGGGTTATTCTCTAGTACAAATTCCCACTCACAGGAGCTGGGAAGAAATTCCAGGAGAACCTTACTCCTCACAGCAGTTAAGACACCATCCTTTGAACTGCCCAAAGGAAATAATGCCAGCTCTTGCTTCGTTAAGGTAACTGTTGCTAACAGGAAATCATTAGTGTGGCTCAAATAATAAAGAAGAATTGGTTTCTTTTTAGATTCAGTAGAGATAAGGTCTTGATGTCCTGTCCCTCTCCCTTACAAAACAGACACTGTAGCAAAATTGCTGCATTGGTTTCCAGTCAGGTACTGTCAGCTTGTTCCTTTTAGGTTTGTTAAGAATAACATTAAAGAACTGGGATCTGAGCTTTATCAGGAGTCAAGAACTCTCTAGAAAAACAGCAGAGGCAGCATTTAAATGAAAAAACATTTCTGTTTTAACTGACAGATCTTCTATCTTATATTGTGGGTGTGGTTTTTCCCACCTGGAACGTGTCCACAGTGCTCCTTTCCCTCTCTGCTCCCAATGGCACAGAAAAGCTTCAGGGCTTTTCTTCCCATTCCATTACAAGGTACACAGTTCCCTGTAAGAGAGCAACTTATACTTGTAACTTCTATGAAAGAAATTAATTTCTGGAATGAAAACCACGCTTAGTCATCCAATAGGTTGGACTCGATGATCTCAGAGGTCTTTTCCAACCTAATTGGTTCTGAGAAGCTGAAACAAGTTCATCTGCCCTCACACAAAAATCCATAGCAAGGACCAAAGGGTTCCTCAAGAAACTCCACATTAACTCAATTTTTGCTAGACACAACACACAGGTGAAAAGAATCCAGGGCCTGTGAAATTCCAGGCAAGCTGGCAAGTCGCGGTGAAAATCCCAGAGCAAAAGGTTTAAGTTGAGTGTTGGGTCAGCAGCTGAAAAGCTCTAGAGAAAGATGTGTCTTCCTTTCTGCCTTTGCCTGCACCACACGCTCAGGCAGCGCTGCTCTGATGGGACACTCAGGTTTTAAAGTGTCAGGACATCATCACATCATCAGGCACTTGCCCAAAGAATAAGGGAACACCTAACAGCAGCACTGGAGCGTCTTGGTAAGGATTCAGAAGATTCTTAACCTTTCTGTCCCCAGCTGCACAGGGAAGGAGAGAGAGATTTACTGCTGGGATGCTCTCCCTGCCAAGCACAGCTGCACCATCACAGATTGGGGCCTAACACACAAAATGCCACCTTTTCGACAGAGGCATGACCAAAATTTGTTGAGGAAACATCAGGGTCAGTGTTTTCAGCCTCCCCTCCTCCACCACGCAGCTCTGCCCCTGCCAAATCCAGAGAAAGGGGTGATGATCAGAGGTGGAAGCAGTCCTGCACAGCAGCTTCCTGCCCTGCTCTGAGCTGTCCTGCCAAGCTCCAGATCTCACTGGAGGCTCACACTCATCCTTTGTGTTTTCTTCAGCTGCTACCACCCAGGCTGAGAAAGCACTGAGCCCTCCAGTGAGGTTTGCTCAGCTCCCCAGTCCCTCAGTGTGGCCTGCACAGATCTCCCTGCTCCGAGAGCCAGGCTGAGCCAGAGTGGGTGGCTGGCACAGCCCCAGTCTCTGTCCAGGGAAGGCAGCTGGACCTTTTTCCTCTCTGGTTTCTCACCACTCTCTGTCAGTGAAGAACTCCCTGATGTCCACAAGGACCTTCCCTTCAAAGCAGGGCACTGACATAATCATAGGTTGGACTCGGTGATCTCAAAGGTCTTTTCCAGCCTAGTTAATTCTGTGATTCTGTGATAATGACACGGCAGAGCCTGTGTTAAACCCAGCCCTGCAACGAGCTGTCCCTCAGCAGGGTTTTGCTGTGTGTGCCAGAGGGCTGTGATGGGACAGGGGGCACCCAGCTCCAAAACTGATCTGTTACAAGCAGAGGAGTTGTAGGGGAGGCCCCTGATGCCGATACATTTCTAGAGCAGCTCTGTGCCCCCCATCGCTGGAATGCACCCTCCTCTTCACTGCCTTGTCCCAGCAGTTTTCCTGTCACCTCCCAAAGTCTGGCTTTTGTTTTCAACCTTTTCTCTGACTTAGATGTTTCTTTCTTTTCCAGAAAGACACATCACCACTTTGAACGGCCTGGTCGGAGGAGCCAGGACCTCAGCATCCTCCCGGTACCTCGACATCGCCCCGTGTCACTGTTCCATGTCACCGTCCCATGTCACGATGCCGTGTCACCGCGCCATGCCACACTGCCGTGTTATCATCCTGTGTCACCGCACTGTGTCACCATGCTGTCACCATGCCATGTTACTGACCAGTGTCACCACCCCGTCACCCTGCCATGTCACCCTGCTGTGTCACTGCGTTGTCACTGTGCCATGTTACTGCCCTGTGTCACCATGCCATGTCACCATCCCATGTCTCCGTACCACACTGCCATCCCGTGTCACCGTGCCGTGTCACTGTCCCATATCACTGTGTCGTGTCACTGCCCCGTGTCATCGTCCCGTGTCACCATCCCATGTTGCCATGTCACCACTCCGTGTCACCATCCAGTGTTACCATTCATGTCACCATCCAGTGTCACTGTCCCCTGTCACCGTCCATGTCGCCACCCCATGTCACCATTCATATCACCATCCTGTGTCACCATGCCATGTCACCATCCCATGTCTCCGTACCACATTGTCATCCCATGTCATCGTGCCGTGTCACCGCCCCATATCACCATATCGTGTCACTGCCCCGTGTCACCGTCCCGTGTCGTCGTGTCACCTGTGCCGTATCACCGTTCATGTCACTGCCCCGTCACTGTTCCATGTCAGCGTCCTGTGTCACCACCCTGTGCCACCGCACTGTCACCACACCGTGTCACCGTTCTGTGTCACCGCCCCACGTCACTGCCCCATGTCACCATCCCGTGTCACCGTCCCGTGTCCCCGCACAGCCCCACACGCGGCTGGTTCTTGAAGGGCCTTACCAAGGAGAACCCCTGGGACACGGCCTCAGGGTGAGTGCAGGTCCAACTCTCCCCCTGTGTCACCTTTAGGTCACTTGGCCACTCCACACCTCTGACAAACTCATGCTCCGGGGACAGATCTCTTGCAATGCTTATAATTTGAATAAATAGTTTAGTGTTCAAGTAGGCATGGGGTAAGGACAGAGGCACAACAATCTCCACGGGCACACAGTGCTTGGTGGCTGCTGAGGTAACCAGTTTTTCACAGTACCAAAGCTGTTTTGCATAGAAACTTTAATTGCTTCCCATGAGCACAAACCTTTTGAATGAACAGGAATTTGCTCACCTCAAGGTGCTGGAATCACGCTTGGAGTGTGTAAATGTTTTCTGTCATACTATTTTTACTTTTGACTAGACAGAAAGGATGAAGCTTTTAAATACATAGATTTGCTCCCTTTTTGTAGAGGTGTCTATTCCTCCAAATAATGCAAGGAGATTCCATTTTTTAAGCAAATAGTTCTCTGACAAATCTATCCATCAAGCCTATTCACTTGGTTTATTTTTCCAAGGGCAAAAGGGACAAACAAATTAAAAAAAAGTTAAAATACTTAAATATTATTACATTTATAGTCCTAAAATATGTAAATCAACTGCATTGAATTTTCTATTAGCTTTTAAATATTCACCTCAATATACATTTGTTCTTCAGGGCACACAAGAGATAAATAATTGAGTTAACATTGCTAGATAAATCAAATCTTTTTTCCTGAGCTGCAAATATTCCAGATTATAACCTTGAAGTTGCTATGCAGTAACTACAAATGGAAACTAAACAGATCAAAGTGAGCAAGCAGGAGTCCACACTCAAGTACCCAGAGGCCCAGTTTTCTGAGACACCCAGGAGCAGCCCCAGCATTTCAGATTGGTGAGTCAAGACCAGATGAAATGTAAAACCTCTGAAATGTAAAACCCAGCTTGAACACAGGGTGCAGGAGCAGCCTGGGATTTGGGCTTGGGCCATGGACAGTGTAAGAGCACGAGATTTAAAACAAACAAAGCACCCTCAAAACCAAGCCCCACAGCAATTTTGGGTACAGCTGTGGTTTTGAATGTCTAAATAGACTGTGGTGACTTTCAGCCACAAACAGTGGGAGACCTAATTCCATTTTGGCTTCAGGGTCTTCTCCACACTGAGCAGAGGAGTGGAGTTCATATTGCACAGCATTTCTTTTCTCCCAGCAATAAACCAACCCCTCTTCTTCGGGAGATGAACTACAACAATCCAAACTACTCCCACACAATCCCCACTAGTGCCCATGCAGGTGGAAGTGGACAGAAGGAATTAACAGCTTCAGTTAAAGCCTGCTGGAAAAGCAGGTTTTTGTGAGCTGCAGACTCTGACAGTACCAGGACAACAGGTGAAGTCACATTAGCAAAGAAAATGGTTTTCTGGCTAGAAGCATCAACTTCTAGCCACCTGTGTGTATGTGGATATAATGCTTTCCATGCTCTTCCCCACAGGCCAGGGAAACTCCTCAAAAAAAGAGGAAAGGTAAAAATAAGGGCATCAAGAATCAGCTACACAGAGCTCTTCTGCAATGTTGTGGAGAACTTTTATTTTATCACAACACCTGTTGGGTTTTTGCCTTTGTGTTGGTGGCTGAATTGATCAGTTCTGCTGCAGTGCAGATCAGCTCCAGGGTCTCTTTGCAAGCTTCTCTGTTAACCTACCCAAGGAAACAACAGGGTGGGAACTAAATTCAATCCCAGGGGGGGCTCTCTGCTCCAGCTACGAGGAAGCTGGGATTTGACTATCTCAGATTTGAGCATATATGTTTCAGTGCACTTTGATCAAAAGCAAAAACTCTTTATCTGTAGTAAAAACTACTTTTTATGGCAGCCAGGGAAAGATACTCAAAAGGATTGCAGGACAAACTAACCCTGTGTGGGAGAGAGCAGTGTACCATCCCAACTGCCCCTCAGGTTTAGGAACTCTCCTCATTAATCTCATCCATCTTTTTTTATGTTGTTTCCACTGGCTCCTGGCACTGCATCAGGAGTGTTAACAGTTCATTGATGAGACCACACGGAGCTAAAGTGTTTTCTTTGTGCTACAGCCTCGACAGGGGACACATCTGCAACCAGACTGGGTGGAAGTTTTTGACTCTGAGCTTCTCATCTGGAAGACTGAGGGCTGACAGTTTCCACTGCAAGGAACAAGCTCCAGCTCTGTTCTGTTCACTCTTGCCCACTACTGGCAAGCTTTACACACATCAACTCAAGCTCCAGCAGCATTGCTAATAAATTTTTTCTATGTTTCTCAGCAAAGTAACGGGGTTAATCATGAAGACTGGTGAGGTAATCTGCTGGACTGGAGGGAACATCACCTCCCTAAGCGCAACACACCAGAAGTGGATGCTGCAGCTGGAGGACTCAAACTACTCCCAGATAATATTCAGAGCCTGCAGAGTTCTTCAGAGAGACACTGTACCACGCACATTCTAAACCTACCCAGCCCAGAGCATGCACAGGGCACAGCAGATGCAGTCTCCATGGGCAGAGCATAAAAACCAGTGGAAAACAATCAAGGCTTGCCTTCCAGCCACTCCAGCAACTTCAGAAGTCATTATCAACTAATTTGGCAGAGGAGTGTCATGAGCACTTCACGCATGCAGAGAGACATATTTCAACTGAGCCCTCAAAAGAGCAGGAAAAAGGCAGGTTTCCCTGTGTGGATGATCTTTCTGGAGTGACATATTTCAAATGAGCACTCCAAAGAGCAGGAAAAGGCAGGTTTCCCTGTGTGGATGATCTTTCTGGAGTGACATATTTCAAATGAGCACTCCAAAGAGCAGGAAAAGGCAGGTTTCCCTGTGTGGATGATCTTTCTGGAGTGCCTGGCCCCGTGCCACCTGCTGACACCGTGGTGAGCCGCTGACACCAGCATGCTTTCCCTGGAAAAGACAAGACCCTTTCAAGAACAAGTTGCTACACATTTAAAGTAGCAAAAAGGACACATCCACGGGGTAAGGGTACTCCAAGAAGGAGACTACAGTAAAATAAATAAAGCAGGAGGGAAATCAGTGCTTTGGTGCCCATCCAAAAGACAGTGACTGGCCAGAACAAGCCCTTTTCTGACAAGCAGGTGTGTGCAAACAGGAATGCACAGCTGGAATTTTCCATGGATACAAAAGAAAGGGCCCACCTCAATTCAAAAATAGCCTTTCAGCCTCTGTAAGATATGCTGCTTTAATTACAAATAGCAGCTTAAATTAAAAAAAAAAAGTCACTGTGGCTTGTGAAGAGACCTCATGCACATAGAAGAGATTACAGCAAGGACTCAAAATTGCTGGGTGGCAGGACAGTGCTCATGGTTATCTTCTAGAACTACAGCTAGCCTAGGGCTTGTAGTAACTTAATATATTTTCCAGATCTGAGGGGCTCTTGCTCTTGTCACCAATGTAACCAGCTTGTGTAAGAACATGGAACAGCACAGAACATGATCCTGCAGCTGCTGGGACTACAGAGCACCCCTCAACAATCCAGCAAGATTCTAGCACAGAGCAGTGGCAGCTGTGAACTGTTCAAGGACCATAAACCTCCAGAAAAATCAAGTACACAGGAAAATGCATCCTCCAGCAGAGACAGGAGAGAACCTGTCCCTGGCAAGAACCCTCATGCCAGAAACCCATATTAACCATCTTTCCTCATCCTGGCAGTAACAGTCAAGATCACTCAAGGTGCACCTCCTGAAAGGGGGTGAGTTTGAACAAAAAGCAAGAAGGTGCTTGCTCAGCACAACTCCCTCAAGCCAGGCAGTGAACTGAAGGGAGAGGGGCCATAAGGAAACATGCTAATTGCATTCTCTTTAATTTGCATGTGATATCTCTTTTTTTTTTTTTTTTTTTTTCCCTTTTAAATAACTGCTCCAAGTCCTTGTTTGCTGGGCAGAGATAACACTTCAGGCTGGGGTTTCAGTTTCCAGGCTGGCTGTGTGATGTGTGTCCATGAAGGTGCTGGAGTTTGTTTTATACTCAGAGAAGCTGCTCAGAAATCAGACTGCAGGAATTGCTGAAGCCTCTCAGCCTCCCCCTCACCAAAATGCAAAGGAAAACCAGACATGGTGCAAGTCAGTGGAAGAAGGTGAAGAAAAGCACTTAAAAGGTGCACGAGAGTTAAAATTTGATTTTCTTTATGCCTTCCTCCCCTCTGTACAGTAGCAAAGAGGAGACAAAGGAAGAGAAACAGCAGGGTTCAGTGGAAGGCAGAAGGTTCCTGATGGGCTCACCGATGGCTCAGTGCTGCTGGGTGGGGGGGACTTGGTGCTTCACTGCTGCTTGGTTTTAAGGGATAATCTCTGTATCATCTTGTAAAGGAGACCAAAGTGCTGGAAACAGAAGGGGAAAAAAAGTAACCATGAGAGTTCTAAACAGACAGAAAGCTTAGCAGAAGGCTTAAAACAATAGCAGTGTGCAAATGCAGTGCCTTGTTTGCAGCAACCACTGATCCTGAAGATGGAGTGGGATTTGATGGATAAGGAGGGATTATGACAAGGAAGCCAAGTTATACAGAAATGATGGCTTACAGAAGTGTTTGTGCAGGTCTGTATCACCTCATTGTGAAGATGTGTTAAAGATTTCTTAATTTTTTTTTTTTAAGCAATTCTATTCCTTCTGAAGGGCAGGAGAAAGCTTCAGATTTCAACACATGCAGGTTCCTGGTCTCTATAGAAACACTGCTGCCAGCAGTTTCAGGAAGGTAAAAATGAATCAGGCAAACACAGAGATTCCCAGTAATTCACAATCCTTTATCTGGATCTTCTCTTTCACCATTTCCCCAATGACTTAGAAATTCACTTAATTCCCCTTCTGATTTTGCTTCGGTTGATGTATTTTGATTTGATATTTGACAGATGTAACAAGATCTAGGCTTCAAATAATTTCAAATTCAAATAACACAAGTAATAAAGATTCCTAATAGAAATCAAAGTATATGTTTCTCCTCTTGTTTATATTTGTATTTATATATGAGTTTTTAAATGCTTGTGGTTTCCCAAACAAATAATAGACACAAATAACACAAAGTGATCAAAATTGAGAGTGACCTGAAAAGCTTCCCTTTCTTTCATAGCCAAGGCATGGAGTATCACATTTCCAGAGGTATGGACACAGAATGTTTTTCTGGTTTCATTGAGAAAAGAAACCCAAACTCTGAAGATGCATTTCTATCCCAAGTTCAAATATTTCCTAACTGTACAAGTTACAAACCTTTAATTACCAAGGTAACTCAAATTTGTTGTAAAGTTTCAGTTTGGAGCCACAGTAGCTTAGCAAGTGAGTTATGCATGCCCTTGACGACGAAGAACAGCTCTAAAAACCAGTTTTGCACTGGAATGGCAAGAGACAGCTTTCAGCACAGCCAACTGGCAATATTGTTCCAGCTTTAGTGTGAATTACTGTAGCTAACTTGTTTTAAAAGGAAAATAATACACCTGTGTCTCTTACCTGCACTGCAACATAGGCCACGCCAAGGTAGGCTGCAATACAGACAGCCAGGAGCAGGTCAAAGATTGCTGGCTTGACCCTGGGATAAGGAAAAGTTGCACATGAGATTGCTGCAGCAGTTACTGCCAGGGGGTGAGCCCACAGCCCAGCATGCCCGAGGGAATTCCATACCTGTATGCATTCATCACCTGCTTCAGCTGGTCATAGAAAACAAACTCGGGGTCCCTGTGCAAAGAAGAATTTTTTTAGATTCTATTGCACTTCTTGGCCCTGCAGTCAGGACAGCCCAGAGCTGTTCCCAAGGAGTGCACCCAAGCAGGGACAGGTAAGCACAACCACCTCCCATACTGGTTTTGAGCTGATTTTAGTCACCAGGACTTTCTCTTCCTACAAGCAGAAGCCCAAGGACACAATGCACAACTCATGCTGTTGTTCAGCTGTCTCCAAAGGGGCTGAACATGAAAGATTCCTCCCTCTGTTCACTAAAAAGCTTCAGTCCCAGCAGGTCCAACAGGATGGAAGCTGCCTTTTTGTAATTAACCAAAACTTAGTCTTCTCCTGCTCTCAGAGTGTGAACAGTGGAATCAAAACAGTTTAAAAACAAGCTTTTCAGGCAGAGGGAGCTGCTGGGCTTTATTCCTGTGCTGTGAGGAATCATGAAGAGCTTTTTCTGGGAGAACACCGAGCACGACCCAAAACTGACAGGAGAGCAGAAAAGAGCAAAGCTGCATGTCAAGAAACCAGGAAAGCTGCAGCTCAGAGACAAAATTCTGTCCAGGGGGAAGTCAGTTTGCCTGCCCTGGCTGGTTCTTTCGTTTCTTTTCCTACCGTTTGTCTGCCTTCACGTGATGCTGCTTGACATCCTTCAGGTAGCGCCCCATGTAATATTCTAAGGTGTTGAGGAAGGTGCTGTCTTTATCAATCAGCTGGGCAGCCCTGGGCTGGCTGCTCAGCCAGTCCATCACTGACTCCAGTTGCTCCTGCTGGATCTGCTGCAGAAAAACACCACCAGAGAAAAGGGGTCAACCACACCCATGCTGAGACCAGAGCTCTCTCCCAGACTCTAGATCCCACAGGTTACAGAAATGATGCACTGTGCTCACCATCTGATCTGTGAAGATCTGCATATCTGCAGGTGCTCCCTGCAAGGGAAAAGTAAAAAAAAAAATAAACCAAACAGGTTATTGTTGAGCTTGGTTGGGCAGGACAAGTCTGGCCAGCACTGCACGGTGGGCACCTCTTACCTTTTCTGTTAGATTGTAGATAACCCTTGTCAAAGCCTCAGCAATGATCTGAGTATTCCTGGTCAGTGCTTTAGTGTCTATTCGTGCCCTAAAGCAAAAGAGAGGATTAAGGACTTGCCAGTGGCATCAGCTTCCTCTAGAAACAACCCTTTTACACTGCCAGAGAGATCCAGAGCCCAACTCCCAGTGTTCCTACCACCTGTGCCCCGACCATGAGAACAACACGAGCAGCTGTGAGGCCAGTTTGGGTTCCTGGGCTGGGATTAAACCCGCCGGGGTGCCCCACCTCCTGTCCATGATGCTGTTGCGCAGGCTGTCCCTGTGGCTCTCCAGGTGGGAGATGGTGAAGGCCGGCAGGCGCCGGATGGCGAAGCGCTCGTGCTCCCACGCCAGCATGTCCTCAGCCAGGTTGATCTTCTTGTGCACCATGGAGAACTTCACCTCTGGGAACTGGTTGGTAACAACCTGAGCAACAGGGCAAGCCATTCATGGGTGCTGCCCACTGCACAGTCCCACCCTGCACTGCCCTGTCTGCCCAGACCCACTTGTTTTGCATTCCAGAAAGTAAGGTGCAGTTATTGACATTATTAAAGCTGGTTTCGGGTCAAAAAGGGCTGTTTTAATCTCTCTACAGGGTAACATTTGCAGATATAGTCTGCTTCATTTGGAACTGTGGCATGAGGACTTGTCTGCACTTCAAATCAAGTGAACCTAAACAAGACATGAATTATTTCAATGGCACAGCCTTTCCTCACAGTTTCCTTCACCTCATGGAGAGCTGCAGTACCCCATACTAAGTCCCAAGTTCCCCATTTAATTAAAATGCTTTTCCTTACCATCTCCAGTTCTCTCAGAAATGCATGCTGCAAGGTGCCCTCCTTGGGAGGCTTTGAGACATGGAGATGAAGGCTATTGCCTCTGCCCAGAGTGTCAAGGCAGAGAACAAATGCTACGTTGTCCTGCAGCAGGCTGGAATCTGGAACAGAAAAATCCAAACCTTTACTGCTACGTCTTGTGCTGGGATTTCCATCCCCCAAAAAAGCAAGGCTCACACAAGGAGACTCTCACAGGAGAGCTGACAATTAATTACAGACATTTAAGCAGCCCCTAACTCACCAGTGTGGTCCAAATTGTCCTCCAGCCACCGCTTCGTTCCTTGATAATTAAATTTGCCACCTCCAGATGCAAAGAACAGCAAGTTATACCTGCCCATCAAAGAAGGCAGAAAAGGGTAAGCAGGCTGCACTCCAAGAATCCCTTCCCTCAGCCTTGGAGGTGTGGTGAAATCACAACCACTTGCAGCTGACATCCAAGGCAAACTGTCCATTAACAAACACTTCCCACACACTCAGGTAAAGGCAGGACAGATTAAAAAGGGGGAGTTCCCAGGGCTTGAGGATGGAATCTGCTTCCCACATCATCCCCTCCAGCTGCCAGTTATACACATTTAACCCCAGACAGGGCAGTGCCTTACCCAGCATGGGTCCTTCTGTAGGTGTAGAGCCGAGAGAACAGCCTGGCCAGCTCCAGCAGCACGGAGATTCCACTGCCATTGGAGTCAGCCCCGTGGGACAGCCACTGCAGGAGGAGGGGGACACACACAGGGTGACAAACCTGCACTGATTCAGAGCAGCTGCAAGACAGCACAGCACTGTGCTCCTCTTGTAACTGCCCCACATCCCTAAGGCCAAGAAAAGACATGCGGGCAGAGGGGAAAAAGGCCAGGAACAGAGAGCTGCAGGAAGAAAGAATACTCACTGGAGCCACTCCAAAGGAATCATAGTGGGCAACTATCACAACTGTGGGCAGGTCTTCTCCACCCAGCCCTGTCAGCCTTCCCTGCAGAGGAAAGAGAGCAGTGTAAACTCCCATCACCTCCTGTGTGCCTGTACAGAGACAGCCTGACTTCTACCTGCCTGCTGAGACTGCCGTGGCCTCAGCTGGGAGGAGTTCAGATACCTGGCTGAGACTCCCCTGACTTGCCCTGTCAGTCCAAATGTCTGATAAATTCCCAATAAAAGAAGCCACCTCGTCACTGTTGCCAGTCTGAATCCACACACAACTCACCTCCACACTGGGGATGAGCCAGTCATTGATAGCTTTGCTCTGAGCCCCACTGGTCACCATCTGGAAGCCATTGGCCGTTGCTGTGTGCAGCAGAACTAGAACAAAAACACCAAAAAACCCCACATTGTACACCTGGGGAAGTTTCATTCCTTTATTTCCCCTGCTAACTGAGCTTTGGGAAGACCACCTTTAAACCACTTAAGCCCTCTCACTTGTCACTGGTGTTTATGCAATGACACGGAGTGTTGGTGACAATGCTTTTTCATTCTGTCCTAAACTCCCAGTATTTTGAGCTGGTCAAAAACATTTCCCCAGCAGTACTAAAGTTAATCATAAGCAGCAGGTCAATAAGACAGTCAAATTATTTACATGGAAGCATCAAACTGAGTTGTGGTCAGACAAAAAGCTTCAGCTTCTATCAACACACCATCGTCACTTACCATTTTCCATGCTGTTTTTAACCTAGTTTTGATTTCTACCTTACTCACAACAGTGTGAAGCTGAGAACTTCCTGCAACTGTATTTCCAAATACAGTCAAGTAATGCTTTCTTAGACTGTGTTTTTCTTCCATTGAACCTCTAAACATTTTGACAAAGAATAAACACAAAGGCAACAGAACGCTGGTTCATGGTGCACATGACACAGCAGACTCCTCCCAGAGGTGGCACCAGGCCTGTCTTCCTCAAACTTTCTTCCTCCTTGTTAGAACTCACCTTCTGCAGCTGAGGCAGAACCCTGTGATGCAGAAGCAGCCCGTGTTTGTTCATAGATAGACAGCAGCTCCTCATCTTCCACTGCAAAGTAGACTGGCACAATGGTTTCCATAGCAAGCATTTCTGGCTCTATCTCCATGAATTGCTGAGGATTTAAGTGAGACACAACTTAGCATCTGGTAAACACGAGAGATGGCAGGAAAAAAACTAACTAACAACCACAACAGAGAAAGAAGTTTTAAAATTAAATACAATTTGTCGTAGATTACAACAGGACCTTCCAGCCCTGCGGCAACCCAGCCTTTCCCCAACACACCTCCCACGGGAAGAGGAAGAAAACTTTTCTGGTTACCCGTACAACATCCTGGGGGACAGAGGAGATGGATCGTGGCAGGATGATGACCACAGCCCCGGCTGACTGGCGCAGAGCCTTCTGGTACTGCTCGTAGGAGAAGTCCACCAGCCGCATCATGACGCAGCGGCGGCTCAGCACGTCCGCTTCCACGGTGCGCGCCTCCGTGTTCAGCACCGCGCTCCTGGTGCCTGCCGGGGGAAAACGAGAGGGCTTGGGAGGCATTTCACCTCCATCCCCTTGGCTCCAGCCTGCCTCCTGCTCAGAGCAGCCCTGGGGACAGTGTGAGGGGCTGCAGAGCAGGCAGGAGCTGCAGAAAGCTGAGCTCGCCTCTTTGCCTTCGTCCGAGGAGAAGAAGGGTCCATGGGTTTTCCTGTGCAGCCACATCCTCCCCTTATTCCACATTACACAGCCTCACCTTCCTGTCTCCCTCCTCCACATAATCACACAGGCTGCCTGTGCTGCCTGTCTGCTCACCTGCAGACAGCAACACACCTGGAGACAGCCTGGCCTCTCCAGAGCCTCCCACAGCTGTAGGATCAGACAGCGGATGGGAGCTGTGCACAAAGGACACCAGACTGCCCCGTGGCACCCCAAGGGCTGCTCTCACTCGGCCACAAGGAAGGTTGTGTAGCTGGGAGAGTTACAGATGAGCAGGCTGCTCCTAAGGGCTCGCCCTCTCCTCCTCTCAGTTCCAGCAGATCAAATCCCCCCACGTGGAAATGCAATCCCTTGGGAGCACAGCACTCTGCAGGCTTGCCAGAAGCTCCTGCGTTCTCCAAGGGAGGGCCAAAAGGACATCTTGTGCAAACAGAGAGGGTCAATTCCACCTCACAATCTGTAATGCTGCAAATTCAATTTCTTCTTCAATTTCTGTGGCACCTACACTGAGAGCTCATCACTCTGGCTCCCCACGAGTCAAGGTGCTCCAGAAGACACCTCAGCCTCTGCCAAACAGGAGCATTGCTCAGCTCTAGATTTAAACCTGGCTTAGCTTAACTCTAACATTAGTTTGGTCTCGTCAAAGGTCATAGAATCAACTAAACAAGAAAAATCTGCACTTCCCCTGCACAGCATCATTGAGGGCCACACACCCAGAAGCAGAGTCCAGGCACAGTGTGAATTCTCCCCACAGACCTGTGACACTAAATAACAAACAAATATTAACAGCAGCCCCACTCCAAACAGAGAAAACAATTCAGGATGAGGATAATCCCTCCACCATTCCCAAAGGAACGATGTGTACACACAGCAGTGTGTGGATCCAACATTCTGCTCTCTCTGATATCTCAGACACAACAGTATTTTTCTGACAGGTGGGTTTTCTGTAGTTTCTCTGCAAAGAGCTGGTTAATAATCACTCATTTACAAACTAAAGAGCTCTTATCAGTATCAGAGGAAGTCCAAGCTTGTTCTTAAATTGCTCTACAAGTGACACTGACAAAAAAACTCTTCCCTCTGCAAGAAGAGGCTGAGCAGCCTCTCAGAGGCTGCATTAGTAACAATAACCTGTATTAGGTAATAATAACCTGTATCTGGTCTTTCTGGAAAAGAATATGAGAATCTGGAACAACAAATCAGCTCAGTTGGGCAGAGCACGATGCTAGTAAGACCAAGATTGTGGGTTTGATCCCTCTGTGGGTCGTTCACTTTGAGAGTTGGACTTGATTCTTGTGGGTCCCTTCTAACTCAAACTGCTCTGTGAAATAGAACTTTTATCCTGAAGGACTTCTCAGAACACACAAGGAACATCAGCTACCCAAAGGCAGAAGGAAGGAACACAGGAAACACACAACCCACAGAGCTGAAAGGCTCCAGGAAAAGAAACAGCATAAAAAGCTAATTGGAAGCATCTCGAAAAAAATAACAGCTGGCTTTTCAAGAGTTCACAAAATTGTGAGCACTTGGCTAGAGGGGACACTCAGGCTGGCAAAGTCAAAGCCAGCTGAATTACATCCCTGCTGCCCCTGCTGAGCCTGCCAAAAACAGTTCCCAGCCCCTGAGAGAAGAGAGAGTCCCACCCCAATGCAAGAGCTACTGGAGCTGTCAGCAACAGAGCCCTCAAGATGTGGACACGTTTTGAGAAACTGTGATGGAAGAGCCCAGAAATAATTTCAGGTATTTAGAAGCCACCAGAAACGTGAAGTGTTTAAGGAGTACACAGGCACAGCTGCATTTCATAACCTATATATTTGAACTTATCAAGATCTGAAAGACTGAGAGAGGGTGTCTCATGGACAGCACAGAGTAAACGTGAGGCTGTTCACTGTTAGCTCTGAAATTTAGGAAGAGTCACTCACAGACAGAGCACACGCCCTGGCCTGGAATAAAATCTCTACAGAAAACCCAGAAACAACCCTTGATTCTGGGTTTGTGGGCACACGGGGGAGGAGGCTGAGGGTTGCAGCACCTCAAGGACTCGCAGGGCAGGGCGTGTCTCCGACCCAAAGAAAGGTGTTGCACAATCAGCAGGCTGGGAGTGAGAGAACAGAGGAAGTGAAGGTCAGCTGTAACCCAGTGGAAGGACGGGCTCTGAAATGGAGCCACTGGAGCAACACACACTGCTGAGGAGGAAGAGGAGGAAGAGGCTGAAGAGCGAAAAGAATCAACCTGTCAATAAAGGAGTCACGGGCAAAAGGAGCACACAACCAAGTTTTCCACACTGCAGGAGGGATGCAGCGGGAGCCCTGGCAACGCAGAGACCTCAGCCCACAGACCGGGGTCCTTGGCTCCCTCTAGGTCACCACGCCGGGGCTCCCAGCACCCTCCTGCTCCTGCTGAGCCTGGGCACTGAAACTCAGCCAGACGGGGCCCTCCTGCGGCCTCCCCTCGGACCCGGCTGCTGCCGCCCCCCAGAGCCGTCCCAAGGCCTCCCCTGCGCCTGGGCCTGGCCCCGGCTGCTGCCGCCCCCCAGAGCCCCCTGAACCCTCCCAAGGCCTCCCCTGCGCCTGGGCCTGGCCCCGGATGCTGNCTGGCCCCGGACCCGCCCCCCAGAGCCCCCCGAGCTTTCCCGTGGCCTCCCCTGCGCCTGGGCCTGGCCCCGGACTCGGCTGCTGCCGCCCCCCAGAGCCCCCTGAACCCTCCCAAGGCCTCCCCTAGGCCGGGCCGCCCTCCACGAGTCGCCCGCGGCTTCACGGCCCACCCTGGGCTCCTCCCCGGGCTCGGGGCTCCCTTCCCACGGCCCCACCAGCCCTGACGGGGCCGCCGCCGGCGGGACCCAGCCCGGCCGGGCCGTGCAGTTCCTCACCGTAGGGCTGCCCGCCCAGCTCGTACTGCTGCATGCGGTAGACGGTGAACTCGTGCGCCGCCTCGGCGGCGGGCGGCGGCCCCAGGAGCCGGAGCAAGGCGGGGACG
>VZTJ01005855.1:27534-53678 GCA_013397795.1 Orthonyx spaldingii
CTCTGCGTGGCCCCAGCACAGCCCAAGGCATCCCCTGGCCCGCAGGTGTTTTTCAGCTCCAGGAAGGGTGGAGCAGGGCTGGTTTAAAAATGACTGAGAGCTCCTGGCAGTTGGGTGGTTGCACTTCCCTGCTTTGGTGCCTTCTGCTGCAGAGCAGCACTTCACACATCCCAGTCCCCAAGCTGGCAGGGTGCTTCTGGCCCCAGAGGAGCCGAGAAGAACCAGAAAGGCCCCTGTGACCTGGGCTGACACCAAACCCTGCAGATCTGACTCTTCCCAGCGCTCAAAGTCGTTGTGCCTTGGTGCCCATTCATTAAAACTGGGTGGTGGTGATGGTGGTTCTCTGCAGGAAAAGAGGCTCTGCAGTGTATCTTTTGAAGGAAAACAAGCATATGAGAGGGAAAGTTTCAGGATTGTCTCCTCTAGACCACATTCATGACCTTAAATGGCAAAGTTTGGTTGGTTTGGGTTTGTTTTTTTTTTTTTTAAGTGGCTTTTTTTTTTTTTTTTTAAGAACCTCGCATTTCCTCGTGGCAAGAACATTAAACAGAAACTGTGGGAGAAATGTTAAATCACACCTCAAAACCACCACAGGACACCTCTCTCTCACTGTCAGCACCCCCGAGGCTCTGTGCCTGTGGCCTCTCTGTCCTGTGCTATCGCCCATCAATCACAGCCAGGGCACCAGGCCAGCCCAGGGATGATGCCCTGATTAGCACAATCAGCCCCTTGCACATGCTTTCCTGGCTGCTGGGCACGGCAACCTCCAGGCTATAAAACCAACCCCTGGCCAGGGGGAAACTCAAGATTTCCACACATCTGGGGAGGAGAGCCCAGCCGTGGCAGAGATGTGCCAGCCCCAGCCACTGCCGGCCCTGCTGCTCCTGCTCTGCTGCCCGTGGGTCACTGCCAGTAAGTCAGGGCGTTTTTGGGGAGTGAGGTGGCTCTTTGGGGCTCCCACCTCAGCAGCCAAGCTCACCCTGTGCCGGGGGGTGTTGCAGGTGCTCTGCGGGCTCAGATCGTGGGGGGCCACGAGGCGCAGCCCCACTCCCACCCGTACATGGCGTACCTGAAGATAGCAGGGCTGGGGGCCTGTGGGGGCTTCCTGGTGGCCCCTGACTGGGTGATGTCAGCTGCACACTGCTTGGGGTGAGTATTTGGCACAGGGGCTTCACCCCCTTCTTTCCCCGCTCGTCTGGGAGCTCCTTCCCTGGAGCAATGTTGGAGCAGGTTCCTCCTGTGCCGGGCAGCTCTCTCCACCTGTCTGCCAAAAGGGAGGGAGGTGGGTGACACCCAGCCTGATTTCCCCTTCTCCCCTCCACTGCCACGGCCAGGAACACCACAGTCATCCTGGGGGCTCACAACATCCACGAGCCAGAGAAATCCCAGCAGGTCCGGGGAGTCCTTAAGTACCACAAGCACCCTGAATACGACCCCGTCACGATGTACAATGACATCATGCTGCTCCAGGCAAGGAGTTCTGCGGGGGCAGAGGGTGGGTTGGGGCTGTGGGGCTGCCAGGGACTGGGCAAGGCCCATCCTGGCCATCAGCTCCTTCTGCAAAGCTGCTTCTGCCCAAAGTGCTGGAGGCTGGTAGGACTGGAAGGGACCTGGGAAGGAGCCATGGGCAGGGTTTGGAGCCTCGTGTGGCTTTCACAGCAGCTCCCCGGTGCTTGCAGCACCTGCTAGACCCCCCCTGCCTCTGCACAGGAGATGTCCTGCTCACAGCCTCCTCCCAACGCCCTGCTTTCCCCCAGCTGACATCAAAGGCCACTCTCAATGACTACGTCAAGACCATCCCACTGCCCAAGAGCGGCAGCTACCTCCCCACGGGCACCAAGTGCCTCATCGCCGGCTGGGGCCTGATCGATGAGGACAGGGCCACCAACAAGCTCTTTGAGACCAGAGTCTCCATCTACAGCCGCAGGAAATGCATCCTCTTCTACCCACACCTCGACTCCGGCATGGTCTGCGCCGGCAGCTTCCACGAGCTGAAGGATTCCAGCCAGGTAGGGAGGGTGCACGGGGCTCTCTGGGAGCGGGAGCTGCTGGTGGCACAGGCACAGGCAGGTCCCAGGGCAGGTGATGAGCATTGGGTCACAGTTCCCACATGGACTGGCTCCCTGGATGCCCTGACACCACCCAAAGTCCCTGCACAGCACCAGGGGTAGAGCCCCATCTCGCCAGCTCAGCCGGGTGGGATGTGGGGCAGGAACAGAGCCCACAGGGCAGGGAGGGAGCAGGGAATTAGAAACCTATTCCCACAGGGAAGAGGCCTCTGAAATCAGTCCAATCTCTCCCCAGGGAGATTCTGGTGGGCCCCTGGTGTGCAATAAAGTGGCACAAGGCGTTGTGTCCTTCGGCTACGACTCCCCACCCGGGGTCTACACCCGCATCTCCAACTACCTGCCCTGGATCAGAAAGGTCATGAAGAAGTAGCAGCAGTGGCAGCGTTTGCTCCAGCTCTGGTGTGGCCCTGGAGACTGCAACAGCTTCCTTCCTGCCCCTGCTGAAAGCTCAACTCCCTCCTCTCTCCTCGAGAACCCAAGTGACTCGATCAGTGCACTTGAGAGTCCCCTTCATTCTGCTCTGAGGCTGCTGCCTGTCCCACATCCCCTGCCCGTCTCAGGGCAGTGTTAAACCACCCTGGCAGGGGCAGGGATGGCCCCAGATGGCACAAAAAGAGGCTGTGCCACAACAGACCCCACTTCCTTCAGAGATAACCCTGTTCCTGCTTGAACCTTGCTGCACTTCCAGCACCCTCAGTAAACTCAAAGCTGCATCTTCCTGTGTGTGTTTGTCTTTCTTGTGGCCTTGTCACAGAGTGAAGGAGGGAGGGTCTGGCTGCTGCATGTGAGGGGCTGTTGGGACAGCAGCAGCAATCCCAGCTCTGCACCCTGAATCCCTGGCAGGCTCAGAAATAAGAGGTGTGGGTGCCCTTCCTGGGGTCACGGGGATGACGAGTGTGCTGCAAGGAGAAAATCTGCCCAGGCAGAAATGTTCTGGGAAAGGTGACGGGCACGCACTCCATTCACCAGCCTCACATTGTCACCTCCCTGGGAGCACAGGCAGCGCTCAGCAGTCCCCAGGGCTCCAAAGCTGCCATTCCCTGCAGAGCAAAGGCTGTTCCCTCTGCACAGACCTGGTGCCTGGGAGGTGCTGCACCCTAGGACACGGTGCAGCCCCGACAGCGCGGTCACAGGGCGCTCCAGGCTTATCTTCCCAGCTCTCTCAGCTGCAAGAGGCTTCACTGGGCCGAGGGAGCTGGACTTTTTGTGGACTGTGCCCTTGGGCATGGGCAGGTGGCTGTTAAGACCTGTCAAGACGGCAGGTTCAGGGCTTTAGGATCCCCGAGGGGAGGCACACCCGAAGTCCCGGCTGCTGCATCCCCACTGACTCCAGGCTTTGCCATTTGCCAGCGGGCTCAGTCCTTCACCCCCTGCTGCTGCACCACGTCCCGGGCAGAGACAGCGAAAGGATTGAACTGAAAGGGTTGATAAAGGAGCTGGGTTCACAAAAGTGCCTGACCCCAAGCCACTTCCTCCTTTCCTCCCACGACAGCTACAGGGAAGAGCCCAGCTGGGCACCTGGAGAAGCCAGGACCAGTCCTAGCTGGGGGCTGGCTGCTGTGAAGCTGCTTGGCACATTCCTGTCCCCCTGATCAGAGCCTGTTCTGGTGGCAGCCCAAACCTCTCCCCTCAGCTGGATGATGATGCCCAAAGATAAATTCTCCCCACAAAGGATGCTTGAGTACCATTTTCAGACAGCTCCTGCACTGGAGTCTGAGCCTCTTTCCACACCCTGCCCCCTGAGCTTTTACCTCCTTCATTCCAGCTGGTTTCTGGTGGCATCTCTTGTGTATGGAGAGAGCCAGAGTTCCCTGGAGGAGATGATGGGGACAGAGACCATGCTCTGGTAAATGGGTGAGTGCAGAACTCCCTGGCTGGGGATGACGATGTCCGTGATGTCAGGGGGAGGCTGAGTCGGTTTGCGGTGGAAAAAACCAGTGGGGAATTTTGAACACACCAAAACTGTCTGCAGTCCAAGGGAACGGGGTGCTTGCCCTGCTCTCATGGCCCTTCCCAGTCTCCCACCGGTCACCTCCATCACAGGCAGGAGGTTTCCACAGTCCATCCCGGATTTCTGCTCATAAATCCTCCACGTTCTTGCCTGGGATGAAGGGAAACTGCGTCACCTCTGCCTCCAGCACCCAGGCTGCCCTGGGGAAACTGAGAAGGGTCCATGTTTGGGCTTCTGCTCACAGCTGCTATCAGCTCAGAAATCTGCAAGTGAACAGGCTGCAGCTGCTTATCTGTGCATTGTGAATCTTTGTCACGTCAGGGTTTTCCTCGAAGCTCCAGCTGCTGCAGGCTTTGCATGAGAATGGCAACTTGTAGCTTAAAATTGGGGTTTGCCCAGTGGCACTGGAGGCAGAAAGGAAAACAGATTTACTGGCAGCGAGGGCTGCAAGGAAACGTCGGCCCCATTTCGTCAAAGCTGAACTGTGAATGTTCAAAGTTTGCCCTGACCATAAAATCCCGGAATGGTTTGGATTGGAAGGGCCCTTGGGGTTCGTCTCATTCCACCCCCTCCCACAATTCCAGGGTGCTCAAAGCCCCATCCAACCTGGCCTTGGACACTTCCAGGGATGAGGCAGCCACTGTTTCCATGGGCAACCTGTGCCAGGGCCTCACCACCCTCCCAGGGAAGGATTTCTTCCCAGTATCGTCAGTGCCATGTTATAAACACATTCACGGCAATTTTGCTCCATTAGCTACTGAGGGGGAGCAGGAGGGTCCTCACCTGCCACTGCACTGTCTTTGGAACTGAGGCACCAGGCGAAAGAATTCTTGTTCATGTAGGGCTCGTGATAAAAACCAAGAAGGTTTGCAAGTGCTCAACAAAAAATAGAACCTGCAAGGGAAGACTTCACTGGAAGCCAAAGGGATGAGGGTGGGTGCGTTCCCCACAGCTTCCAGCACGAAGGAGGTGTTCTAAAATTGGCTCTGGCTTGAGCAGGACGTCAGATCCCTCAGATCAGACCCACGCTGAAGGTGCGTTGATGCCAAGGCCAAGACTGGCTGAATTCCCCTCTCACATTGCTGAGACGTGCAACTTGTGGAGAGATTCTTCAGATGAGTCTGACTTCTGTGGTTTCCTGGAGTCTGGTCTCAGGCTATAAAACCTTGCTGGGAGCAGGAAGGGACCCCAGACGCAGCCCCACCTCTGAGGGATCCCGTGGAGCCCAGGAGGCTGCGATGGAGCACCTGCAGACCCTCCTGCTGCCCCTCCTGCTCGTGATGTGCCCCCCAGCCAGCAGCAGTAAGTAGAGCGGGCTGGAGGCGAGCAGAGGGCTGGGGAAGGCTCAATCTCAGCCCTGCGCCCTCCAAACCCCTCGTCCTCAGTGCCATCCCTTGCAGATTATCCCTGGAGCCGCAGGAAGGGAGGAGGAGAAGCCAGGCCACCCTCCGGGACACAGCCCACGCCCTACGCGGCCTTTCTGCGGGGGAAGGACAACAACTTCTGCGGGGGCTTCCTCGTGGCCCCCAGCTGGGTGATGACAGCGGCTCAGTGCCTTGTGTAAGTGTTTGCTGTGTTCACACAGCACCTGCAACCAGGGCTGTGCCCCACCCTGGCCTGGGCAACGTCTCCTGCGTGGAGATCTCACAGCTGGAGTCCCTTAGCCACGGCCAGGCTCTTCCCCTGGCAGGGGGCACCGGGCAGGGCACGGCTCGGGGTCAGCACTGAGCCCCATCTCCCTCCCCAGCCCACTCTCAGATACTTACCCTGATTTTTTTATTCTCCCTCCATGTTTTATTTTTCCCACATGTCAACAGTGGGAGGTCAGAGTGACTCCTTCCCTGGCTGGCTTTGCCCTTTCTGCCACCAACTTGTCAACAGAATTGTTTCCTACGAGCCAGCTGCTTGCCCAGCCCTTTTCCATCCCTCCAGCTGGGGTATGGATGGGCAGGAGGACTTTTCCAGGTGTGCTCAGCTCTGGGTGTAGCTCCCACGCACCTCGGGGCTGACAGCTCTGCCCTGGCTCAGGGCCAGTCCCCACACCTGAGTAGCAAAAGGGGTTTTTGGGTTGCAGAAAAGAGTTGCAAAAGGGTTTTTTGGGCAGCAGAACCCAGGAGTTTGGCTGCCCAAGCCTCACCTGGGAGACTGGGAGGGACTCCTGCACATACCCAAGGTCCTTTCCAATTTTCACAAGGCAGCTTCTTCTGCAGGTGATGTAGAGGGCAGAGAAGGGTCCTGATTTAGAAATCCCCAGACTTCCATGGGCCTGTGAGGCCTGGAACAACAGTCCACATACCAGCACACAGCTGCAGCATTGCACCAAATGTGCCCAGCTTGAGATGTGGAGATAAAGGAGCCCTTGCAGAGCTCTGCTCTGTCAGGTGGGAGCTTGCTCTGCCCCTTGGCTGGGCAGATTCACTGGCAGAGCTCCTTGCTCCCTCCACTCTTCTCTAAAATTGCATCTATAATATATTTTGTGTCTAGGGAATATCTATAACTGTATCTGTGTAACTGGACTCTCCTGGCCATGCCCCTGGGGGATGAGCCTCAATGCTCCCAGGCAAGACAGGGACAAGCTGGTGACACCCCCTGTGCTTGATTTCACCAGCCACAAACCTCTGACTGTCATCCTGGGAGCCCACACACTGCAGAGGAGAGAGGAAAGCTGGCAAACCTTCGAGGTCAAGGAGTATCACAGCCACCCAGATTTCACGAGTCCTAAGAAGGGAAACGACATCCTCTTGCTGAAGGTAACCTGGCTGGAGCACCTGCACGGCCCTGGAGTGCAGAGCTGAGCTGCAGCCCTGGAGCAGAAGGGGACAGTGAGTTTACAGGCCAGGAACTCAGCTCTGTGTTTTGTGTCCCCTCGCCCAGCTGAACGGCAATGCCACCACCAACAGCCACGTCAGGCCCATCTCCTTTGAGAAATCCAAAGTTCGTGGCGGGGCCGAGTGCAGCGTGGCCGGCTGGGGCTCCAGGACACCCGCTGTGACCTTACGTGAGGCCACTGTCACCATCATCAAACCGAGGGACTGCCTCAGCCACTACCCAGGGCTCGCTGACAACTTGGTCTGTGGCCACAGCAAATCCGCTGGGGTACCTGGAAAGGTCAGTCTCCGATCAGGGAGGAGGAGGAGGAGGCTGCGGGGGAGGTTTTAGCCTGGGGCAAAGCACAAGGGACAAGAGGATCCTTGTCTTGCCATGGCCGAGGAGCTGGGAGTCTGCAGCAGCACAGGGGGGCACCAGCTCGGCCAGAGGGGTTCACCCGGAATCTCGTAGTTGGTCTGAGTGTGCTTTGGATCTGAAGCCAGCAGAAGGGCAGAAACGAAGCTTCAGTGTTTGCCCAGCTGGGTCCCAAACAAAGCTGTCACCAGCCCCTTGTGGAGCCAGAGTTATCCCCACCCTCTCCTGGGAAATTCTGATGTGTGCAGCCTCCCTGTTCTTTGCCGAGGCGCTCCTTGCCCGGGGACCCCAGCACAAGCCAGCACTGACCTCTCTCCTCCTTTGCACAGGGCGATGCCGGGGACCCTCTGGTGTGCAACAACAAAGCCTATGGCATCTTCTCCTACAGGCACAGCAACTGGCCTGGCTTCTACACCCACATCGCTCCTTACCTTGCCTGGGTCAGCAGTGTCATGAAGTCAGCATGACCCTGCTGCTCCTGCAGATCTCACCCTCCACAGCCCCATCCTCACCAGCTTTCTCTTCCTTTCTCCCTGGGAATCATCTCCCACTGGTCCTCGTGGACATGGCCGGGACCTCTCTGTGTCCAAGCCGAGCTCTGCCCGTGGCAGGGCTGGCACAGAGGTCGTGCCCTGGCTGGGTTTATTCCCTGTGCCTGCACTCCTTCACTGCTGCCCTGATTTAGCCCTTTGGGGCTGCAGCTCCGGAGAGGAAGCAGCAGGACAGCCCCGAGAGCGCTGCCAGCAGCCTTGGGGGGGTCTGTAACCCCCAGGGGAAGGCTGCACGATGAGATCAGAGGGATACAAAGAGCAGCCTCCTCCCTGTCCGTCACTTGTGACACCCACCAGAGACCTGGGTGTCCTTCACCCAAGCCCTGGGGCTGCAGCCCAAGCTCCAAGGAGGACACTTTCAGTTCCTGCTTCACTACTGCTGTCCCTACCTCTGCTGCCTCCTTTCTCCCCTCTTCTGTAGCTCCAGTGTTGCAAGGACACACAAACCCAATAAATTTCATCTGCATTTGAAAGCCTTTTTCCTGCTGTGATTTGGATTCCTCTGGGCCACTGGCTCCAGTCCCGAACAGCTCGGGAGAAAATCACAGCTCAAGGAGCCGAATCCTAAGCTGGAGCTTTCTACCGCAATCATTGTCCTCCACTTTCTGTCCCACCTAAACCTCCAGAATACATGTCCAGCCTGGATTTCAGGGCAGGGGCTCCACTCACATGGAGCTGGGCACACACCCTCCCTCCACGGACCTCCAGGCTGGTATTTTGGGGGATTTCCTCACTCCATCACATCCTGTCCCCCGTGGGCCCCTCTCAGTTCTACCCCATCCCACCTCTGGCTACTATTCCACACAAAACCAGCATCTTCCCCTCAGTGCACCTCTGTCACTCACAGGTGTTCATCGAGGCACACTGAGTCACCTTTTTAGTGAAGCTGGCAGCAAAGAGAAGAACCCACTATGGCCTTACATCCAGCAACTATTTTATTCCTACATGTTGTGGTTTAAGGCCAGAAAATAAATCCCTGCCTCTTCTACAACAGAGCTTAAAAATATTGCAACCTGAGGAAATTAATCTGGAGATCTGGCAAGAGACCCAGCAAGAGGAGCACAAACGCTTCCGTCAGATGTTTAGGATTTCATCGACAAAAACAAACTCCTGGGGAGTGTTTGCCTCTCCTTATGCTCACCTCTGCCCAAAGGTGACTTCTCAGAGGCCGTTCCAACATCTGTGGCAGCACTGGATACAAAACACAAGGCCAGAGATGTGAAGACTCCGAATATTTTCCAAACCTTGTAATTCAAAATGTCCAGAAGTCCCCAGGTCACTCACCTGACTAAGAAAAGCTGCAGCTGAGCAGAGCTGTCAGTGGTTTTTGCTGTGGGTGATGTTGCACAAGGAGAGCACCTCTAGCACATTTCTGCTGAGTTTTCCATGCCCAGAGTGCCCTCTTTGGGTTGGCAACAGGGTGTGTTCTTCTG
The DNA here is from genome assembly GCA_013397795.1 of Orthonyx spaldingii. Classification (NCBI taxonomy): domain Eukaryota; kingdom Metazoa; phylum Chordata; class Aves; order Passeriformes; family Orthonychidae; genus Orthonyx; species Orthonyx spaldingii. The sequence goes on from VZTJ01005855.1 coordinate 36,722, forward strand.
TCTCTAAACAACTCCTGAATTGACCAAAAAAACCCCTTATCTCTTGCAGTTTGGAAGCAAATTCATGGCTGAGCTGAGGGAAGGCACCTCTTTCTCCCAGGGCTCTTTAATCATTTAATCTGCTCTGAATCAAGGGTTGCAAAGCTGGCATTGAGCAGACAGTTCCTTTCTATCGAGGCTGCCAGACCTTTCCCAGAAGAATTTCCCAGTTCTCATCCTGCATCTTCTGTGCAAAGAGCCTGTCACCTTTTGGAGAGCTGGAGGCTGAAGGCCTGAGTCACTGGGAGGGAGGATGGGAACCAGCAGAGCAGGAGAGACCTGTCTTTGGGGAGCTCCACAAAATCATCATTTCCATGGCCAGGAGCTACAGATACTCACCTGAGCTGAAGGGAGGAGCAGCTCCAGGAGCAGAGCACAGGAGTGGCCAGGGACAAATAACAGCACTTTGTCTTTTAAAAAATTTTTTGTTGAGGTCCCTGATGAGCCACGTCCTCACCCAGCTCAGCACTTGGGGTTGCCCAGAAGCTTCCCACAGCCCAAGTGTGGAGTCTTTGTCACACAGTCCAGCATGGGAGCCACAAAAACTCTTCAACAGCCACGAGTTCTGCACCCACGGTGGTGGAGATGCGACAAGAATTGCTTGTGGAGGCTTCACTTCCTGATCAGGCTGCATGGCAGGAGATAAGGCAGCTCGAGGACAATTTTACCAAACTGGTGTCACTGGGAGAGCACACAGGAAACAGCTGGGCTTAGAACAAGCCCTCCCTGAGCCCAGGGCTCAAGAAACTCTTGACAGAAACGTTGCTCCAAGAGCAGCTGCCATTCCACAGGCCAACTGGTCCCGTGCTCCTGAGCTGCCCATCAGCCTCAGAGTCCTGTGTGGGGTCAGGGTAACACGGGGGAGAAACCTGAAGTGGGAGCAGGGAGGCTTTGTATTCCTGCTTTATAAATTCCACATGAAGTTTTACTCTTGTGCTGGACAGACACTTCCCTCTCTTTCCCAACAGGGCAAAGGGAATGCTTGAAGGAAAGAGCTTCCTCCTGCTAGGAAGAGAATGGTTCTCCAAGGACAAGGAAAATCCCAAACTCTCTCTTCTTTGCCCTTTTCTTCCACTGGGGATTTTTATTTATGAAAAGTATGAAAATTGATTTCCACCCATGTGCACTGTCCCAGGGACCTGCTGTGGTGTCAGCAGGGACACCCAAGGGCCGGGTTTAAAGCGATTTTCAGCACTGCCACAGTCCCTGGGCCAGCTCACCTTATCAGGACACTCCCCTGGCCCACAGCCCAGCTCTGGCAGCCCTCTTTTGTCAAGTCCCTCCCTCTGGAGCAGGCTGCAGGCCGAAGGAATTACCCAGGCAGGTGGCTCCTGGCACAGCCTCCTGTGTGCCCAAGCCCTCTCCCTGCAGGATGGGCACGGGAGGATCAGAGGAGCCGAGGGCCTCAGCTGAGGAGCTGGAGGTGAGCAGGAGCTCTCTGTGCTGCTGGGAACACTTTATCCAGCCCGGGCTGGAGTGGTCCCTGGGAAAGCAGCAAGTGTGAGCCTGCTGCAGGGGCTGTTCCCTCAGCTGCTGCCGCCAGCTGCCTCCTTCCCTGGGCTCCCAACCTCCTGCTCCGGCACTGCCACGCTCAGAAACAGCCCCAACACACACCTGGAGGCTGCAAAAGGCCAAAACACCCGGCCCTCCCAGCCAGCTGGAAATGCTGGGCCTTACAGGCTTCACCTTTTTTCCTTGGAGAGCCTCAGCTTGTTGCTTTGCTTTATTTAAACAGAGCATATTTGGGTCTTTGCAAAGAGCAGCGCGACACGCGACTCGCACAGAGCTGAGGACGCGAACAGTGAGCACAGACACGGCCTCTTCTCAGAGCCACTGAGAAAAGCAACCAAAACTCACCCACAACTAGAAAACAGTGACAATTTAAGTCCTTGCCAGTGCTCTGGCCACCAGATCACTGCTCCCTGCCTGGTGGGAGCCAACACAACATTTCAGGCTGCCCAGGAGCTGCAGCTTCACCTGTGCTAAGTGACCTTGAAGGGAGCAGAACATCCTCAGCCGCAGCTTCCTTGAAAACACAGGAAACCTTGAGAGGAAGTTGGCCATCTCTACCCACTCCCAGCTGATTTAATGCAACATTCCTGGAGAATGAGCCCAGAGAAAAAGAATTAAGCTCTGTGAACTCCGTCTCAGGAAATCTCTTTGTGGAATTTTCACAATCATCCATCCCCGGGCTCCTAAGGGATAATTTTAAGCCATGTTTCCTATTTCAGTCCACGTTTCTAACAGACAAGACTGGAAGCAGTTCTGGTCCCACCAACATTCCTGCTATTGGCAGCAGATATCCTGCTTGGAACGGTGCCTGCAACGGGCTGACACTGCAGCAAACACCAACAACCCCCCTTAGCAATCCTGCTCCAAAATCCTGGAAAACTTCAAATCAAGATGCCACCATTGCATCCCTGCACCTTAAACCCCCAGTCAGACACTGGTCACACTTTAGAATTATTGGTAGAGTGCATTAGATATAATTATGGCACATTATGCCTCTTATTTACCAAAAATGCTTCCTTTCTATGCCTCAAGAGTCCTGATTTTGCGGCAGCAGGCAGAGCTGAAGGTCCCACAGGGGTACAGAACTTGCTGAGCCAACCAGGGAGGAGGAGAGGGGGCACAGGGGTGAAGAAACACACACACAACCACCACGGCTTTTAGGAACAAAATTTATTCCAATTTCAAACAGAGAGTTTATTTCAGGAGAAAGATATGAAAATCAATTTCCATCAGATATTTCTGTAATAAGCGTGTTGCCCAGCAGTCAGAGTGGGATCATTCCAAGAAACAATCACACTCCTGGACTGGAATGAGACAGTTTGGAGTCTGAATAGATCCTGACACTGGGCATCTTATTCAGAAACTCCTTTACCCTACCCTCTTCCCTCCCCGCCCCCCAACACGCACAACAATACATGCATTGCAAATGACAAGGTTTAAAAACAGCATTTTATATAGTATTCTTTTTAAATAGGATAATGTTTAAATTGTCTTAAATCAGGATCCTATAATATACAAGTATAACCAAATAATTTCCACCACATTGGCACTTGTAAAGAGTCTCTGGCACTACTAAAGAAGGGGCATTGGCACAAACCATACTCTTAAAAAACTGGGTGCTGCATAACACACTTTATCTCTGCTGGACTCTAACGACCTGGGCTCTGTACAGGACAATACAATGGTCAGCACACTCTGGAAGTACTTTTTTTTTTTTTTTTGTCTTTTAAAAAATTTTTTGTCTTTTTTTTTTGTCTTTTTTTTTAAAACCAATAAAACACATGAAGAAAAACCATAGTTGAACGCAAGGCCAACATTGCTAGGAAGCAACAACAAGAGACCAAAGAATCCAACTCGAGGAGAAGGGGGGAGGCAGGAAGGGCAGGAGCTGACACGCTGCAGCTGGAAGGGGCTTTTGCTCACCAGGTAGCCAATCCACATGGAATGGTGCAAGGAAAAGGGATGGTCCTCTGCTCACTGACTTCAAGTTTCAAACTAGTTCAAAGTGTGTTGGTTTCTTCAACAGAACAAAGATGAAAAGTGCACAAGGAGCAGAGGTTAGCAAGGAGACCAACTCCTCAGACTCCAGATTCCCTACAACAACCCGATTTTACCTCTCTGCTGAAAGTCACTCTCAACCTGCAGAGAATTCCGACAGGCCTCACTTGCAGAAAGGTTGATACAGGCAAATTTGGTTTTAAGGTTTGGCACTTTTGCTAGGGCAGGCATTTGCCAGCCAACAGAGACAGGAGCCAGTTCTGCAGGAACACTTCACTGGCCAAGCTGGAGGCACACAAGCAGCTGCTTACTAAGGAAAGCACGTGCTAACACTGGTATCTTCTCACACATGATACAGCCACAGACAACTCCAGGTGACGTGTACAGGTCTGACCCATTCCTACCCCAGTCCAGGAGGAGGTTCCAGGAACTCAACGAGAGCCATTGCGCAACGCCCGGCCCTTCCCTCCCCGCCCCAGCCAGTTCTCAGGCCAACAGCTACCCCAAGCAGGTGCTCAAAAAGGTACAGCACATTCCCTAAATCCTTGTGCCCACAGCCTCCCACAGTTGCCTACCACGATGCAGAGTCACTCTGCAAGAGACAGATGCCAAGATCCCTCCTCCTGTGCCAGGGCAGCAGCTCTTAAAGAAAGGGGAAGGTACAAAACAAGACGAAAAAAGTTTCTGATTCAAGTGGAAGTACCACCATCATTCACCTTGGAAAAGAGAAACTTCTGGGAAGTTATTTTTTTCCAAGAACCTGTGTATCTCAGTGCCAGGCTCATTGCTGGCAACAGCTGTAGTGTGAACCATTTACAAAAGGATCACAGAAGCGGAAGAGGCTGGTGCTGCCGTCTGCTTCAGAGGAACAGCACTTAGAATACATGAAGATGATTATAAATTCCTCTTTATAAGACAGTTTCTACAAACTGGATCATTTTGGCATAAAGATGAAATTTAAAAAAAAAAAAAAAAAGCAGTAAAATTGATGCAAAGCTGTCTGACACATGGGAATCCCTCTCATTCCTCCCAAGGGTTAAATGCAGTCCAGAGCATGGCTAGTCTAAAGAGATGCTCTGTTTCCCTCAGCATCACCACTCAGACTGGCTCTTCAACTGTTGGTCCCATGGCTACTGTTCCAACTTGAGCTCTCTAATCACTTGGAGCAGAGCTTGCTTTCTTCTGTAGTGCTCTGAGCACACAGAGGCTTCGCTCGGCTACTCTGGAAAACAAGAGGGACCTATCAACAGAATTATTCAAAATTATGTCCCTCCATAGTTTAGTGTTCTAGATCAAAGCATCTTAAGCATCTCAGACAGTTAGATTTACTCTTACAACGTTGTGCAAAACACTGATGTAGTGCTCTGTCTACAAAAGAGACAAAATATCAACAGCCCCCTTCAACAGTGCCGCTCGTTTGAGTCTTTTTTCTACTGGCAGCCTTCAAGGGGGCAATCTGGTTGATCCAGAGAATTTGGACCCAATGCTACTTGTTGGAATTGAAACAGAAGCATCAGTGCTGGTTGACTGACACACGTCCAGACGTGGTCACACCTCCTGCTCCCCACTCTCTCCCTGCCCTGCCAATGCACTTCTCTGTCCCAGGCTGGCAGCAGCCCCTCAGCACCTTGGCTTGCCTCAGCTCCTGGAAAATAAAGCTCTCTAATGTGCAAAGGCTTCGCCTCCTCCTGCTCAGTGGAGATTCAGGTGGCATTTAGAATCCAGAACCACATCCACTCTGCCTCTGCCAGTGCTGCTGCCTCTCTTCTCCTCTCCTGCTGCACCGAGTGCAGCCAGGGCAGGGCTCTCTGGGTTCTGCAGCAGCCACTGCTGCTGTAACTCGATTATCACAGGCACCCTGCAGCAAGGATGTGTGCAAGTCTTCCAAAGAGGATCCCAGCCTCCTCCAGAGAGGGACACAGCAGCGTGTGCCTCAGGGGAATGCATGAACAGGAGAGACAGAACTGCTGCTCCCCTCCAAGAGCTATCCTCAACCTTCCCAAGCCAGCACCCTACCAGCGTCCCAAAGTGTGCCACCCACCAGCTCTGGTCCTCTCTAAAACTCTGCAAGCTGGACAAGGCTGAGGAATTCTTACAAAGTCATTCACACACTGGCACGAAATGCAATAAAACAAGGCTTGTTTGCTACTAGGCAGCAAGAAAAGACCTAGAGGATGGCACGAGACTGAAGGTTTTCAATCCAGGCAAAATCTGACGTTCCACTGCCACACTTACTCAGTGTGCTTTTGGTAACTGCTGCATAGAGAAGTTGCTCATTGATGTCAAACACTCTACCCAACAAAACAGTTCCTCTCTGCAAACTGAGCCTTGTGCACGCACGGCCACACGCTCGCGGTGTGGGCGGGATGTGTTTATGTGTGTGTGTGAAAAAAGGAAAAGAAATAAAAATGAAATAAAATAAAATTTAAAAAAAAAAAAAAAAAAAAAAGAACAATTACAGTCAGGCACTTCCCCAGGCTCAGCAGCTATTGCTCCAAGAGCTTCCATCATTTGTAGTCCATGAACAAAATACAGCAACACATAGCAAACTATGTATAGAACATCAATAATTTAAAAAAAAAAAAAAAATCACAGTCTCCATACCTTTTATAATTGATAACAAAAAATTACTCAGAACATATAAAGAATGGAAAAGTGATGGCTTTTTTTTTTCTGTTTGTTTGTTTTGCCTTTTTCTTTTTTTTTTTTTTGCACAATAGTTGGAGAGCAAATCGCTCCTCCCCAACATTTCATCACAGTGAACCATGGAGCGTGTCCTGGGGAAGGGAAGGGAAAGAAGGAGGGGAAGGAAACAGGATTAGCAAATTACACCAGAGGCACCCTATAGCCCAAGGCAAAGGGACCAGTAGCATTCTGCACTCCCACAGTCCAGTGAATTCACAATCTCAGCTGGAAAGTGTTGGTGATTTTTGTTTTTTTCTACATATACCACGGGAATGAAAGGGGAGGGGAAAAAAAAAAAAAAAGTGGCTTAGCAACAAAGGAAAGATCAAGATGAGGCTGCCTTAGCTGCTTGGCAAAAATTAAGAAGTAAGCAAGGTGCTGAAGAAATGAGGCATATCCCCGTTAACTGTGACATAAAAGCAATTTGTTAAAAATATGAAATCAACTACTCTGTGGACAGAGACATGAGACTCCAGGATAACACTGAGCACTTGCCACTCCACAGATCAGACAATTTGCAATCATTACATCATCAAAAATTAAAACTTTTTTTTTTTTTTTTCCTGTCATATTTAAAATTTCATTTTTGTCTTTTCTTCACAAAGAAGCCTCTCAAGGGGCAAGAGCAGAGCAGGTCAAACCAGGTTGTACTCCTTCAGGTTGAGCTGTAGGATGGTGTCCTTGACAGCTGCAAAGACGAAGCGGATGTTTTCTGTGTCTGTGGCACATGTGAAATGGGAATAGATGATTTTATCACTGTCGGGATTTAAATCCACAAACATCTTGAGGATGAACTCACGGGCTGCCTGTGCATCCCTCTGTGGGCCTGCAGCAAACAGAGACACCAGTGAATGGATTCACTCTCCTGCATCCCCCCAGATCCATCAGCACTTCTTCCTACGGGTTACACAGCTTTAAAGTAGAAATTAATGTCATTTATGGGATAAAAGTCCCAGGAGCTGAAGTGTTTTATGCTTTTCAGCCATTTAACCAAATCCCACAAGGGGCACTGGGCACTTTGCAGGCACTGAGGGTCAGTTCAGACCCTGCTTGGGAATCCAGACCTTGGAACGACCCTGGGTGGGAGCATCCACTGGGTAACAGTGGCAGATGCCAGACAGACACCACTAAAAGCTCTCCCACGGAAATTGGTGTAAATTCCTTCCTAATACACAGGTGGATCTTCTAGGCTGAAGGACACAAGTGTGTATTTTGGAAACAAAGGTTATTGCCAGTCAAAAGTACAGCCTGTCTTAACCAACCAGTCGCCTCACAGGAGCTAAAAACCAGAATTTTGGCCAGTTTTTAATTCACATTGCTGACAGGTCCCCAGGAAACAGTCACCTACTGCTATTTCTTTCACAGGACTGCTGTTGTCATATTCCCCATGGCAAATACCACCTCCTGAGAGGAAATCTGATGGGCAAACTCCCACTTCCAGGCCAGGCAGCATCCCTGAAGGAGCTACTTGTAGGAAAAAATGAAAGTACATGACACCCCCTGAAGCTGGGATCTGTCTCCAGCTGTCAAGCTCCATTTGAAGTAGGAACTGTTTGGGCAGCAGCTCTTCAGCCATCCCCAGCCTTGCTGGAAAAACATGCAGCTCCCACCAGTGCCCCAGGCTGGAACTCCAGATGTGGGAGGACAAGTAAGCAAGAGCAATTTCATTGATCCTTTAAAAGATGAAAGCTGTTTGCAGAATGGCAATTCTTAATTCCTTTACCTCATATTTTTAAGCATATAATTACAAAATTAACACATGAGAGCATGGCAAGAAGTGTGTTGTCCGATCTCATTCTCCCCTACTTTGATTTTATTTTTAGCCCTGTACACATGTGTTACCAGCCAGCTTTAAAATGCACTCAGCTGAAGAGCCTGAAATACTATTTTGGCCGAGGAGTTTTGTTTCAGATGGGAAATTCTCTGTTTCACATCAATATTAATTTCCCACAACAGCAGATGGCACGCTAATAAGAATGTCAAGCTGCAGGAAGATTTTTTAGCACCATCCTTTGAACAGCTTGGGTATTTGACCAGTCAGTTTCTCAAAACAAAGGTCCAGAATACCAGGAAATTGTCATGTCTATGAAACTGGTTAGATGTACAAGTTAAATTTCCATTATTTAATACTCTGCAGTGCATATTGGAGGGGGTAATTCTTCATCTAGGAGAGCCTCATTATTTGATCATCCTATCAGATTCCAGTTGTCTATGCATGATTAAGACATTTTTGTGATGTTTTCTTATTGCTGTAGGCATTTTTTCTCAAATTAATGTCTTCTCCACTTCTAGATCTTGAGTGTTCTTTAAAAAACAAGTAACTTTTAACCAAATCACCTCCACCCCATAGAGCGCTCCCCCTTAAAAGCCACTCACCATCAAACTCTGGGAAATAGTCAACAAGGTGGGAATACAGGATCTTGTCTTCCAACAAATCTTTCTTGTTGAGAAAGAGGATAACAGAAGAGTTTTGGAACCATGGATAAGTTATAATGGTTCGAAAGAGAGCTTTACTCTCTTCCATCCGGTTCTGGAATCAGAAAGAGAAAGCCCTGTTTTCACAAAGGAGCACTAAAATGCCTTTCTGCTGCCTGCCCAGGCACTCAGATCTGTGGTAATTCAGCACCTCAGACATCAGACACAAAATACATTGGCCCCAGGTAGATTCTGGTTCGAGCTGGATCAGTAAAGGGAAAGGAAATGCAAAATCTGAGGGACTCAAGCTTCATTTATTTGCCAAGCCTTTCACATCAGAAGACTTAAAAGTCATTTTATGCTTTGGCTGTTGTGTGAGAGGACTGGCCAATGATACTCTGTGAGCATATTTTGTCTGCTAGAAAAAGAGCAACTACTGTTATCTAACAGCATGTTTTTAACCTATTAGCAAGTGCCAAAATTCAGATTTGCACCTTCCAAGAGTGCAGTCACCACCTCACAAGACAGCAAAGGCTGAGCTAACTCAGTGCAGGAAGGGAAAGGGGTGATTTGGGAGCACCTGCACAGCACAAGGGACTCTGCAACTTCAGAGTATTTCATTTTTCACTTGAGAAGCCCAGATGATTTGAATGCCCTCTGCCTCTTCCATCCTCAGGGACATCATGACCCATCGAGGCTCATGTTCCCTTTGCAACAAGAACTGAAGGCCAAAACCAATAATAGCTGCTAATCCAACTTGGCACCGAGCACCTGGGTACCAGCCTTCAAGAAACTAGAAAGACATTCCTCCCTCCTTTCCCTTCCTCCTCCTCTCCTTCCTCCCTCCCTCCCTCCTGCAGAGTTCCCATTCTTTGGCTCACCTCGTTATCCGATTCCACCAGAACTTGGTCATATTCACTAAGTGCTACTAAAAACATGATGGAAGTCACATTTTCAAAGCAATGGATCCACTTCCTTCGTTCTGATCTCTGACCTCCAACATCCACCATTCTACGGGAGAGAAGCACATGCAGTGTCACAGAGGTAGCTGCAGATCTCTGATTGCAAAGGACCAGCAAACAAGCAGAATTAATTTGGTTCTTTACCATTCCAGTTCATCTGGCATGGGGAGGTGGCAGTATCTGCCTGCCAACAAAATCAGCAAGTTTACAAAATGCTCTGGTCCAGAAATGCATCAAACTGGAAGAATGGCCACAGGTGAGTGATGCCAAATTCACCCCCAGACATCAGCACTGCCATTTTTGTTGCTCTGGTTTGCCCAGCAGCAGCCCTGAGACTGAAAAGACTGAAAAGTCCTTCAAAACTGTGCTCTGTCACGTGAGCAAACTATTTTTATTTTTAATTAAAGCACCTGCTTGCCTCAAAGCTTCTCCCCCACCCAAATCTTTCTTTAGTTGTTACACTTTTGTTGGAATGTGCTGTTTAACAGCCACGCACTTCAGCCTCTCAGTTCCAAGTCCCACCTGTACAGTACACTAAAATTATTCTGCCACTCACCTGAAGTGCCACACACGTGGTTCACCTTTGATAAAACCCTACACCTATTCCCCAGGCCAGCAAAACAGAACAGGCAGAGGAGCCTTCTGCATTTCTTAACTAAATGGTTCCAGAGAGGATGCAGGCTCCTTTATTCCTCTCTGGCAGGGAGCACTCAAGCTCCAGAGAGAAACACAGAAATATTGCTGTGTTCAGCCTGGTCATGCCAGGCTCAGTTGTGGGCTTAAGTCTGCAAAGACATCTGTTGCTGCAGCAAGTTTTGGTGCCACCCTGAGAGCACAAGGGAGGCACAGAAAACCATCTCTCAGGGCAGGTGCTGGGTTACAGGGAAGTATTTCTGCACACAGAAAGTGTCAGCCCTTGGAGGCTTCAGCTCTCAACACTTCCCTCAGCTGCCTCACAGGTTCAGCCTGAGATGCCAGCAGTGCAAACCTTCCCAGGAAGGACAGCAAGATGGTTCCCTGGGTTTGAATTCAAAAGCAGATTGGGCTTCCTGACAGCCAAAACATCAGAGCACCCCAATGAGAGGAGCAGCCACCAGCAGATAATTCCACAGCACAACACATCCACTCAAAGCCTCTGGGCACACTAAAGCAACCCAGCACTGATCCTTCCTGAAACCATCTCCCTGCTGTCTCAGCTCAGCTGTAACATGAAGACACCTCCAGTACCTGAAGATAATATTCTCTAGGTCAAAGGGGTACTCTATGATCCCGGTTGTAGGAACTCTAACCCGTAGCACATCTTGCTGAGTTGGTAGATATCCTGGGGTAGCGATACGATCCACATCGCTGAGATAGCTGCAAGCAGGACAGTGGGAAAAAAAAAAAAAAAAACACAAAGAAAAAGAAAAAACTGCCTTAGGTTGCAGCACATAAAGATACAGATGTAAAAACTGCTACAATGAAGTCTCTCTGTAGCCTAATGAGAAAGGCGGAACTTGTCTGAATTGTTTGAAATATGGTGTGGAAAAGTAACAGAAAACATCTTTGGGGAACAGTAATTCACCAGCCAGCCCCCTTGGAGGATAAACAGATACACCAAAAACAACTTTAACAACTCTATATAGGAGTGGGGAAGATAATCTTTGCTACAGGGAAAGCTTAAGTCCAGTAGTTGCTTTATGTTTCAGGATCAAGTCTCATCTCAGGTTTTCTACTTATAAAATGTAGAAATACACACTTATTTACTTATAAACATAAAACATCCTCTGTACATTGCCAAACTTAATGGATTTATAATTAATAAAATCTGAGTTACACATCCATGGACACCTGTAGGCCAAAGACAAACCTGAAGAGAAAGAGCAGCATTCCTGCTGCCCAAAAGCCAGGATCAGCACAGATAGAACAACGTGGAGATTCTGGCCTCAGGTATATCCTGAAGCAGATGTGTGGCCACCCTTTAGCACCCACCACAACACCTCATCCTCTCAGGAAAATCAGCAAATGGTAAAGAAACAAACTCTAGACTTGAATTTAAAAAAAAAATTTGAACAGGTATGATTTGTTAGAGCATCACTCCCACCACAAGCACGCCAGTGATTGCACACTTACTATTTAGCTGAGTCAGAAAGTTGATATTCTCTTCTCCTGTCATAACACTCTTGTATTCCAGGGTCATTCCACAATGTTTTAATTGCACTTACATATGGCTGCTCAAATGTCATGACCTTTTCTACATCCACTTCTCGGATCAGCACTGCATTGGCCTGGAGATTGAAAAGGAAAAGAAAGGAGAGAAAAAGTTAAAAAAACTCCAAAACTGGGGGCATAAAAATGCCCACCCTACAAGGGCTAAGCAAAGGAAGGACTGCAGTAACTACCACAGCCTGTGGTAACTGTGAGGTGATTATCCACACCAAGGGACTTTTGTTAACATCCCCAATAAATAAAAACCAAAGTGAAGTTCTGCACAAGTCATGGTAAGGAAAAGTTGGCAGATTTTATTTATCAGAACCCCTCCACCATGCCCCACATAAAGCACAGGCAAAGCTTCCCCACACCCTACCTATTCTCACCACAGACAGGAAAGGGGCACCACCCAGCCCCTACAAACAGTTATTCAAAATCAGCTCCAAGACACTGTGTGACAGGACAGGTAAAATACAACTTCAAAATATTAAGGATACCTAAGCATTAAAAAAAGCAAAATATGCTAAAAAAAAAATCTATTTTCCTGGCATGCCCTCACTCTCTCTGTCCTCCCCCTCAAAAAGATAAAATAATTTAGATCAGATCTATCTAAAATTAATTCCTGGTCCCAAAATCACTGTGTTTCTGCGGTTGAGACCAAAATTCTTCAAGAAAGGTTTGTACCCTTGGTCAGTAGCTACCAGAAAAACAGATTGCAGGAACAGGGATAAGCACAGGCACAGGTCTGTGTCTTTTGGGTCCAGCATGTCTTTTGCCAGCTTCAAGTTCCAATAAGAACAGCAACTCATGCAAAGAAAATGCCAACACACTTAACAACCCTGAATCCTTGAAATGAGTAAAAATAACACCCCTCCTATCCCTTCCCTAGGCAGACCAGTGCACCAACCACGCAAAGTTGCTCTATCCTTCAACACAACCAAGTCAAAGGAGCTGGGTATCAAGAATATGTCATTAAAAGTTTATGGAAAAGAGTTCAGGGGGGTTGAGGCTGCAATGCAGAAAGACACAAACAAAAACTCAGAATCCTCACTGCCTAGAGACATGTGCAAAAACGGAGAAACTTACCTTGTTCTGTTCATATTTGTACAGAATCTTCAGGGTTTCCATGGCTCTTATCATAGACTGCATGGCAGTGAAGATGTTTTGGTACACCAGCTTGGTGAAGCCTTTTTTGTCCTCTTCAGAGTAGCCTGAGCCATGAATTATACGCATTTGCTTAATGAACGTGCTTTTCCCACTCTCCCCAGTGCCTACAGGATGCAAGAGAGTGAGTTAGGAGCCACCAGGAGCACAGCCCACGACAGATGAAAGTTCCCATCACTGTCACACTACTCCCAACTCCCTTTTTGTCACTTCCCAGACTGGTAAAAGACAGCCTGGACTGTTCATCCTCACTACGAACGCGGCGGCGTGGAAGGAAGACACCTTGTCCTTTACAGCAGCCTTCAAAAGTAGCTCTGGTACTTATTCCAAATCTCACGTTACAGCCACTCCCACATGTCCTGCGTCAAGAGGCCCTTGCCCGTCACACCTGACCTATTCCCAGATACTCCAGCAAGATGCTACAACCAGCCAGGAAGGGCCTGGACACACTCTCCAGCCACTAAAGCACTACAGACCCAGACAACAGTGAGTGGTCAGGAGAAGCTGAGTAAACAGCGAATTTTCTTTCGCTGTAATTCGGCACAAAATGCTCTTTGCCTTATAGACGACGTGTCTTTTCATAGGGAAGAACCAAAGAGAACATGGGGGGGGAAAAAAAAATCAACTCTCAAGGGGAATGGAGCTCAAGAAACTCCTCGCTTATCCATCTGACATGAACAAGCCAGTCAGCACATCTGCCTGGTACCCCAAACTGCTGTGCCAAGGTTTGCTCCTCAGGGCTGAGCCCACAGCCCTGAGCGAGGCAGGATTCCTCCGAGCCTGCTGTGGATACGAGGGAGTTAAAAATGGCGTCTGGCAGGGAGAGCAGAGTAGGCCACTGCTCCCAGCTGTCGGTGCCGTGCCTGGGTCCCCACGGGCTGCAGCCTGCTCTGCAAGGCCACTGCTTCCTTCTCTTCCTCCTCTCGCAGGTTTTACTGCCGGGCTGGGAGCAGAAGGGAGGGCAGGACACACGCACAGGGCAGCCCTTCCAGCGCCGGCTTCCTGCACCGTCACTCGGGCAGGTCCTTCCACTCCCACGTTTATGGCCCCACAGGAGTGGCATTCAGCATGTGAAGGCCACCAGATGATACAAAAGGACAGTGGGAACTTTCTAACAGGGCGAGTAGGAGAGGAAAAGGCCATCAGACGGCATCCGGGCAGTTAGAGAGCCTTGCTGAATTCACAATTCAACCGGGACGTCCCCGGTGACATCTGCCCCGTGCACACACAGCCCTTCATGGAGGGGACATGCAGACCAGGTCTCACTTGGGATGAGCTTGCCTCCACACTTCATCAGCCTAAACGGACGCCACTGACGTTTCTGTGGAGTGGTTTTGTTCAATCTTCTAAAATTTGCCATCACTACGCAGGATATTGATAAAAACCCCACGCCTCTCTAACATGGCAGCCCAGCGCACTGGACTAAGGAGACCAAAAACTCAAAATGTGTCATATCAGTGATACAAATCCTTTTGACCTGTAGTTAAAATACTGGCAGAGCCCTGGCTCTCCCCACAGGCACCACCAGATCCTCCTCACACCAGGGGAGAGATGGAGTCAGACAGGATCTCATTCATCCCAATACACAATTACTACTCGCATGCAGATACTCAGTTACTCGTGTTATCTTGGTAGGCTAAAAGGCAAACAAATAAAAATGCTCAGATAAAAGCAACAAGCACCTAACTAGAAGCAGAATGTTTGAAATGAACAGCAAGAACTGACAGGAATCCCAACGGCACAGCCAGAAATTCACACTGTAGACACCATCAATATGCAGCAAACTCTCTCCATTTCAAACAGAAAGGTGCACCCTAAGTGGGGGAAAAACTGGAAACTGAAATCTTTTGTGGTTTCTGTCACTGTGGTGAGAAATACTTCCTTGTCTTTTACCACAGCAACCAAAACTGAGAGAAAAAAAAAAAAAGGTGGTGTTTCAAAGCATTTCAATCATGAAAATATAAGAGAAACCTCAACACCAGACCTTCGCTTGCTTCAGAGGTTCAGAGTTCAAACACAGATTCTTCCTGTCCCTCCATCATTGGCCCTTTTTGGTTTGGGGGTTGGTTTTGGTTATTGGTGGTGGTTTTTTGGTTTGTTGGGTTTTTTTCTTAAGGTGCCTTTTGCTTTCCCTGAGGCATTGAGAACACAGCACAGCACTACACCAGCAGCTTACAAGCTCTGGTGGGCAAGATCTCCTACAACTCCAAGGGCACAAACCCCTTTTTTTTAATATGACAGGAGATAATCTGAATTCACCATTTCTTCTGCCAACACATGAAAGCAGCAGAGTTTGTAAGTTCCTAATGACCCCAAGTACCTCAGGGGCTCTTGTAAATACATTGCTCAGTCAACAGTATCCCATGCTTAATCACAAGTAGATTTTGTACAAAATATCCTCCCCGCCCAATAAAAAGACAAATTACTCCCTTGTACCAGATGGGAATGTCCAACACCTTGAATTTCTTATTAACAGGTTCATCATTGATTAGCACTGTTATTCTTCACCTCAATCTTCTGCTTTAGGCTTCAACAAAGTAACTGTCGCCAGATGTAGTGACAAGAAAAATCTAACAGTTTCTACACGGTGGAAACTCCCTCCACACACTCAAAATTTTGGAGATTTTGGGAAAGCCCTCTCACTAAGCCAATCATTAATACCTGTGAATGTAAGAACTCCATAGATCAGGAGCAACACAGAAGAAATCCCTGCAAGCAGCAGTTAAACCATGGAGAGAGAACACAGGCTACCTGTCCCAGCTGAAGGTGGGCAACGTGCTGTGTCCAGGGAAAAGCATCCTGCAAACCCTGCCTACAACCAGGAGTGTTACTTATCCAATAACAACCACCTTCTGCATGTTTTTTTCATCTGATGCTGAATCTGTATCTTTTAGAAAAGCAGAAAGGATTCTTGAGCAATTTGAATTATTTCTAAAGCGAAATCTTTAGATCCAGTGGGATCTTCTTAACCCAGATCTATCCTATAGCGACAACCTATTTTGACACAGCTGCTTCTGTGGGACTGCTTCTAGGGAAGCATGAGAGCAAGGGACACCTTCCCTCCTCTCCAAGAAGCCTTACAGAAACTGCCACAGCATCTCCAAAGAGCAGAAATGTGAAGCCCTCGACTTTACCTTTCACACTAAGAACAGCAATACATGAATCGTGAAGGATTCAGCGTGAGAAGGAAAGCCCTGGCCTTTCCTTCACAGTTATCACCAGGAACCAGGCACTGGAGCCCTCCAAGGGGCTGGGCACACACAGCCTCCCCTGAATTCTGCAAAGTGTTTGTTGTCACAAGGGTCAGCCTCGTTCTTCAGCTGGACCTTAACGGTTTGTCAACAGATCCGTCAGACCTGCTTCAGATTTCATCTCGAGACGATTCAGTATTCAAGACACAAAGCAGGATATACGTGAGACACAAGCAATGCTAAATCACCATACCCATGAACACTCTGAAGTTCAAATTTGAGGGCTACCTAAGCATGGACATCAAACTCACTGCTGAAGAAGGATGTACACGCCTGCAAGTCTCAGTTTGCAACTGATTACCCATCCCTCCAAACTCATCTGAACACGGCACAGTTACCCATCCATTTGCACAATTAACACTACTGTGTTTCCATCCCAAGACCTAGATTCTGATGGCTGCACAGGTGATCTCCACCTCCGATGGCAACGCCGAACGCCACCGGCATCTCTTCATCCAACACACAACTCGTGCATTCCCACTGCCTCGTCCCCCTCCAGAACCACCACCACACCGTGCTCCCAGCCCTGCCGCCTCTCCCAGCTCTTGCCCAAGGGGAAACTCTGCGGTTTAGGAGCTGGAGGCCAGTTTTTCCACAGACGTTCACCCAAGGCCCAGGAGTTCACCGACAATCCTGAAAAGCACCAACTCCACCGGCGGATTTCCACCGGCCAACGAAGGCCGGCGCAATCCCGAGAACCCTTTTCCTCGAGACAAATTTCACGCGCCCGTGTGCGCGCCC
>VZTJ01005855.1:76275-102445 GCA_013397795.1 Orthonyx spaldingii
CACGGGGGGGGGGGGGGGGGGGGGGCGGGGGGGCGGGCTGGGCTGCGTGATGGGACGAGGGAGGCTGGAGCGCTCCAGCAGGGGGGAAAGTGGGGAAGGAGGAGGTGGAGAAAAGGGGGCTGGAGAAGGGAGCGCCTGCGGAGGAAGGGGAGAGGGGTCTGGGCTGAGGGACAGCGTGGAACCCTCATTTAGGGCGCCAGGGCTTGAGCGGGGGTCCCAAGGGGAAGATCAGCCGCGTTTCCTCTGGCTGAGCGGGGGGCAGGGGCAGGGAGGGCACAGAGCTCCGGGTGGGTGCTACAGGTGTGTGCACAGCACAGCCGAGGGGTGCGGGCGCTCCGGGGAGAGGGTCTGTGACACCCCCGCGGCCCCGTGAGCCTCGGGGGCAGGCAGGAGACGTGCCGAGCTCCCGGGGATGGGGACTCCGGGATGGGGCAGGGGATGCGGGTCCGCGGATGGAAGCCCCGGCTCCCCTTTGCAGCCTGAAGCTGGAATGCGAGAAGCTGGTGAGCGAGAAGACGGAGATGCAGAGACATTATGTCATGGTGAGCTGCCTCTGCCGTGTCCCCCTGCCTCCCCCAAGGGCTGTCCCCCTGCCCAGCGAGCTCCGGGAGCTGGGGCTCCTCTCCCGGGCACTGCCCTGCCCAGCGCTGACCTTGGGGCTGGGGAGATGTGAGGGAGGAAAGGGTTAATCACCATTCCTAGCAACGCCGGCTCTTTTGCTGCCGTCTCAGTGCTGCTTGAGCCCGGGAATCCTGCCATAGGTTTTGTCTCTTTTATTTTCTTTTTTTTTTTACCTTTTTCTGTTTGGCCTTGTAAGAGCTCCCCACTCCTCTCTGTCTCTCTGCCAAGGGATGAGTATTTAGGAACTGGTGCTCCAAGGCTCATGGTTTGGGTGGAAGGGGAAGGAGCAGGGCAGGAGCCCTCCGCAGTTGCCGGTGAGGGGTTAACAGGCCCCAGGACAGACTGACCTGGGCACCAGCCAGAGCCTGCCAGGAGCAGGGGAGCTGCTGGGAGGAAGGAAAGAGGATGGGGACAGCAGAGCAGTTCCCTCTGCTTTAGCATCTGACATTACTCGCCCTTCTGAGGAAAGGGGGGAACCCAAATGACACCATCCAAGAGGCAAAAAGATGGGAATTTGGGCAATCCCCCATCCTGGGAGTGAAGCTGGCCCTGTCTGTGAGGCTGGGGTGTTGATATTGTGGGGCGCGTTCCTCTCACCCATCAGTTGGGATCCCTGCCCAGAAAGGGATTGCTACCTTTGGAACAGGCTTTGCTGGAGAAAAGCAGCTCCTCTGGTCCCCTTTTCTCCCCAGGTGTGAGGGACTGGGGTCAGCACCCCTGGCAGAGTCACTGGGGGCTGCTGAAGAGTGTAACCTGTTGTCATCTTTGCTCTGCACTGACTGAGTGGGTGGGCAGCTGCTCCAGGGTGTGAATGAAGGTTCCAAGTGAGGTGGGACAGACCAGGATGGGATCTGGGGGGCAGCGGGACTGGCTTCCCCTGGCTTAAAGCAGAAATTGCAAGTGTTCACAGCCTGTGGCTGCTCCCTGCCTTGTCCCAGGCTCCTGGCACGGGGTCTCAGCCATTCCCAGTGGGCTGGAGCCAGCCAAACCCCAGCCTGGTGCTGGGCCAGTTGCTCTGGACAGCTCCTGACCAGGCTGTGCTGTGGTTTTCCTCTCAGTACTACGAGATGTCCTACGGGCTGAACATTGAAATGCACAAGCAGGTGAGTGCAGTGGGGCCGGGCCAGCAGCAGGGGAGGGCGGGGAAGAGGCCAAGGTTGGAGACTTTGTTGGAAAATGATCTCCCTTGGGCCCCTGTAGCAGTAATGGCACGGGAGATGTGGCACAGCTCTGTGCCAGGGATCCAGCAGTTGTCAGGAGGTGTTATCGAGTTCCCCACCCCAAAGATGAACCACTCAGAGCCCTGCTGTGAGCCCCGCTGCCTCCCTGCAGTGCTTCCCTGGGGCCCCAGTTGAAGGAGGGATGTGGAGGGAACAGCAGGAGCTAGAGCCCAGAGGCCAATGGATTGTCTTCCTTTTCTTTTTCTCTTAATCCCCTTTTCCTTTCCCAAAGCCAGAGGAGTGTTTTCACCCTTCCCTGGTTCCCCTTTTGTTCCAGCGTTAATTTGCTTTCCCTCTTCAGATTTATCAATCCAGTCATCATGGGCTCTCTGCCAGGGAAATTAGTTTGGACCAATGCCTGACAAAGTGGCAAGTCAACTGCCATATCCCTCCAGCTGGCTCAGCCCCTCCGAGTTTGCTCCTTTTGTTAGCAGGGAGCGTGGTGGAGACCTCGGGGAGCACATTCCTGCCACCCTCACGTGCTCCAAGGTCCAGTGGGACTGGCACCCAGGGGTGGTCCAAGCCATGTGGGGCCAGGAGCTCTGCCTGTGAGGTGATGGCCAAGTGGTTGAGAAGTGGAAGCCTGGGCAGGAGAGGGCTGGAGAAGGGGAGTCTCTGGCTCTGTGGGGCTGGTGGCAGTGGCTGAGAGAGCAGCTGGGACCTGCAGGTGAGCACAGGGTGAGCACAGGGTGTGGGGCACAGCAGCCTCTGAGCAGGTGAATGTTCCCTTTGTTCTCCCTTGGCTCCCAGCCTGGTTTGACCTCTGCAACACTGGCAGGGATTGTCAGAAACCAGAGATGATAAAACCCTTCAGAGCAGCCAGTCCCAGGGTGGATTTGCAGCAGGGGGGGGAATCCAGTTTTCCCCAGGAGGTGTGGGTTTTCTCTTGGAGAGGCTGAGCTGGAAGTCACAACCCCTTTCCTCGGAAATGCCCTGGTGGGAATGCGGCCGGGCTGTGGGTTTGTCTGCAACCACAGAGCCTCTCCTCAGAGGAGGCACCGGGTTTTCTGCATTCCCTTGTGGACAGGGGCGGGTCTGGGGATGCTTTGTGCCTCTGAAGGAGCTGGGAGAGCTGTCCCAGGGCTTGGTGGGGCCGGGAGTGGAGTCTCTGCTCTGGGTCAGGGCAGGTGCCACCAGCAGAGCCTGGCGGGATTTGCTGGTGCGGTGCCAGGAGGGCTGAATCTGTGGAATCGGAATTCTGTGTCCTGCTTGCTCTGCCCTGGCTGTGAGTGGGATGTTTGGGAAGGGAAGGCACAGGGAGGACGTGCTGCCAGGGCCTGTGGCTCAGCTCCCCTCCGTCCCTGCCCGCTGGCCACGGCAGCCCGCAGAGCCGGGGTGGGTTTGGGCCGAGCGGAGCCGGGATGGGTTTGGGCCGAGCGGAGCCGGGGTGGGTTTGGGCCGAGCGGAGCCAGGGTGGGTTTGGGCCAAGCAGAGCCAGCTGGGCTGCGAAAGGACTGACAGCTTGGAGCTCGCCTTGGCCTGGCTCCACCGAGGGATTTAGGCGTGGGCTCCCTCCCATGTGCCTGGCAGCCTAAGGGGGTCCAGCAGCCCCGGGCAGAGCCCTCCCTTGGCAGCAGCTCGGGAAATCCCAGCAGGGATGCAGAGGCAGCAGGAGAATTTCCGCCAAGAGGGCGTGGGTGGGGAGAGTTTAACTCCTCCACCGAGGCTGTTTGCAGGATGCTTGGCTGCTGGAGGGGCAGAGGAGGGGGCTCAGAGCCCTCCATCCCTGGTGATACCTGCTTCCCCTTTCAGGCAGAGATTGTCAAGAGACTGAGTGCCATTTGTGCCCAGATTGTCCCTTTCCTGACACAGGAGGTAAGGAGGAGGCAAGGGGTGTGTGTCAGACTGCTCTGGCTTCTTGGGAAAGGGTGAATCAAAGTCCAGCCTGAGCAACAGGAGATTTTGGGGACGGAAGGATGGGAGAAGGGGCTGTGCAGGAATGGCTGGGGCAGTGTGGAGCCGAGTGCTCTTTCCAGCCAGGAGCTCGGTGTGACCACCCCTGTGCTTTTCCTCCCCAGCACCAGCAGCAGGTCCTGCAGGCCGTGGAACGGGCCAAGCAGGTGACCATGGGCGAGCTCAACAGCATCGTCGGGGTGAGTGGCACTGCCTGGCTGTGGGCAAAGACTCCTTCCTGCCTGGGGGCTCAGGCCCTGCAGTGATGGGGGAAGTCAGGGTTTTTACTGCTTGGATAAGCCCATGGTGGTGAAGGGATTTGCCACGTGAAGGTGTTGGATGCCCTCTAGGATGCCCCCTGAGCAGAGTGGGGCAGAGCCATGGCTTGGGCTCTGCTGAGTGTTGGGGTCGTGTCTGCAGCAGGGAGGGACTCGTGGGTGGAAGGGGCAGTGGGTGGAAGAGGCACAGGAGAAAAACAAAGTCCAGAGAGAGAATAAAAGCTGTGCTGAGCCTCCTTAACCCTCAGAGCCCGGGGGTGGAAGGGGCAGTGGGTGGAAGAGGCACAGGAGAAAAACAAAGTCCAGAGAGAGAATAAAAGCTGTGCTGAGCCTCCTTAACCCTCAGAGCCCGGGGGTGGAAGGGGCAGGGATGTGACCCAGACCGTGCAGCCCCCACAGCTCTGCTCCCCCTCCCCATCCCTGCCTCATCCCATCGCGCTTTGCCTCGCAGCGGGGAAGGGAGGGAAGGGGAGGGAGGGCCCGGGCATGGCTGCGGCTGCCTCCTCCCCACCCAGGACCATTTGCTCTTTCTCTTTCAGCAGCAGCAGCTTCAGCACCTCTCCCACCACGCATCCCCGCTCCCGCTGGCACCCCACCCCTCCAGCATGCAGCCCTCTAGCCTGAGCGGGGCCAGCGGCGCCGCGGGGCTCCTGGCCCT
The DNA here is from genome assembly GCA_013397795.1 of Orthonyx spaldingii. NCBI lineage: Eukaryota > Metazoa > Chordata > Aves > Passeriformes > Orthonychidae > Orthonyx > Orthonyx spaldingii. Next base: position 80,946 of record VZTJ01005855.1, read on the forward strand.
CTCGGGGGCACTGATGGCACAGGCTCAGCTGGCCACCAAGGAGGACAGAGTGGCCCAGGATGGGGAGAACAGAGGTAAGGGGAAGAAGCACAGCTGGGTTAACCCTGTGAGGGCTGGCTGAGTCAGTGCTGGGCGGCGTGTGCAGGGATCCTGCTGCCTGCTCTGCCTCTTTCCTGAGGCTGCTGCATCCCCGGGGATGGCAAATCCAGCTCATGAAATGCCTGCAGCCCCAGGAGGCTGGCTCCATTTCTGACCGGGGAGCTGCTGCTGTGCAGTGGTGGTGTGTGGCTGTGTGTGCAGCCCTGGCACACACAGCTCTCCCTGCTCCCCTGGGCGTCCCCAGTGCATGAGGGTCCCCCCCTCCACGAGGCAGCTGAGAGGTCCCCACCACAAAGAAACCCTCTCTTTTTACACCAAGTAAAGATCTGATACCCAAAGCCCAGATTTTGAGGGAAAATACTGTTGCAAGCCCGTGGTAGAAACTGTGACAGCCACAGGCCTGGAGCAAGGAATTCAGAAAGCAGAGCCTCACTGGGTGTGTTGTGCCGTGTAAATTACACTAATTCCTGGTCCATATGGGTGCCTCCTCCTGTCAGGATCACAGAGTGCATTACAAACATCATCAATATTTAATCATTGTTAAATCAGTGCCCTGATTGCTGCTGGCAGGCCTGGGCCAAATCAGTGACGCTGCCCAGCCTTGCTCGTGGCCTGTTGCTGCTGAGGGGCTGCACAAAGGAGGAGCTGCTCTGAGCTCAAGTCACCTTTTCAGAGCACAGACACCAAGTGGCTGTGCTGAGAGGAGGCTGGGACGAGCAGAGAGGCTCTGGGCAGCTCTGTGGGCTGGAAACAGGCAGCCAGATTTAGCAGGAGTGATGTTTCTGTGCAGCCTCCCCTGGGGAAGGTGTGACTGAAGTGCCGTTGGGTCAGGACCCAAGAGCAGCAGCAAAGCCAGGCACTGACTGGGTGGGGTTTGCTGCGGGTTCTCATGGTCTGGTTTGGCTTGTGAGATTTCAAGGTGGTGAAAAGAGCAGCAGGAAACTGTCGGTGGCAGCTCTGCCCGCCTGCACGCAGCTGTCTGCAGTTCCAACCCTGTCCGTGTTTCTTTAAGGATGCCTTCCACAGAGGAGGAAAACAAAGTCCAGAGAGAGAATAAAAGCAGGCTGTGCTGTGCTGAGCCTGGACAGCCCGTGCCTCCAGCCAGAACTTCTCTGAGCCTGGGTGTCTGGCTGTGGTGAGGGCCATTCCTTATTTAAAAAAAAAAAAAAAAAAAAAGGAAAGAAAACAAGGTTGAAATGCTCCATCTGTCTGGGGTTAATCCTCGGTGCTCTGCCATGGTTAGCCAGAGCTGGTGTGAGTCAAACTGAGCCAGGGGTGCATCTGGTCCCCCTCCAGACCATGGCCTACAAGAATCCCTCAGCTTCCCATCCCTGCCTGCTTCTTTTTGCCAGCAGGGACCTGGACTCGTTCTCTCCAAATGCTGGTGGCTCTTTAGGAGCAAAAATCAACCAGGGAGAGTTGCTAAACCCCAGCCCACAACGCCGTGCTTGGATTTGCAGTAAATGCCTGGCACTTCTTCCCTGGGCTCAGGGAAGTGGACCTGCTTTGCTGTGCATGCACAAAAGCCTCAGAGGGTTTCCAAGCAGGGCTTTTAGGCCTGGCTTCCTAAGCAAATAGGCTGGGTGTGATTCAGGGGATCTCAGCTGGGTCTCAGCCCAGCTCATCCCCTCCTGGTGGCTCTGGACCTGTTGTCACGTGTAGGGAAGAGATTCCAAAGCTGGGATAATTTCTTGGAAGGAGGTGGGTGGGTGGAGATTCCCCTGCTTCCCTGAGGAGCACCAAAGTGCTGACTTCCCGTTAGACAACAGAGAATCCACACTTCAGGTGGGCAGAGTGGGAAATCAGGCGTGATTTGTTTGTTTGTTTGTTTTTTAAACTTCTGTGCCACTGTTTCCTGCCTTGCCCTGCTGTGCCCCTCTCTCCTTCCTGCCTGGGTATGTGGGGCACAGGCTTGGCATTAACAACCTGTTCCTCTCCTCCCTTTTGCTCTGACATGAACCTGGGATGCTCTCCCTGCTGCTGCCTGGCTCCAGAGCACACGCCAAGCCGGGTAAGCTGTGACAGGCAAGAGGCCTCAGCTGGCCCTGATGGCATCTCCAGTGTGCTCCAAGCTGGCCACTGGCTTCTGGGAAGGGATGGGGGTCCTGGGTGAGCTTTGCTGGCCTGGGTGGGCTGTGTTTGCATCAAGGTTTTGTAACGGAAGGTTCTGGGCCACCTCAATTCAGTCTCTGCTGATGCAAGGAGCTAAAGATCAAGGGCTGCTCCCAAAATAACCAGCTCTGTCCTTTTCAAGGAGTTTCCAGTTTAGGAATCGTTCTGAACAGGTCTCAGAGCTCTCAGCCCCTCTGCAGTCCTTGGCTGCCCCCTCCCTTTTAGGAACCCCCCAGTCCCAGAGCTGTGGCTCCCTTCTCACAGTAGCTCTGCAGTATCCAGAGCACAGGCAGGGGAAGGAAGGGTTAATGAGCTTCTCTGTCGGCATCGATCTTGGGCTTGCAGTCAGGTGGGAGAGGAGGGAGCAGAGAAGGTGTCTGTGATCCCAGGACTACCCAGGCACCTCCTCCAGAGATGGCAGGGGTGGGGGTGGGGACAGGGATCATCCTTTCCGCTCCCTGGTTCTGTGTCAGAACTGTTGATCTGACTGTGCTGGGAGCAATCAGCTGCAGGCAGCCCTGGGATGGGGCATCTCCATCACTTTCTGTCTGTGCTGTGATGAGTGTGGGGATGCCAGGGGAGGTGTGACACCCCTGCAGCTGCCAGCAGCTTCTGGGGAAGGGCTGTTCTTCCTGCTTGGCCCCGTTCTGCTTCCCAGCCCTCGTGGCAGGGTTAAGGTGAAGTAAACACGGCTCCAGCAGGGATTTTCTGCTCCAGCCTGGCTCGTTGTGTCTGCAGGGGTGGATCTCTCTCTGGTGGTGCTGGGGATGTGCCTCGCTTGGCTTTGGGGTTCTGGGGTCCTGCCCAGCAGCCAGGGAGGTGCTTTGCAAGGATGGAGGTGGTCGTGGAGCAGGGCCTGGCCCCACTGAGAGGTGGGGGGTGGCTGTCTGCCCTGACAGTGGCTCACACACCTTCCTCTCCCCCCTCTGCCTCAGAGCATTTCTTCTTCCCCTCCCGAGAGCCTGCAGGACGAGGAGCGGACGGGGCTGAAGCGGAAGCGGGAGGAGAAGGAGCAGCCTGGGCATTCTGTGAGTGCCCCACGGGCTGTGGCTGGGGGGGCTGGGCCCAGGAGGGGGCTGGGGAGCCCTGTGCCTGCCCTGCTGCGGAGGGCTGGTGTCCTGTGGGCAAGAACAAACCGAGTGAGGAGCCCCAGGGAGGCCCCTCGGCCCGAGGTCTGGGTGGCTGCCAGCAGGACATGGTTGGTGTTGGTCCGTGGATGATGCACAGCAGAAAAAGGGTCTCTCTGCTATCTGGGATCCTGGGGCAGAGCACAGAGCCAGATCCAGCTTCTCTCTGTCCTGACTGAGCCCTTCTGGATTTCTCCCTCCTTGCAGGACAGCGATGGGGACAGGAGTGACTACAACCTGGTGGTGGATGAGGTAAGCCCTTGGAGCCTGGCACGGTGTCCTGCTCAGGCTGCACTCTGGTTTAGCACTCTGGTTCCCAAGCTTTGGGGTTCTCCAGGCTCCAGCTCGTTGCTGCTGGGCAGCAGTGGCCAGCCAGGCCACGTGCCAGCCCTGCTCCAACACTGGTGCCAGCCAAGGCTGGTTCCAGTCCCACTGCTCTGGGGAGGCTGTGCCAGCCGGGGCTCAGCTTTGCCAGCCACGGGCTTGGCTCTGCTTCACAATCCCCCTCCAGCCCCTCTGCTGTAGCATCTCCTGTGGGGAGGCTGATAAGCTGGGATGAGAGCTCCGTGGAGCTGTGCTTGCTGCTGGCAGCTCCCGTGGGTGGAGGTGGAAGGAGCCTTGCAGCCCTGCCCTGCCCAGGCCTCGAGCCCACATCCTGCCCTGCCTGGCCCTGGAGCAGCCTCGACTTTCACACACCTGTGGCTGTGTCTCAGTGAGGGGATTCACTGAATTCAGTCTTTTGTGGTGGGACTGCCACGAGCTTCTGGTGCAACCTTCCCTGAGTGAGGCACATGTGACAGAACTTGATCCCAGCCACCATTCTTGGTAGAGATGATGTTTTTGGGGACAGTCTTGTTCCTTTCCTAGAAGACATGAGGTCTTTTTTACTCGTGCCACTTCCCAAGAAAATACAAGCCCTGAAAGGAAGATCAGCAGGAATTTCTGCAGAAAAGGACACGTATGAAAGCTGCTCATTGGTGTCATTATGGTGATAAAAAATCACAGCCCTGGTTGAATGGTTATAGGAGTGCAAGAGCTGAGGGGTGGCCTTTGAAATGGCAGCCCTGTCTCAGCTCCTCATGCCTGCTGATCCCCATCCCTCCTTGTGAAGGCATCCGTGGCCACCAGTGTCCTCTGAACCTGCTGTCACCTCTCATTTTGTTCAAAGAGAAAAACCGAGGCCGTTTCTCATCCAGGGGAGCAGAACAGAATCCTCTGCACGGATGCTCCTCATTCAGGAGGAGCCTGATGGTGGCCCTGGATGGCTCCCCAGGGTCCCTGTCATTCCTGCACAGAGGGATTCCCGCTTCCCACAGCGCTGTTCTCCCCCCAGGACCCCCCCTCGGAGCCCGGCAGCCCTGGCCGCTCGTCCCGCCGGGAGCTGCCCGAGAGCCCCGCGTCCATCGGCTCCGGCGGGAGCACCACGCCCCTGCAGCCCAAGGACCAGAGCCCGGTACGGAGCCCCTGGGCAGCCTGGGCTGGGGGTGGGATGTGGGGCCGGGAGCACGGCCCTGGATTTCTCTCCCTGGGCAGTTTGCCGCGGCGCTAGACGGGCACAGAAATGCCACTGGTCTGTAGCCACTGCCAGCCCCACCCTGGGGACAGAGGTTCGTGCCCTCGGGGTGTGGCGAGTGCTGCTGGGCAGAGAACAGGCTCTGCAGTGTTCTCCACCCGCCTGCCTGCAGGATTCCCCAGAGCTGCTCGTAGCAATTGATTTTTCCTTCTTTTTCTTTTTTTTTTTCCCCTTCTCCGTTTTTTTTTTTTTTTCCTCCTCCTTCCTTGCCAAGCACCAGTCCAGCGCTCAGATTGAAACATCAGCATGTGGGAAGGGGGAGGGATGTTTCTGCCACTCCTTGGCCTCCCAGCCACCGCAGGGACCGAGTGATACGTCCCCCCAGCTGGGGTCAGGAGCCAGCTGGGGGCTGCGGGCAGCAGCGAGCAGCAGCTCCCCGGCACAATCGGATTAGAGCAGACAAAGCGCCCTGAGCAATCTGCCAGCACAGCACGTAGCTTTTCTCTGTTATTAATTTTTTTTTTTCCTTTGCTGGTGTCGACAAAATCCCCAGACAGAAAAAGCAGAAGAAATAGGAGAGGCGAGGAAAAAAAGCAAGGAATGAAGGAGCTGTGGGGATTGGGGAGGACAATTCATGCCAGGCTGGGGGTAGGGGTGGCCCCCCAAGCAGGAGGAGTTTTGTTTGAGGGAGCAGCAGATGTGTCCGTGGGGTCTCGTGCTGGTGGGCACTGCAGGGTTGGGGCAGTTTGAGGTGTCCCAGAGCTTGCATGGGGCATTTGCCCCTGTGGGGAGAGTGGGGACGTGCAAGGGACAAAGGAGAGGGGCCCTGGATGCCCAGTCTCTGTCCAGCTCCATGCTGGGCTCTTCCACCCTGCAGGGAGTGGAGGCTGCTGGCCCAGCTGTGCTGCTGTCCCGGGCCCTGGTCCCACTGCTGAAGCTGCTCTTTTTCCCTCTGCTGCACAGCCCGACTCTGTGGCCAGCGCTCCCACCTCCAAACCCTCCTCATCCTCACCGCCCCACGACTCCCTCACGCCTGGCCCTGGGCCCAGCTCGGCCATCGCACTCCGGCCGCCCCCAGCCAAGGCCCCGGCCACCAACACCGTCAGTGAGTGTCTGGGGACAGCACGGGGGGCCTGCTCAGCTGGGATGGAGGGGACAGGATGCTGCCTGCCACCAGCAGAGCTGGCAGGGCTCTGTTCCACAAAATCAGAGCTATCAACCACGGCCAACAGGAGCAGCTCTGCCACTGCCATCTGACTGCCTGGTGGGCTTAGGCCTGCCGAGGGTGGTGGTCAGGAAGGGGGCAGGGGTTTTATCTGTTTTTCTCTGATGAGTTGTCACTTCAGTGGGGCTGCATGAAGCTGGGTGCTTCAGAGCTTGGCTGTGGGGGCTGCAGGGGGTGGCTGAGCAGCCACCAGGTGCCCTGTGCCCCGGGTGACGCTCGCTCGTGCCCGTGGGCCAGGGCCAAGACGCGGGTCTCTCCTTGTGCAGCTCTCCGCAGCCCCCTGAGCTCCTCCAGCCCCTACCCATCCTCCGTGGGGCTGGTGCCCCACGCCGCCCTCAGCGGGGAGCTGCCAGGCCTCTACATGGGCATCCACCTCTCGCCCCAGGTCAGCAGCGCGGTGCTCTACGGCCGCTCCCCCCTGGTAAGTGACCGAGGGAGAGGCCGGGGCTGCTGGCGTGGGCTGGCTCTGCTGCCTGTCCCCTGGGGGTGCAGCTGTAGGAAGGGCTCCCTCCCAGAGATGGATGGGTTGTGAGCGTGGTGGAGGCTTCAGCGTGCTCAGAGAAGCCTCTGCTGGTTCCACTGGGGTGTAGTTGTGTCTGTGAGAACCTGTTTTGCTCTTTGTCCCTTGCAGCATGGGGTTGGTCTGGTCCCAGGGCGTGCAGGGAAAGGTCTGAGCCCAGCCTGGGTGTCCTCTGCTCTGCTCCTCACGTGCCCTTTGCTTTGTGCAGGTGGCGTTTGAGTCGCACCCTCACCTGAGGGCCTCCACCCTCTCCTCTTCCCTCTCCACCATCCCTGGAGGGAAGCCGTAAGTGGCTGCTCGCCTGGGGCTGCAGGAAGGGTGGGCAGCGAGGGGCTGGGAGCATCTCCCTGCCAAGGGCTCACCTAGGGCAGGGCAGGGCTGAGGGGGAGCTGCTCCGAGTCCAGCACTGCCATTCCACTCCTGGCAACTGGAGTTAACAAGGAGATGGGTAATTAAACCCCTCATTAGCCAGAGCACAATGGGCACCTTCCACCTTGGCTTGAGCGTGGCTAACGCAGGAGTCAGCCCCTGCCCTCGGGGTTGTTCAGGCCTCTCTCTGCTCCCTCCCAGTGCCTACTCCTTCCACGTCAGCGCCGACGGGCAGATGCAGCCGGTGCCTTTCCCCCCCGACGCCCCGATCGGCCCCGGCATCCCCCGGCACGCGCGGCAGCTGCACACCCTGAGCCACGGCGAGGTGGTCTGCGCTGTCACCATCAGCAACTCCACGCGACACGTCTACACCGGGGGCAAGGGCTGCGTCAAGGTGTGGGACGTGGGGCAGCCGGGCACCAAGACGGCCGTGGCGCAGCTGGACTGCCTGGTGAGCAGGAGGAGGAGCAGGAGGAGGAGCAGGAAGGCCTTTGGGATGAGGCTGGGAAGGGGAAGGTGCCCCTGTTCCAGTGGAGGGGACAGAGGACCATTTCACACCTGCAGTGAGAGAAGCAGATGTGTCTCCTGCAAGCCCCTGTGTGCTCATCATCTGCCTCTTGCCTTCCCTGTGCCCTGTGCCCCCGTTCAGAACCGTGACAACTACATCCGCTCCTGCAAGCTGCTCCCCGACGGCCGCAGCCTGATCGTGGGGGGCGAGGCCAGCACCCTCTCCATCTGGGACCTGGCGGCCCCCACGCCCCGCATCAAGGCTGAGCTCACCTCCTCTGCCCCCGCCTGCTACGCCCTGGCCATCAGCCCTGACGCCAAAGTCTGCTTCTCCTGCTGCAGCGACGGCAACATCGTGGTGTGGGACCTGCAGAACCAGACCATGGTGAGGTGAGCACAGGGCTGGGGCGGTAGGGCAGGGACAGGGGGAGGTGCTGGCTCGTGGGGAGCTGGCTGTCCTGACAGCTGTGCCCTTGCCCTCTCCATCCCCCTCTTTCCCAGGCAGTTTCAAGGCCACACGGATGGTGCCAGCTGCATTGACATCTCTAACTATGGCACCAAGCTGTGGACAGGGGGCCTGGACAACACCGTGCGCTGCTGGGACCTGCGGGAGGGGCGGCAGCTGCAGCAGCACGACTTCAGCTCCCAGGTAGGGCTGGGGCCCTCTGGCAGCTCCATGGGGCCAGCTGGGACCTGCTGGGCCACTGTGTGAGCCTGTGTGTCCCCTCAGATCTTCTCGCTGGGGTACTGCCCGATGGGAGAGTGGCTGGCGGTGGGGATGGAGAGCAGCAACGTGGAGATCCTGCACGTCACCAAACCTGACAAGTACCAGCTGCACCTCCACGAGAGCTGTGTCCTCTCTCTCAAATTTGCCTCCTGCGGTAGGCAAGGGCTGGTTTTTCTGCCTGGGCTGTGACTAGCCTCATATTCATCCCTTTGGTTTACTCCTCCATGCTCAGCTCCCCTGAGTGGAGTCCCAGACACTGACACCCACTTTGTCTCCTGTGCCAGGGAAGTGGTTTGTGAGCACGGGCAAGGACAACCTGCTCAACGCCTGGAGGACGCCCTACGGAGCCAGCATCTTCCAGGTGCGATGAGGAGGTATTTGTGCAGGGGGATGATGGTGGCTCCAGGCCACCAGCCCTGCTCTCACCTCCTGCCCTCTCCCTCGCAGTCTAAGGAGTCCTCGTCAGTCCTGAGCTGTGACATCTCTGTCAATGACAAATTCATCGTTACGGGCTCTGGTGACAAGAAGGCCACAGTGTACGAGGTGGTTTACTGACTGCTGTCACCATCCCTGCTCCAGCAGGAGAGGGGACACACCTTGCCCAAAGCCACCATGGCTCACAGAGGCCTCCAGTGCTGGACCTGCCCTCCTGCAGCTCTACCTTTCCTCCACCTCCTCTGCTTTCAGACACCACACCAAGGCCCCAGCCCCATTCTCCAGCCCCAGTTCCTGCACGAGGCTGGAGATGAGGGCTGGGTGTAGCCTGGCATCCCCCCAGGCCAGGCAGGGGCTGGGCTGGCCATCCTGGGGCCTGTCTGTCCCTCAGGCCGGCTGCACGGGGAGCTGGACAAAGCCTGAGAGCGTGTGTCTCCGGAATTACTGCTACTGATTTAATGGCACCCATTTTCTGCTGCAGAACCAGCTGTAAATTATCAGTAAAGAAATGTATTTAACTATGTTTTCAATCCCTTACTAATAAAAAGGAACAAAAGAAGGGCTGGGCTGGTTATGGACAGGGACCTTTGCCAAGCCAATGCTGCCAGCTGTGCCAAGGGCTGGGCTCTGAAGTGGGTGCTGGGGGGCTGCTTTTGGCCAGCAGCCCAGGGGAGGACGCTCCCAGCGTGGCAGAGCTGTGGCTGCTCGCCTGCCACGGCAGCTCCAGCACTGTTAGAGCAGCAGCCTTGGCTCTGTGGTGCCTGTGGTGAGCTGTGGCTCGGGGCAGGAGCCCGGAGCAGCTGCCACACCGCAGCCACTGCTCCCCTGCCAGCCCTGGGGCTCGGGGAGCAGCCCTGGCTGCCCACGGCAGCGCTGGCGGCAGGCCAGGCCGATAAGGCAGCGCTGAGTGCTCACATCTCATTTCCTTCAAAAACCACTTCCCCCTCACCCCACGGGGACCGAGGCTGCTCCGCCGGCGGCACCGCAGAGCCGCCGCCACGCTCGGCTCTGTGCCCACACCGCCAGTCCTGGCTCCTGCTGCCCACCACAGCCAGGGCCAGGGATGGGCTCTGCCCGCAGAGGAGCTGCCCCAGACCCCCCTCAGCACAGGAAAGGAGCAGTGAGTTGTGACCAAAGGGGACAAGGCTCCTGCTATAGTCTCACTCCTTCTCACCTGGCTCCATCCCACTCCCACAGAGCATCGAGGCAACTGCCCAGGACAAGGCACAACTGCCTTTTTCTTGGTTTGTTTTTATTATTAAATACACCCTGGGAGGCACAGAGGGAAGTGAGGCCAGAGCCCGTCCACCCTGGCAGGCTCAGAGCCATAAACAAATAAAAACCCCCACAACAAAAAGTTAAAAACAAAAATAAAAAAGCACCCAAACAAAACCCCTAACAATGCCAGACCTCCCCCCCTCATCTCCAACTCCCACAGTCTAGATTTAGAAAGAAACCCACAAAGAACAAAACAAGGAGAAAGTCCCCAGGAAATCCACCCCGAGCAGCAGCCTGCACGATGCCTGGCCACGGTCCCAGGGCCACATCCACCCCTCTCGGCTCTCCTCCAGCTGGGATGCCACAGCCACTGGCTGCACGTTCTTTGGGAAGTCAGCAGCAGGGCAGGTCGAGTCCACCTGTCCATCCACGTGGACACCTGCCTGTCCCGCAGTTGGCACCTCTGGGGCTCAGTAAATGATCTCGTAAACTGTCGCCTTCTTGTCCCCTGAGCCGGTCACGATGAACTGGTCGTCCGTGGAGATGTCGCAGCTGAGGACGGAGGAGGTTTCCTTCGACTGCAGAGAACAGGGGTAAGCACAAGGAGCAGCCCCAGAGCAAGGTGCCACCCTCACTCCTTGGGGACCCCGGGGAAGCTGCAGGGACGAGTTCATGGGGCTCGCTACTGCAAACACACATTTACAGCTGGGCTGTGTGGGCAGCTCTTGGCAGCCTCACCCCGAGGAAGCCCCAGCCCTGCTGGCTGCTCACCTGGAAGATGCTGGCTCCGTAGGGCGTCCGCCAGGCGTTCAGCAGGTTGTCCTTCCCTGTGCTCACGAACCACTTCCCTGTGGAGGGACAAAGCAGCCTCGTGTCACCAAACCAGGTGCAGCAGCTGGATCCCAGCAGCAGATCCTGCCCAGACTGTGAAACACACGGTGGGAATGAGGCAGCCACTTCTCTGCCACCCATGAGCCAAGGGAACACAGAGGGGAGCTTGGCTCCAGCAGCCAGCACTGCTCCAGGAGGGATGGATGGCCTTTCTCTGGATGTCACCCACCGGGGACAGGGCTGGCTACTGGAACAAATGCTTGCCCCCAGTGCAACGAGCCCTGTGACACACGGCCAGAAGTAGAGGCAGCATCCATGAGTCTCCAGAGCAAAAGGGGCCAGGAGAGGCGTGCCTACCGCAGGAGGCGAATTTGAGAGAGAGGACACAGCTCTCGTGGAGGTGCAGCTGGTACTTGTCAGGTTTGGTGACGTGCAGGATCTCCACGTTGCTGCTCTCCATCCCCACCGCCAGCCACTCTCCCATCGGGCAGTACCCCAGCGAGAAGATCTGAGGGGACACACAGGCTCACACAGTGGCCCAGCAGGTCCCAGCTGGCCCCATGGAGCTGCCAGAGGGCCCCAGCCCTACCTGGGAGCTGAAGTCGTGCTGCTGCAGCTGCCGCCCCTCCCGCAGGTCCCAGCAGCGCACGGTGTTGTCCAGACCCCCTGTCCACAGCTTGGTGCCGTCATTGGAGATGTCGATGCAGCTGGCACCGTCCGTGTGGCCTTGAAACTGCCTGGGAAAGAGGGGGATGGAGAGGGCGAGGGCACAGCTGTCAGGGCAGCCAGCGCCTGCAGCACGGGGTGTGGGCAGGGCAGCACCCAGCTGTGAGGAGCTGCAAGGCCAGGCACTGTCCCATGGCCAGGGTTGGACACAGGAAGAGGCTGCAGGGGACTGAGCATTCCCTGGCCCAGGAACCCCCAGCAGTCCTGTCCATTCTCCCCCCTGCCCTGGACTCACCTGACCAGTGTCTGGTTCTGCAGGTCCCACACCACGATGTTGCCGTCGCTGCAGCAGGAGAAGCAGACTTTGGCATCAGGGCTGATGGCCAGGGCGTAGCAGGCGGGGGCAGAGGAGGTGAGCTCAGCCTTGATGCGGGGTGTGGGGGCCGCCAGGTCCCAGATGGAGAGGGTGCTGGCCTCGCCCCCCACGATCAGGCTGCGGCCGTCGGGGAGCAGCTTGCAGGAGCGGATGTAGTTGTCACGGTTCTGAACGGGGGCACAGGGCACAGGGAAGGCAAGAGGCAGATGATGAGCACACAGGGGCTTGCAGGAGACACATCTGCTTCTCTCACTGCAGGTGTGAAATGGTCCTCTGTCCCCTCCACTGGAACAGGGGCACCTTCCCCTTCCCAGCCTCATCCCAAAGGCCTTCCTGCTCCTCCTCCTGCTCCTCCTCCTGCTCACCAGGCAGTCCAGCTGTGCCACGGCCGTCTTGGTGCCCGGCTGCCCCACGTCCCACACCTTGACGCAGCCCTTGCCCCCGGTGTAGACGTGTCGCGTGGAGTTGCTGATGGTGACAGCGCAGACCACCTCGCCGTGGCTCAGGGTGTGCAGCTGCCGCGCGTGCCGGGGGATGCCGGAGCCGATCAGGGCGTCGGGGGGGAAAGGCACCGGCTGCATCTGCCCATCGGCGCTGACGTGGAAGGAGTAGGCACTGGGAGGGAGCAGAGCAATGAGAGACAGAGCAGAATCCTGCATGGAAAGCGGCCAGTGCCACGCGGGTCTGACACAGGCAGCGCAGTTTGGAGCCGGAGCCAAGAGCAGAACGCACCCGGCGATGCCAGCTGGGCACACAACAACCACCACCCAGCTTCCCCCACAGGCTCTGCTCCCCATCCCTGCTGCCCCCAGCCTGTCCACACCGCCCAGCTCCAGCCCCACAAGCCACCTCCTCCCCTGCCCCAGCCCAGCCCAGCCCAGCCCGGCCCCACTTACGGCTTCCCCGAGGTCCCCACTTGCATGCCGGCCACCAGCCCGGGGACGCGCATGTGGGGGTGCGGGTCGTAGCCCACCTGGAGGGGACAGCGGGTCAGAGCAGCTCACACCCCGTGGCCCCACGGCCCCGCGGGGACGAGGTCACGCACCAGGGGCGAGCGCCCGTAGCCGCCGGCTCCCACGGCGGCCGCAGCCCCGTTGAGCTGCGGGGACATGAGGTGCAGGCTGGCGTAGGCGCCAGTCCCGGCCACGTCCCCGTTGACCGCAGGGTGGGCCAAGCCAAAGGCGGCCGAGTAGGGGCTCTGCACTCCCAGAGGATTCCTCAGGCCCAGGGCTGGAGGGGGAGAGGCAGAGGGAAGAGATGCAGCCCTGGAGACAGAGCTTGGAGACCCACCCAGGCCCTGGAGGGGCCAAGCTCACCCAGGGGGTCCACGGGGACCTTGGCAGCGGCAGGGCGAAACTGCTGGGCACTGCTGGAGCCTGGGATGCTGTCACCCTGTGAGGTGGGCGTGCTGGACTTCAGGCTGGGCGTCCCTGCCTTCTCCACCTGCCAGGAACAGAACGGGGATGTGGCAACGGCACCACGCCCCTGCCTGGGGTTCCCTGTCAGCTCCCTCTCAACCACAGCCCAGCACAGATAGTGCTGCAGGGTCTGTGAGAGGGGTTCTTGAGCTGAGATCTTGAGCAGGAGCCCCTCCCTGTCCCTCCAGCACTTTGTCCCATGGGTTTGGAGGTGGGGGACCCATGTCTGAGCCAGGGCAGCAGGGACACAAGCACAGGCCCCGAGCGAGTCACACGTACCGTGGGCGCATCCTTGCTCCGAGACGGGGACGTGCTGCTGGAGGAGGCCATGGAGGTCGGGCTGAGGGGCACCGCCTCCTTCCTGCCCAGTGGCACCTTCTCCACCCCGTTCTCCCGGGACGAGTAGGAGTGGACGCTGTGCGGGGAGGAGGGGTCCTGGGAGGAAAGGGATGTCAGCAGAGCAGGCAGGAGAACAGGGATGTCCCAAGTTATGCTGCCTCAAGCAAGGGCCAGGCTGCCAGCCTGGATCCTGGGGCTCATTGTTGCTGCTGGCAAGGGTTGGGGAGCACAGCCCCCACTGGCACCTCCCTGTGATGCCCACCTCTGCCTGCAGCAGCCTGTTAGCCCCACCCTCGGGGAAGGACAGCACACATTGACCCCAGCCCCCTCCCAGTGTCCCAGCACACTGACCTCATCCACCACCAAGTTGTCTTCGCTTTTGTCTGCATCGCTGCCCTGAAACACGGAGCACGGTTGGAGCCAGAGGGGCTGCAGCCGCCCTCACTCCTGCCTGGAGCTGTGCCAGAGGCACAGGCAGCTCCATTCACCGCCCCACAGGAGAGGATGGGGCCACCCCAAGCCCCCCAGCCCTGGGCTCACATAGTCTGTAACAAAGTCCTTCTCCTCCACCTTCCTCTTCTTGCTGCTGCTCAGGTACTCGGCGATGGCTCGCGCCCGCTCCCCGTTTGACAGCGCCAGGGAGCTCTGGGGGGTGAGGGGACGCAGTGTCAGTGGCTGGGGACGCTGTGCCCAGCTCCTGGGACAGGCAGCACCAAGGCAGGGATGACTCGTGGAGCACAGAGGGCCTCAGCCCAGCCCTGTGCCCTGACCGCAGCCGGTGCCGCCGCAGAATGGTGCAAGAGAAGAAAAAGGCACTTACGGGGCCGGGGTCTCGGTCTGTCGCTGTGGCAACGCAGAGGAGCAGCAGGAGGAGGAGGAGGAGGGAAAGGGGGACATGCTGTGTCACCGCCAAGAGCCCCCAGGAAAGTCACTTCCCTCACCTGAGGGTGCTGGGGCGTTCACAGCAGGGCCAGACCAGCATGAGAGCAGCAGGGTGGTCCTGGGCCCCCCAGGGGTGACCTCCCCAGCAGCCCACACCACCCTCCCATGAGGGTGTTGGTCAGTGCAGGATGTTCCACCCCAAACCCTTGCAGCTGCAAGCCCCCTGCCCCTCCAGCTCAATCAGCAGCCCTGAGGCATGGACAAGCGGCCCCCACCCCAGGGAAGTGCCCAGCTAAGAAGGGCACGGGGTGCAGAGGGAGCCCCAGGGCTCCACCTGCTCCCAGGTTCACCCAGACCCAACCACCCCAGCCCTGGCTCCCCCCACACTCACCCCTGGGCTCCGTGTCGTGGACTCCTCTGTCATCCTTGGTGAGGAGCTGGGCCTGGGCTCCCAGTGCCCCCGAGAGTGCCAGCAGCCCCGAGGCACTGCTGATGCCAGCCAGGCCAGCGGGCTGCATTCCGGAGGGGTGGGGGGTCAGCGGGATGGGGGGAGCGTGGTGCGAGAGGTGCTGGGTCTGCAGCTGGTGCTGGAGAGGAGCGAGAGGAGAGAGCAGAGTCCAAGGGCTGTGCCAGGACAGCTGCTGGGCAAGTGAGGGGCAAGAGGCAGCCCTGGCTCTGGGTGTGGAGGGGCAGGGCACGCACCCCGGGAGCCCCCAGCAATGTTCTGGGGGCCACCACGTCCCTCCCACCAACCCCTCCCACCCTGGGCTGGATGGGGGACCCTGCCAGTACCCAGAGCACTGCACTGCTGCAATCTCGAGGGAACAACTGAGTGGTGATGGTGGTGACCCCTTCCACCCAGGCCACAGGGTGCCAGCCACCACCTCCACCCCCAGCTGCATCTCCTCCATCCTGAGTCCTGCTGGCAGCCCCCAAACCAGCCTGGTTTGCCCCTCTCCTCCCCCCTGACCGAGCCACGGATGGGAGAAGGCACAAGGTGCAGGAGGGGTGTCCAGCCCAGGGATGGCAGGAGCCTGGGAGGTGCCATCGTGACAGAGCCCTGGCCCAGGAGTGGCAGGAAGGGGTGGGCAGAGGGTTGACGTACCCCGATGGCCGCGTTCAGGTCGGTCATAGTCACCTGCTTCGCTCGCTCCACAGCCTGGACCACCTGCTGCTGGTGCTGTGGGGAGACAAGAGCGGGGCTGGGGCAGGCTCGTGTCTTTCCCTGGGCCCCAAAGGAGCTCTGCACACCTCGGGCAGGGGCCCGAGGGCTCACCCACCTCCTGAGACAGGAACGGGATCAGCTGGGCGCAGATCACGTTGAGCCGCTTGGCGATCTCCGTCTGGGGGGGAAGAGAGGCAGAGCCCATCAGGGCAAGGGGCAGAGCAGAGCCCATGCTGAGGGACCCCAGTGCTGCCAGCAGAGCCCCCTCACCACGGCTGCTTGGCCCAGGCAGCCTCAGGGCGCTGGTGCTCAGCCCCAAGGGCTGCTGCTCAGCACCAAGGAGCAGAAACACCCTGGCGTGGACAACTCCTGTTCCAAAAACACCCCTCCCAAAAACCAGCACTCTCCATCCCCACCCTGAGAGCCCTGGGACAGCTCCCACCTCCTCCCTGCCAGGGACGTGAAGCCCCACGGCCCATGCCACCGAGGCCACCCCCAAGCCCTTGGTCCCTGCAGGCTCCCCCCGCCCTCCACGCAGCCTCCGTCGGCACCCTGCCCGCTCCCTGCCGCCCTCCCAGCCCGCAGGAAGCCCTGGAGAGGTGCTCTCCTTCCAGCTGCTGTTTTTCTGCAGCACTCAAGTGCCGCTGGCAATCAAGAGCGCAGAGCGTGGGCACGGAGCGGGGAGGGAGAGCAGCGCCGTGCTGTGCCCTGCCGTGTTCCCGTGGCACCCCCCTGCCAGCTTCCAGGGCCCCGTGTCCCTGTGGCACCCTCCTGCCAGCTTCCAGGGCCCCATGTCCCTGTGGCACCCTCCTGCCAGCTTCCAGAGCCCCGTGTCCCTGTGGCACCCTCCTGCCAGCTTCCAGAGCCCCGTGTCCCTGTGGCACCCCCCTGCCAGCTTCCTGGGCCCCATGGTACTCCCCTGCCAGCTTCCAGGGCCCCATGTCCCCGCGGCACCCTCCTGCCAGCTTCCAGGGCCCCCCCCAGCCCCACCCTGCACAGCTCGGGCCAGCGCAGAGCAGAGACACTGAGCCATCCCCGGCCTCAGGGACACATCCCCAGAGGCTGCGGGGACAGGCCCCGGCCCCTGCAGATGGCCGAGAGGGCAGACACTGCCCGAGGCAACAGCGGAGACGCCCACGCAGAGCTGAGGACTCGCCCCCAGCACCGCAGAGGGGACAGAGATCAGCAGCTCTCCCTAAACCCAGGTGGGGGAGGGATCCCTCTGCCTTTGGGTGGGGAGGATGTCCCAGGCATGGGTGTTCAGGTAAGATGCTGTCTCAAGCTCCAAGGAGCTCCCTGTCCACCCTGGTGGGGAGGATGAAAACACTGTGGAGCCAGCACAGGGCTGAGAGGAGGAGGTCGAACTCAGACCCCCTTCTCAGCCCCAGAGGAGACCAAAGGCTGAAGGGCCCCAACAACCAGGGACAGAGCTGACCCCTGGATATCCCTGCCAGGACCCTGGGCACATCTCCTACGCTCAGCTGGTGCAGGTGCTGAAGTGCCAGGGCGAGGGGGACAGCACTGCCCGGCTGGTGTGGGGACAGAGGCCCAGGGACACACACCCAGGGACACAGACCCAGGGACACTCCGTGCTGCCCTCCAGAGCAGCTGCCGACCTGCTCCTGCCAGCCCCAGAGCACAGAAACAATCTGGCACCTGCCCTCACTTCCCCTTCTGAGGGAGGAAAAAAGAGAAAGAAAAGAAAGGAAGAAGGGGGAGCAAGGAGATTTGGCAGCCGGCAGTTCTGGGAAGGATTTAGCTGTCTCCTGGGGCCGGCAGTGATGGATTCTCTTCCCTAATGCACTGATGGGCAGCAGCTCCTTGGGGAGAGCTGCCTCCAATTCACTCGCACTCGTTAATGTGCAATTTACTGGCACTTTAACGCTCTCAGCATGAAAAATGATCACGCTGTTTGCAGCCCCCCCCAGCCACCAGCACCGTCACCTCCCCTCTGGCTCGCGGTGAGCAAGTCCAAGGCCAGGCAGATTCGGGGAGGTGGTTTTATAGAAAGCTACAGGCCCCTTCCATGCCAAAAACAAAGCAACAATAAAAAATTAATGTCTCCTGCTCGTTGCTGTCTTGATCCTCTCCTGCCAAGCCTGTGGCTGCCTGGAGAGCTGCACCTCCACCGCCAGCCCCCAGCCCCATTTCCCTGCAAACAAACCCAGTGCAAAGCCCCACGCCTTGGCCCTTGCCGATGCCAGGAGCCCCTGGGGACACCGGGCACAGCAAGGACAGAGGCCACGCCACACCAGGGCTCTACCCAGCCTCCATCCATGGCCACGGGGCAGTCAGGAGCGCTCAGGACCTGCCTGTGTGGGTGAGCAGCGCAGGATTTGGGGTAAGGGGAGCAGAGACAGCGACCCGACCCCGCCAGGGCGGCGATAACCCGCGGCTCCTGCGCCCGCAGTTCCCGTTCCTCACACAATGGCCGCTGGCTGTCAGAGCAGACCTACGGGCCCTTGTTAAAAGTGCCGACAGCTCACTGGCCGGCGGCCAGCGGCACCTGGGGCTGGCAGAAAACACGAGCCTGCGAGGGCTGGGAGAGAACCAGCAGCCAGAGGAGAGGAGCTCGCAGCCCTCCAGGGCCGGGCGGACCCTCGGCATCGTCCCTCGCAAGGGCAGCTTCACACCTCAGCCTCACCAGGGATGCCGGGACAAGGAGGGCACCCCGGAGCAGCAGGAACAGGCTCCCAGCAGGCACAGAGCTGGCAGGGGTGGCTGAGAACCTGCCCTGAGCTGGGGACAGGGGCCAGGACCGCCGCAGTGCCCACCCGAGCAACAGTTGGCGTCGGCGGGCGCGGGGCGGGCGAGGAGGCGGCGGCAGCGCCTCGCCAGCTCCTCCGCAGCCTCTTTAAAAATAGATGAGAAGAAACCTTCTGTCTCAGAGCAGCTGGTGACCCGGAGCTCGGCACAGGGGAGGAAGGGAGGGAGGGAGGAAGGGAGCTGAGGAAGGGAGGGAGGGATGGGGAAGCAGCGAGGGAGGATGCGCAGCCCTGAGCCCCCGGAGAGCCCACCCTGCACCCACACCCCAAAACCCTTCTTTCCACCTCAGAACGCTCCTCAGCCCTGGCCCTTGGGTGAGCTGCACCTAGGCCAGTGGGCAGCAGACACTTGCAAAGGTGGTGAGCCAGAGCCCACCACCCTGCTGTGAGCCTGCAGCCCCCTGGCCCTGAGGAAGAAGCCAGTCCCCTTCACAACAGTCCCCCCATGACCACTCACAAGTGCTGTGAGCAGCCATGCAAGCACAAATCCTCCCCCACCGCTCTGCCTGACACAACAAGTGCATCACAGCCCAGCCAGGGCACCCTGAACCCAGTGATCAGAGCACACGAGTGTGTGGAGAGCCAAGGAGGCAGCCAAGGCTGTGACACAGAGCAGCACAAAGCACAGGGAAGGGGGACACAGCCCCCACAAGCACAGCCTTCCCTGGGCTACAGCAGGGAGCAACCTATGGGAAGGGATGGCCCTGAAGGGCCCAGATGGCAAGGTGGGGCCAGGGAGCTGGGAGCAAGGAGCTGGACAGAGCTCCTAACCCACCCGGACTCACCTGCTTGTGCATCTCGATGTTCAGGCCATAGGACATCTCGTAGTACTGTGAGGGAGAGAAGGCAGCATCAGCACGGCTCTGGAGACCAGGGGAATTCACAAGAAGAAAGTCCTCTCTGGTGCTGGCACACCAGCTCAGCCTGGCCACAAACAGCCATGGTGTGGCCAGGCCGTGGGGACAACCCTGTCCCCAGCTCCTCCTCCAGGAGCAGAGGCTCCTCTGGCACGTGGCTGCAGCCCACAGGATGGACACAGTCCCCCCGGGGCTCCTGCAGGAATGGGGACAACCCACACAGGAGCAGCTTTGCCACCACAAAGCCCTGCTACAACACCACGGTTCTTTTTGGGGGAAAACCAGACAGTGACAGCCACAGGAACCAGATCTCAGGGCCTGGCCACACAACCCAAAAGCACAGGGAAGGCAAAGCATCCCTGCGTGTCCTTCAATGGTTCAGAGGAGATCCCACACCACCCTTCTCCTTTCAGGTGGAGCTCACTAACCATGACATAATGACGCTGGATTTCTGTTTTTTCTGTTGCCAGCTTTTCACATTCTAACTTCAAGCTGTAAAAATAAAGAGGAGAGAGAGGGAGAAGGAGTGACCCCCCCCCCCTTGTTTCCCCCAGTGACAGGATGTCCCTGGCTGGACAGAGCAAGAGCCCCACACACTTCAGCCTCCTCTCAGCTTCAACCCCA
The DNA here is from genome assembly GCA_013397795.1 of Orthonyx spaldingii. Taxonomy (NCBI): domain Eukaryota; kingdom Metazoa; phylum Chordata; class Aves; order Passeriformes; family Orthonychidae; genus Orthonyx; species Orthonyx spaldingii. The sequence continues at coordinate 100,721 of VZTJ01005855.1, forward strand.
TCTCCCAGCACAAGCCAAGAAAACCACCCGAAATAGGGCGGGAATGGGCTGATAAAGAGGAGATGGACGGCAAAGGGATCTGGGCATCAGGGAGCAATTTGCACGGACTCTTAACCCCCTCCCCAGCATCTGCTTCCCAAATGGAGTGAGCTGCAAAGCTTAGCTGCCTTTCAAACTTTGCTCTGCCCTGCACGGTGTGGGGAAGGGGAGGTGATCCAGGACAGCAGCCTCACGGACCAGAGGAACTCCAGGTCTGTGTGATGGCTCTGGCTCAGCCCAGGAGCTGGGTGCTGTAAGCCAGCACCTCCTCCTGGGGCTTTTGGCAGGCAAAGGCTGAGTTTCCCCCTCAAACAGTGTCAGTTCAAGCTACCAAGGTGGTGCTTGGCACAGCCATTCCCTGGAGGGACCAGTGCTCACAGCCACAGGGATGGTGCTGCCCAGTGCCAGCAGGAGCCTGTTGCTGGCCAGTGAAATGCCCAGGTCACACTTTGGCATGTGAACTCTGGCAGCTCCTCACCTGTGGTATTGGTTCTGCAGGAACTGGAATTCCTCCTTGATGCGATCCAAGGTCTCTGGGTAAGTCAGCTTGAGGGACTGGGGCGTGCTGGCGATGGCACTGGCAGCCACAGCAGCTCCTGAGGCAGCGGAGGGTGCCTGGAGATGGGCCTGGGCAGAGGTGGGACCTCCGGGGTCACTGCTGCTGCCCAGCAAGGCTGGCACAGCCCCCACGGGCCTCCTGCACCCAGGGAAGAGGCTACGGGCACATGTGGGAGAGCAGCACATGCAGGAGGTGGCAGAGGGAGTTACTGAGAGCAAACTGGTCCCAAACAGGCACCGAGGGCCTTGCCAGCATCAGTTTGGCCACTGAGCCATGGAGGATTTAGTGACCACGGGTGGCACCGGGCATGGCACAGACCTGGTGTCCTGTCCTCGCCCGAGGACAGCTGAGCTCCCTGCCTGCCCACCACTGTCCCACCATCCCGCTCCCAGCACCTCCCAGAGCCCAGACCCGCCGCGCTGGGGCTCAGCACCGCTTCGGGAAGAGCCACAGCATCGCTCCCGAGCACCGCACGCTGCCGGCACCGAGCGGGGAGCTGGGCTTTGGGGGCCAGGCCCTGCCAGGGCCGGGCTGGCTCTGCTGCGAGGGGACGGGGCCACGCGCGGGCTCACCGGGGGCCGGTTCTGCGGGAACATCCTCGGCACCGGACAGGCCCGGGACCCTCCGCCGCAGGCTCGGGACGGGGCCTGGAAGCAGCTCCCAGCTCCGGATCAGGCCCTGGAGAAGAACCCGGGGGTCCCCGCCCGGCGCTGCCTGGGGGGAGCAGACGAGGTCAGACGGGATTTCTGAAGGACCCCAGACTCATTTTCAGGTTTCCCCATTCCCTGCTGGCACCGGAGTGAAGGTTTGGGGGTGTCCCCCCCCTCCCCGGGGGTCGCGGAGGGGGCGGTTCGCCCCCCCCCGGAGTCCCTTTCTGGGGTGTTTTCCCCGGTTTTTGGGGGGTGCCCGGGTTGAGGGGGGGGACCCCCCGCTCAGGGATCGCCCCCGGCCCCGGGGGTCGCGCGGGATGATTAAAAATAAAGGAATTTGAATAAAAGCTGCTGTTTGTGGGGTTCAGGGAGGACTGGACCGGGGACAGGGACTGAGGGCGGTGGGTGGGATCGGGACCGCGGTCCGGGGACAGCGGCAGCCCCGGGGCAGTGACCGGTGCCGGTGCCGGCGGGGGT
>VZTJ01005855.1:102482-112695 GCA_013397795.1 Orthonyx spaldingii
GGGCCGAGCCCCCGCCCCGCCCCGCCCCGCCCCGCCCGCGCTGCGGAGCGCGATCAATGAACGAGCGCGAGCGCCAGCTCCACGTGGGGCCTGGCCCGTGCGGGCGCTCGCGCCGGCCGCCAGCCAATGGCAGCGCGGGGAGCGCCGCCGCCCCCACGTGGGGCGCGCCGAGCCGCCTCCCCATTGGCCAGCGCGGGCCCGGCCGGCGCGCGGGTGTCAATCAAGGGAGGCCGAGCGGAGAACGAGGGGGCGGCGCCGCGGTTTAACCCGTGCGGTGCCGGGAGGGGCTGCCCCACCCGTCCCCGCCGCCCCACGCGGGATCCCGGGCACGGCACGGCCCCTCCCAGCCCCCCCGCCTCCGGCACCGCAGGTTTGCCCGCAAAACGGAGCCGGGAGGTTGCATCGGAGCCGCTGCGCCCGCCGCCCCGGGCTCGGCTGCGGGGCGTTTTGCTGGTAAACACAAGAAGTCGTCGTGTCCCGTTCCGTGTCCCTCCGCTCCCCGCTTTGGTTTTGGTTTTTTTGGGTTTGTTTTGGTTTTTTTGTTTTGTTTTGTTTTTTTTTTAATTAAGAAAATAAACGAACCCGACACCACTCACACAGCCCTCCCCGGGCTGCAGGTCCCGCCTCACCGGGAATTCCCTGCGCCATGGGATGGCGGGGAGCAGCAGCATCATCCCCTCTGCCCGACAGCTCTGGGAACTGCTCCTGGGAACAGGCTCCTGGACCAGCCCTGCTTCCCAGCCCCAGGAAAGGGGGGACAGTCCCCCAGCTCCCTGCGGTCACCCAACGTCCCTTGGACTGGGAAAGGGACCCCCCTGTTCCCATCCGAGTAGCTCCAAACAGCCCCCGCTGTCACCGTCCTCCCAGAGCCCCCCGTGTTTCCAGCCCACAACCCACTTGGGTTTTGTCGTGGATTTCCTGGTGTTTTCACTCCTTTCAGGGAGATCGGTGGTTGCTCGACATTTTCTGCTGCTGCGGGTCAATCCAGGCTTACACTGAGCAGGAAATAAAACATTTGAGGAGCAGCAGCTGTGAGGAGCCTGCCGGCCTCTCCCCCTCTTTAACCTTAATCCACCAACAGGCCCGCGGCCCTTTCCTCCTCACCACAGCCCCATCCTCGTGGTCCTGTCGCCGTCCAAAGACAGCGATGGGGAGGCTCACGGGACAGGCCGTGGCAGGGAACGGAGTGGGAGAACCAGAGCCCCTCCTCAGCCACGGCAACTCACCTCCAGCCCCTGGCAGAAAAGAGCAATAACAATCATAACCTCAACAAACCCCCTGAAACAGAGCAGGGCTGTGCAAGGGCCACGCTGCGCCTGCCCAGAGGACCCAGCAGTGATGGGCCATGCTGGCCCCTCGGGCTGGGAGCAGGATTTTCCAGCTTTGAGCCAGGTTCTGCTGCCTTCCAGAGTCAGGGACTGCCCTTAAGACCCGCTCTGGGAAGCCCAGCTCGTTTAGCCCCATTGTGCCCAGTCTGTTCCCTGGCAGAGCTGGGATTTTCTGAGAGCAGCTGCGATCTCAGACGGGAGATCTCCCCTTACCCCAGCTCTGCTGAGGGCAGACAGGGAGAGAGACTCCCCCTCTGTGGGGCTGGGGATGCCCCTGTTCTCACTGCACCGCTCTTGGCCCCACACCAGCGACCAGAGGGGTTTGTGTTCTGTAGAGAGAGGGGGGCTGCCGGGGAGAGCAGCAGAAGAGCGGTCTCCCAGCCCTTATTATATTTTAAAATGTAATAACAGCACGATGTCTATTTTCGTAGACAGAACAGATCATTTCTGGAAGAGGCCCATAAATCTCAAACAGAGGGGAAATAATTTGGCCAAGGTCATGTTAAGGCAAAATATTAAAATAGAAAAAAAAAAGCAGTTTAGAGCTGGACTGAGCACCATCTCTGCTCCTAAACATCCCTCCCCAGCCTGGGAACCCTGTCCCCCCTGCCCTTCTGCTTCCCAGCATTACGGCATGGGGCTGAGGAGGCCAAGATGCACACGAGGGTGGAGAGACCAAGGGAGTAGAAGAGAACAGGAACCCCAGCAAGGGCCCTGGCAGGATCCCGCTGATCCCTCTGCCCCAGGCACAGCCCCCCTGCAGCATCCCCCGCACACTGTGCTGTGCTCAGGGAGGCCTCAGACATGCAGATATGGGATGCGGGACAGGCTGGGCTGTCCCTCCTGGCTGCAGGATCACCACGGTCCTGGCAGGAGTAGGCAAACCCCACTCCAGCGCTGATGAGGAAAGCCCTGCCCTGCCATCCATCCCGTCCTTGCTGGCAGTCCCTCCATCCCACCCCTGGTCCCAGGGCTCTGGCAACGTCCATCCATCACCACGGCTGCTCATACTGCTCATCCCGGCACGGGCAAAGGCGCAGGTTTGGCAGGGCAGGACCTGGCTCACGCCACGCTGGGTGTCCAGCTCACACAGCGGCTTCCAGCGGCAGGGACGGGCCGGCAGCAGGGTGATCTGATCCCCGCCGCGATCAGGAGGCACCTGCAGCCACGGGAGGCCTGGCAGCACAGCTCTGCTTCGCTAGAAACGCCACGGCAGGAGCGCGGCAGGGAAAGACCCAGGAACACCCCCCTGAGCCGCAGCCACGGCTCAGAGCTGCCCCTGAGCCACAGCCAGGGCCGGTGGGGAAGAGCCAGGCGTCCCGCAGGGCTGGGGATCGGCAGCCAAGCGCTTCCCGAGAGCACGTCCCTGGCAGCTCTGCAGCTCCGCGCGGACCCTGGCAAGCGGCGGAAAACAAACTGCTGCTCGTAGCCTCTGGCTGCTTCCCCGGGCTCGGCTGCCAGCTCCCCGCATGCCAGCGCGGCTCGAGAGGGGCCGAGGCTCCTGAACGGCTCCAGCGGTGCCACCCCAGCGCCTGCTGTGCCCAGGGGCATCCCCGGCCAGCGCCGAGCGCAGGTGACCCGGGACAGGCACGGGGGAGGCCGGGTTCTTGCCTGGTGCTCTGATGAGAAGGAGGAGACATTTAACAACCTCCCCCGAGAGCGCTTTCCCCTTCGCCTTTCCTCCTTCTGCGCCCATTTAATTTCTTCTCTAGCCCCCTTCTTGCTTTAGTGAGATCAAAGACATCCGTGGAAGCGGGCGCATTTCAGCGGAAACGTCGATTAAAGGGAGTGGGGGAGGCAGCGCTGGTGGGATCAGAGGAGGAGGAGGAGGAGGAGAAGAGAGGATGGAGGGAGCATCTGGCTCCACTCAGGGTGCCGGCAGGACGGGCCGGGTCGGGCGGCACCGGAGCTTGGGCGGCGGCGCTGCCGGGCCCGGGGGCTGCTCCGGCCGGGGCTCCGGGGCTCCGAGGCTCCGGGGCTCCGCTCGGCGGCTCCGCCGGGCTCCTGCTGCCCCCTGCCGCCCCGGCGGGACGGGATGGGGCAGTGCCCGCTCCTCCCGGTGCCCCGGGGCCGCTCGGAGACCCCAGCCCGGACACCGCCCCCGCGGTCCCCACCGCGCCGGGCTCCCTCAAACCCCACGGGCCAGCGCCGCCACCTCCGCGGGTGCTGCTCCGGTACCCACCGCCCCCCCCGATCACGCCACGCTGAGGGGGAGAGGCCCACGAGGGGTGGGGGCTGCCACCATCCCAGCCGAGGGTGCGACGGCATCGGTGTCCCCCAGCACATCCCCGAGCCGGGGCCACCTCAGGGCCCGGAGCCGCGGGCTCATCTGGCCGCAGCATCTCCCGTGGCTGCCGGCCAGGGAAGGGGATGTTTAGGGGATGAGTAACATCCTTCCTGGCAGGGCCGCTGCCCGCTCCTGGAAGCTGCTGCAGGCACAGAGCAGCTCGGCCCCTTCGCCCGCCTCTTGCCCCGTTCAGCCGCGGAAAGGAGCCAAGAGCGGGGAGAAAGCCGGGGATGGGGCCAGGGCAGTGGAAGCCCGTGGAACCGGCACGGGTCCCAGGTGCCAGGGAGGAGGGAGGGAGGGAGGGAGGGAGGGAGGGAGGGAGGGAGGGAGGGAGGGAGGGAGGAAGGGAGGATGCTGCGTGGCACGGTGGGAAGCAGCCAGGAGGCACAGGTTGGGGGAGGCAGCTCCGGGCCCCCTCTAGAGCAGGGCTGGGAGCCAGGTCCCGGCTGCGCGCTGCCAGAAGCAGCTTATTTTGGAAGGGAGGCGTGCTGGCAGAGCGCTCGGTGCGCGGAGCTGCTGACGCCGGGGAACAGGACGGCTCTCAGCAGGTCCCAGCCGTGCCTCCCAGGCCAACGCTGCTCCATCGGCCCCAGCACAGCCAGGACTGGATCCCCAGCTCCTGAGTCACCCACTTAGCAAGGTGGACGCTCCAGTCACAATAATCACACGCTGCCCAGAGCCACCACTCACCCTGAGCGCCAGAGGGGCTTCCTGGGACTCACCAAACAGGATGGACAGAGCTGTCACCAGCTCTGACCCACGGGGCTGGGGACAAGCTCAAGCCTTAAACAGAGGAACAAGCACACAGGCTTCATCCCACCCCAGGGCCCTGCTTCCCCTCTCCTCAGCTCCCAGGAGCAGTCCCAGCCCCACAGGAGTCCAGCCCAGCCTCACGAGGGGCTCAGACCCTCAAAGCAGCACTGCCAGGGTGCTGTGGCATTCAGCCATGACCAGGTCTGGGATGAATCCCAAACTTCACGGCAGACACTGGACCTGCTTTGCCTTGCCCAGGTGCCCTGCTGGCACCCATGGGGCTGAGGAGGCAGCACGGCCCCCTGCCAGCACCCCTGTCCCTCCAGAATGGGCCAGGGAGCACCCCCGGAGCAGGCTGCTGTGCCTGGACACGGCTCAGGAGCTCCTGCAGCTTGGCATGCCACGAGTTGGGTCAGGTCTCAGCCCATCCCGCAGCTGCGAGCCGGGGGATGCAGCAGCCCAGCTCCCAACACGCAGCAGCCGGCCCTGCCCTCCGGAGCCGCACACCGCAGCGTTGTGGCCCAGCTGGTTTTTCCAGAGATGCATCCAAGGGGCGCAATCAGACCTCAAGGGAAGGGAGCAGGCACGTTCCTGGCTGTGCAGAGGAGCTGTCGAGGCAGTGCCAGGAACTGGGGCAGTTACTGGTCACCACAGCAGGCCCATGGAAAATCAAGCAGGCAGCTCCCAAACCTGGGCTCTGCCTCACTGCCCAACTCCAGGAGCTGCTGGGCCCTTGCAGAGTTTTGTTTGCAAACCCTGCGGCAGAGCTGCCCTGCCCTGGCACTTCCTCCAGCTTTGTTTTACACCATCAGATACTGAACAAGCAGCCTGGAGGGCTGGGATGGGGGAAGGACCCTGCTGGGGTAGCAGGGAAGTACTTGTGGGAAGAAGGCTCTGTGGGGAAAACAGAAAAGTAGCGTCAGGGAAAGGGAGTTCCCTCCACACCGGGAGGTTGTTTTTGATCAGGGCTTGTCTAGACTGGAGTCACCCACACTGCACAAGCACATCAACACCACACAGCCATCCTGGGGCTTCCTGCTGTTCCCAGCAGGGCAGAGGAGCTGCATTCACTGAGCACAGGCAAGAGCTGACCCCGGGACTGGCCATCCCACCCCTAAAGGGACTGGGGGGACACTGAGGCTCCCAGGGGGCTGTCAGGGTGTCTCTCATTTCTTCCCAGCAGTCAGAAGGCCCCATGCCCCCAGGCTGCCCAGCCTGGCCCTGTCACCTGTCCCCACCACAGCCCCTGGGCAGCAGAGGGACGCAGGTCAGCTCTTCCGAGGCTCTCAGCTCCCTGCCTTCCCTCCGGAGCAGCCAAGGGAGCTGCAGGCACACGGCGTCACTTTTTCCAGAGCCTCTCCCCGCCTTTCCCTCCTCCCTCGCAGAGCGGGGCTGCGATGCCGGGGAGTGCAGGAGGCTCCTGGAGCAGGGCAGGGGCAGCGCCGGGATAGACCCGGCTGGGAGGGGTCTTGGAGCCTCTTCCTCAGCTCAAAGAGCTGCCCAGCCAAAGCACAGCCCCTGTGAATGTGACACCTCACAGGCATCACGGGCAAGGAGCACCTGGCTCGAGGGTGCTGCTGCTCCCAGCAGCCCTGGTCAAGCCCACCCTTCCCAGTGGAGAATGACTGAGCAGCCCTGACACCCCCACCTACAGCTAATGAGGGTCTTCAGACACCTTCCCCTGGGAAAAGGAAACCCCAAACGCTTCAGCCCATCCACTCCAAGGCCAGGAGCATCCATGAAATGAGAGAGCAGGCCTGACACAGACATTCTTTAAGGATGATCTAATTTTTAAAACGACATCATAATGAAAATGCACTTATTTTAAAAAGAGACCCACAGCACTCCGGTGCTGCGTGTCGGTGATGGGACTGCTCCGTACCCACTGCCCCCACCTTCCCAGGACATTTGGACAGCTCCACATCCCCATTTATTTTCCTTTACCACAGAAAACGTCTCCCTAGCCCCCCCCCCCACAGACCCTAAAGCATCAGCTGAAGCTGCAGGAGGGACAAAGGCTGGAGCATCCCCTTGCCCAAGCCAGGCGTGCAGCAGGCGGGGGGCAAACAGCTCTGGCTCCCAGCACTGCGGAATTGGGCATCGCCAGAGAAGAGCCTGCCCAGGCACCCTTTGCTCACAGCAGCTGCTGGCAGGCAGGGCTGCTCTTAAAGGTAATCAATGGAGCACAGAAGAGCTCTGGATTGCTTTAATCCTTTCCAAAAAAGTATAGCTAGCCCAGCAGCTGCCCTCCTCCCTCTGCGCCTGTGAAGATTTGTACGTGTAAGGCTGGATAATTTGACAGGGACAACACACACTCGGCCCAGGCAATCTCAGACTTCCCGAGGAGTTTGCTCTTCGCTCAGTGTGCTTTGCCAGCCCAACAAATCCACCCCCACGTGCCGCCCTCCCCTCCCTCCCTTCCTCCACACGGAGGGCTGGGACAGCAGCCTTGGGGCGTGCCTCAGACGCACAGGGGGTGAGGACATCCCCTTGCCACCCACGGGCAGGGTGCTGGCATCACCAGGTACTGGCAGGCACGGCGGCACCGCGGGCACGGGGAGCCAGGCACCGCGGGAGTGGGAACAGGCAGGGCTGCCCCACTGGTGGCAGCCAGAGGCATCGGAGCCGTGGAGCCAACGGTTCATACAGAGCCAGAGTGCCTGTCCCTGCAGCCAGGAGCACGGCAAGGGGCAGCTCTGCAGCCCGGGGTCACGGGGCACCCCGGTAGCTGTAGTGATTGTGGTCGGGCTCGCTCAGGGTGAGGGGCAGGCTGGGCTTGCGCTCCGGGTCCTTCTCCTCGCACTGCCGCGGGGGCCGGTGCTTGAAGAAGTCAGAGACGTAGTGGACCTGGGAAAGAACGACGGGAGAGAGGGTTTGGGGAGCAAACTCGGGCCGAGCAGGAGCCCAGCCGAGCAGCAGGGGGCACAGGGGACACTCACAATGAGGACAGCAATGAGAGCCCCCTGCAGCAGCCCCACCAGCACGTCGCTCCAGTGGTGCTTGTAGTCGGACACCCGGGTGTAGCCCACGTAGATGGCGAAGGTGATGAGGGAGAACTGGATGGTGGGACGCAGCAGCCGGGCCCACTTCGCCACCAGCCGGGCCTGCACGTAGAGCTGAGTGGCAAAGAAGGGAGAAATCACCCAGGGCAGGGGTCAGCAGCCAGCTCAGGGATGGGGTGTGTGGGACATGTGGGGGCTCCCTGTGGCATGGCACTCACCGCCAGGAACATCATGCAGTACATCCCAAAGGAAGAGTGTCCCGAGTAGAAGGACAATCTGTGGGCAAAAGAGAGGGGTCAGGCCATGAGCGAGCCCCCAGCTGCTCCCCACAAGACCCCTCCCCACTCCTGCAAGAGGAGATCCTCAACACCCATCTGGGGCTGCCACTGCGAGCCCAGCACTGCTGTGCAGGCGGAAGGGACGCGTCCTGTGGCACCGTGGCTCACCTGGACTCAGTGATGTTCTTGCTTTCTCCCTGGCAGACATTCTCCAGCTGCACGTAGATGGAGCAGTTCACCTTGGACCAGTCAGGATTGCAGACAGCCAGGAAGTTCGGCCGGAGACGGCCGATCATGTACTTGGCCAGGTCGGTCAGGGACTGGCTGATGGCCCCCCCGAAGAGAAAGGTCCCCACCACCTTGTAGAGGGCAGCCAGGTAGTTGTTGAACTCTGACTTGGAGTAGAGGCGCTCGGTGTAGACCAGGTACGCCTCCCCCGACGAGATCTGCAGAGAGCAGGGGCAAAAGGTGAGGGTTGGGGGCTGCTGAGCAGCTCTCAGGGGTGCAGGATGCTCTGGCTCTGTGGCAGAGGAGCCCCTGGTATCCACCTGCCCCAGCAGCTCACGGGTCCTCTCCCCCTCCCTGCAGGGAATCAGCCCTGTGGGACGTGGCTCTGCCACTCCAGTGGGAGCTCCTGACCCCAAGCAGAGCAGGGCTCAAGCTGAGGCTCCTGCTGCCCTTCCAGGGCTCTGGGGGTGGCTGTGCTGGGCCGCAGCTTCCAGACACAACACGTCAGCCTGTCCCTGTCCTGGAGGAACGGGGGTGGCAGCTCCTTACAATGATAACAGTGCAGCTGATGGTGACCCCAGCCATGAGGCCATGGGTGATGGTGTCTGCCTTGTAGGGGTAGCGGATGGAGTCATCGTTGCAGTAGAAGCCTCGCTTGTACGGGGAGTTCACCAGCGTCAGGATGACGAAGGGCAGAGACGCTGCAAGGCAGAGAGAGGTGAGGGCTGGGGACTGCAGCCAGCAGGCTCCACACCAGCACAGTGTCCCCATCTCCTGTCCCCAGGTCTCTGCTCCCCGATGCCAGGGAGGGATTCCCCCCAGGGATGGAACCCTGAGCCACCTGTACCCAGGGCAGGAGGGCTTGAATCCACCAGAGCACTGCCCTGACAGCGATAGGGCCCTATCAGAGCTCACAGATGCCTGCAGCACCCAGATACCACGAGACAGGCACAGCCGGGCACCCAGGGAGCCCCCACGGCTGCCCCGCTCCTCCCCAGGCACAGCAGGGGCAGGGCCCAGTCCTGTGCCCTCTCCTCACACTGACCAGTCTTGTCAGCCCAGGAAGACAGAGCTGATAAAATGAACGAGTACAGGCACCTTGCAAACCTGTTTTAACCCAGGGAAGGGCCCCCAGACGGTCCCAGCAAAACCCTCACAGCAGCTCCGGGAGAGCCCGTGCCGGGAGATGCCGGTGCACGATCCAGTCCCGGTGCACTTGGCTTGCTCCCCTCACCCTCCCAGCCCTTGATCCTGCCACCTCTCCTCTCCCCGGCTCCTCGGGGCTCTGGAGAGGAGATGCCTCAGCCTGGGCGAGGAGCGTTTTCCACCCAGCACTCTGCGACCCTGGCCATGGTCAGCTCTGAACTCACTCATGTCAGAACCGTCCCCGAGGTCCAGAGGGGTTTGGGGGTCTCTGAGCCGCACAGCAGCCGTGCCAGCCCCCCAGAGGGGTTTGGGGGTCTCTGAGCCGCACAGCAGCCGTGCCAGCCCCCCAGAGGGGTTTGGGGGTCTCTGAGCTGCACAGTAGCTGCGCCAGCCCCCCAGAGGGGTTTGGGGGTCTCTGAGCCGCACAGCAGCTGCGCCAGCCCCCCAGAGGGGTTTGGGGGTCTCTGAGCCGCACAGCAGCCGTGCCAGTCCCCCGCTGGAACGGAGCCTCCTGCCCCTGCTCCATCCCCGCTCAGGAACAGCCAAGAACGGGTCCAAGACGCTCCCCAGCGAAGCGGCCCCCCCTCCCCGGGGGCCACCTTAGGCCGGGCTCCTCTCCCAGTTCCGCCTTTCCCGGCGGTTTCCGCCTCCCGTTGTTCCTCCGTCTCCCGGGAGCCCGCACCTTTGTCCCCGCCCGTCCCCGCCCGGGGGTCCCGCCGCCTCCTGCGCTCACCGGGAGCGCGGCGAGGAAGCAGCGGGGGCTGCCCGGGGGCAGGGAACCGGCCCCAGTCCCTCCGCCTCCTCCCCGCACACCTCAGACGTCCATTTTCAGCTCAAATTAGACACCAGTTTTCTTTTCGGGATAATTTCATCCTCCAAAAAAAGCTCCCCTAAAAATATAAAGCATCGGCCCGCGGGAGGGAAACGCGCTCCGAGCGGCACCGGGAGCCGGCCCCCACCCCCGCCCCGCAGCCAGGGAAGCTCCAGCCGCGATCCCGATCGGGGCCTTTATTTTTAGTCCGTCTTAATTCGTTACTTCCTTGCGGCAGTTTTAGAAACATTTACCCGCATCGGGAGAAGGGGGGCGAGGGGGTCCTGGAAGGGGTGCTCCGAACCCACCCGCCCGCAGCTGCGGAGCCCCCGGCCCCGCTCCGTCCGCCCGCGGAGCGCCGGGCTCGGCGGCGGGCAGGC
>VZTJ01005855.1:113136-130133 GCA_013397795.1 Orthonyx spaldingii
CGCCCCCCCCGCGCCCCCCGGTGCCCGCCCCAGCTCGGCTCCCTCCGGTCGCTGCGCCAAGGGGAAGGAGGAGAAGGAAGGGAGCGAGGCCGCTTCGGGAGCCGCCTCTGTCCCACCCGCCTCGGGCCTTTGTCCCGGGGAAAAAGAAGGGTGGAAAAAGGAAAATTCTGCCCCTGAAAAGCGCTGGGTGCACTGGTGGTGACTCATGCGGAGCAAACGTGGGGCTGTCTCGGTGTTGAGGGGAAGGAGGGATGCCCGGGAGCCTGCGGACGCAGCAGAGAGGCCGCTGTGAGCACACAGAATGAGACAGGAGCTGAATTACCCGCTGAGACATTGGATTTCATGAGCCTCAGTCGTCCTGGGAGCAGAACAGGCTCCCGGTGCTGCCCGTTGGGTTTGGGGACGGGCTGACACCCAGAATGGAGACGGGAGCAGAGGCTGGAGCACAGTTCCCACAGCAGTTCCCTGGTGGGAGCAGGGGCAGTCGCATCCCGGCTTTTTGCTCCATGCCGGATGTCTGGGGAAGGAAACAAATAACAGAGAAACCACCCATGGCTGATAACTGCGGGTGATTGAAGCGCAGCGTGAGCGGCCTGTGGAGAATGTCAAGGCTGTTTGTGGGAAGCCGAGAGAGCTGGAAACGCTCTCGGGCTGCGCTGGAGTTTCAGGAGAGGCACAGAACCACGGGCCAGCTTTCCCCCTGCCCTGCTGTGCCCTGGTGCAGCTCCCTCCTGCCCTGCAGTGCCACGGAGACCCTGGCACAGGGCAGGGGCAGGATTTACCCCACTCATGCTGCCCGCAGACCCCAACCAAACAGCTGAGAGGCTCGAGGCAGGAGAGGTGGGGGGATGCCGCAGAAGTGGCTGACACCCTCGGGATGCCCAGGCTGTGCCGTGGAGGGGATGTGGACGGAGATGAACACGCTCTGCCTCACCGCTGATAAATCCCCCCTTCTCATCACAGCCCTCCTGGGCGTGCGAGGGCTGCGGGCTGGGGCCCCGTGGGGACACAGATGTGGCAGCGCGGGGCTCCGAGCACACGGCCCGGACCCCCCGCGCTGGAGCGGGCAGGGGCAGAGCAGCGCGGCCGCCGCCGGACTTTGCCCGAGGCTGCCGGGCGGTGCTGCCCGGGCCGGGCCCAACCCGGGGGTGTCGCGGGCGGAACCGGGGCGGCTCCGGCGGAGATCCCGGGGCGGCTGCGGGCGGGGTCCCGGGGGTCCCGGGGGTCCTGGGGGGCGCGGGCGGGGCCCGGGCGCGGCGCGGTGTCGCCCTCTGCTGTCCGAGTGCCGCAGCTGCAGCCGGGCCCGGAGTCCGGCCCGAACCCTCTCCCGGGGGGATTTGGAGCCCGGGGGGCGGCGGAGTTCGGCCTGGACCCTCCCCCGTGTGGCTGCAGAGCCCGGGGGGCTGCGGAGTCCGGCCTGGACCCTTCCCTGGGGGTATTCAGAGCCCAGGGGGCTGCAGAGTCCTGCCCGGACCCTTCCCCGAGGGGGCTGCGGAGTCCTGCCCGGACCCTCCCCCGGAGGGCTGCAGAGCCCGGGGAGCTGTGGAGCCTGGCCTGGACCCTCCCCTGGGGGGCTGCAGAGCCCGGGGGGCTGCGGGGTCCGGCCCGGATCCTACCCCGGGGGGATGCAGAACCCGGGGGATCCCGCCCTGCTGCTCTCAGCGCCTCGGAAACAGCGCCAGGGTTTCCGAAACCATCGCTTCATGTCAAAGGATGCGGCGAGAGGAGGGAGCGCGGTCCCACCCGAAGGCTTCAAGCGCATCCTGCGCTTCCCGCTGCTCCTCGGGGACTCCGTGGAAGGGGGGAACCCGCGCCCGTCCCTTCTGCCCCGTGCTGTGCCCACCCTCCGCGGGGCAGAGCTGGGGGGCTGCACAGCTGGAGCCCCCAAGGCCCTCGGGACAGGCAACCCGAGCTGGGCACAAGCAGAAGAGAATTTAAGCAGTTTGTGATGGAACACAGAGTTTGTGGTGGGGAAACACAGTGTGGTTGCAGCAGGAACATTCCTGTTGCCCCCAGGAGCTTTTTCTTGGTTGAAGTTTGGATGCACCCCTGCCTCCCACCCCTCCAGCCCTGCCACAGGCTGCTTGGGGCACCTGTAAGAACAAACAGCTCCCTCCACCTGCACTGGAAGGGGCCCTGAGCCTCCTCCGAGGCTGGGATGGCATCCCTGGCACAGGGAATCCCACCCTGCCTGGAACAGAGCACTGGAAGAGAGCAGGAGAGGATCAGACAGCAGAGGCAGGGACCCCTGTTCTTGCTCCTGCCATCATTATACACTGGACTGTTCCATCTTGGCCTCCAAAAAGAAGACAGACTTCTTCCAGTTCACTTTCAAATTAGGTTTTTAATTAAATAAATAACGGCGAGGGGTCTTCAAGGCAGTGTCACTTCACAGTGTAGGGCTGGGGGGCAAGGGAGAAAAGAGTCCAGCATTGGGAGCGGCTCAAAGTGAATGTGCTTTGTAAGAAGGAAAAAGAAAACCCCAACAAAAAAACCAAAACCAAACCTCCTCCCCCAGTGACTCCCCCTCCCTGTCCCAGCCTTTTTCACCCCTCTCCCTCAAAGCCATGTGGAAAAAGCGCCGCACTCATGTTGAAAGACCCCATGCAAATCTGTAAACAACACTGAAGGACAGCAAGAGATTTCTGCCTCAGCCAGCTCCCCTCTCCTTTCACTAGGGCTTGAAATAAACCAAAAGAAAAAATGGTTTCAGGAAAACTAAGAATGTTCTCAGTCGATGGAGGAGATGCCGAGGCCTGGCCCTCCCTGGGAGGGCTGCCTGTGCTCTCACCCTGCCTCCTCTTCTCCCTTCAGCCAAGGAGCTTCCTGTCACCCCCAGAAAAGGGGAATCACAGCCTGGGCTGTTCCACTTGTGTTTGCTTTCTGTTTCCAGCAGCTGGCAGCAGCTGGAGGGGAGGCCTCTGCCCATCACATCTGGCTGACAAAGCCATGCCAGGGGCAGGCAGCTGCACGTGCCTGGGGCTCAGCACCTCCCAGCACAGCGCTGGGACCGAAACAAATCCCTGCTAAAGCACTCAAACCAGATCTGGGGTTTAGGAGACGGGACAAGGTCCAGTCCTGGCACCCCACGGGGCTGTTTGGTGCTGTCTCCGTGCTCCTGCTGCAGGGCTGAGCACCACTTCCCAGGGCCAGGTGAAAGAAGGATGTAGCCTCTGGGTTTAGGTACCTGCCAAATCCACTGGAAGCAGAGCCAAGTGCACAATCACAACCCCAAGGCCTCTCCCAAAGCAAGAAAAACCCCTCAACCCAAGCCCCTTCCCAGCTGCAGAACACAGCTGGAGAAAAGGACTGTCTGCACCAGAGCCTTGCCCAGCAGGGGAGTGGAGAGCATTCCCTGCATGGAAAAAGGAGAATGAGAACACACTGAGTCAGTGGCCAACCCCAGACTTGGAACACACCTGGGAAGTGAAGCAGCTTTGGACTCCAGCACAGCCAAGGACAGGTCCCCGTGGCTCTGCACTGCACCTGGCACCTCCCTGAACCTGGCAGACAAGACACACTTTCCTCTCAGAACAGCCTGTTTTGTGTCACAAGGAAGGCAGGGATGCCCAGGGATGGTGTGGGGCAGGAATGCCCAGGAATGCTGTGCTGGCACCCATATCCCAAGCATCCTGAGAGCTGAGCAACCTCCTCCCTCCGCTGACAAACTGTTGGAACAAACTGGGAAGTTACAGATGTTTTCACCTGCATTTTACCCTCTTGCACTTCAGCTCGGAGAAGATCAGGTCATCCCCTGCCAGCAGCAGAAGCAGCAGCACCACAGCTCTGGGCCAGCATCGCTCTGTGGGTCTGGAAACTCCTGTTCCTCTCCACAAAAGTTCTCCCTGGCCCAGCACTGCACGGGAAGGTGAGGAGGACTCGAGTGCACATGATGCTGCTGCACCAGGCAGCATCCCTTTCCAAGAGCTGATGCTTCTGCCCCAGGGCTGGGCCAGGCCAGGCCACATCCCACCTGCAGCTGGTGGAGAGTCAGGAGCACGTGGCTGCTGGAGGTGGAAGCAGCTGTGTGCCTGCCTGCCCTGACTCGTGGCTGCTGGGAGAAGGACAGGGTGAGTGGCTCCTCCTGCAACACTGCCCGTGGGAGAAGGGCCAGGACTCCTCAGCTCCCTTGGCATCGCCTCTGCAGGAAGCTCCCTGCAGCCCTGCCAAGCTCTCAGACCCCCCAGGCTGCACCCTCACCACGATGGTGACACATCCCTCTTCTCAAAGCACCTCTGCCCTCAGACTGTCCCGCTGGGGCCAAGGGACACGTCCCCTGTCCCGAGGCAGGGACTCTCTGAGCAGACTGGCATCACCTGGGGTGACACGTGGTCAGAATGGCAGGGGTTTTTTTTTCTGATGGACCTCCCCACTCAGGAAAGCCAGCCACCACTTTGCACGACTGTGTCGGGATACACTGGAGCAGAAAGGTGTTTGGTTTCACTGTAGCCTTGGATCAAGGAGGATGGAAAGACGGATTCCGACCAACAGCTCCAAACTGTCCCTACAGGACAGCGGAAGTTCCAGAATTTCACTCAGTCAGGTCAAAGTCCTTGCTGGGTCTGTGACAAATTTGTGACTGGAGACTCTCACTGTGACAGAGGCTCTGATCGAGCCACAGGTGCTGGGCAAGCCTGATGAGCAGTCAGGAAAGTATTTACATCTCCAATGCCAATGAGCCCGAAATCTGTGACCGATAAGGACACTTGCGCAGGGGCCACCACTGCCTCAGGGTCTCTGTCCAAATCCACAGGGCCAGCAATTAAAGGCAACCCCTCGTTAATGTCTGCGGGGAGAGTGAAGTCCATGGTTATTGTCTCACCAGAGTTCTGCAACGTCTCCTGCTTCTCTGCCAGTCCTGGTCCCGCGGGTGGCAGAGCAAAGAGCTCCGGCTCCGGCTCCGAGGGGGTGACAGGGTGGCGTGGGCAGGGCGTGGGGACAGCGCCCGAGGGCGGCTCCTCCGTGGGGTCGAAGGAGCAGTTTGTCTCCGAGGGGGTGCTGCACTCGTAGCCCTGCCCCGACTCGCTGATGCTGCCCAGGCTGCAGGCCGTGCTCTCCACGCTCAGGGGCTCTGCTCAGGGGGAGGAGAGAGGGGGACACAGCAAGGGAAGGAAAGCCACAGTGAGTCCACAACCACACAGGTCAGCCCCACCTAACCCCAGCCACAGTGAGTCCACAACCACACAGGTCAGTCCCACCTAACCCCAACAGTGTCTGTTTGATGGCACAAGTGTTTCTTTGTTACAGCAACCCAGATCCCTGCCAGTGTAGGGAGGAAAGGCAAGATGCTGACAGCAGATGGGAGGCCATCAGTGTTTCTATGGAAATTAAAGGAAATCTCACAGACACACTGCAAGATAAGCCAAATCCTAAATCCTATCCCCTCATGCCAACAACCCCTGGGAGCTGCCCACACACAGCCTTCATCTGTGGTAGGACAGTGAGGAACCATGCTGGGCTCCCTGCAAAGCTTCTCACAGCCAGCTCTGTGTGAAAGCAGCTTGCACCTGACTCCTGGGGCCTTAACCCAGCCTCTGGAGGAGCTGCCTGTGTCAGTGCTTTGGAAGAAGCTCACTCAGGTACCCCATCCATAATCCTTTTGTTTTGGGAATGACCTAGGCCATCCCTCCCAGCCCAACACAGGAACAACTGTTTCATGGTCACCTCTGGTCAATGCAGAGACAGACAAGACTCTTCTGCTCACACCAAAACCCCATGGCAGACAGACAAAAAGGGATTACCTGTGCTCTCAATTGCTATTTGGTCTTGACCAAAGTGAGCATCCAGGCAGCCAGCTGCAGAGGGAATTGGTGGGGAGCTCCGGGAACGACTCGTGTTTTCCACTTCAACCCCATCCAGGTCATTGTCGGTGAAATCCCTGTGGGGAAAAGAGAGAGAGCCTTGCCACCACCTGCTAAGCAGAGAGATGCAGGCAGGAGAAAGGGTGACTGGGATTAAAATCCATCAACAAATAAAGCAATGGAGCTGTAGAGACATCACTACAATGAACGTCCATCCCTCCTTGCTCTGCAGAGCCTGGTTTAGACTCTGCCCTGAGGAGGTGATCTCAGGTAACACAGCGTGGCCAAGACCAGCCCATGATAACCCAAACTGGGCTTTGCAGCTTCCTAAAGAGCTCTGCCCCCAGTTCTGTGAGCCTCAGCTCCTTCCAAAGGGAAATAAATACATGGTCAAACACCCAGGGAACACCCAGTTTCATGGAATAACTGCGGTGGGTCCTTAGTGTGCCAGCAAAGAGCAAGTGATGAGAACATATTTTCCCACCCTGGGAAGATTTAAGATTTCAGGTATTTTCTTGTCTTGCATCAGAATTAAAAAAAAAACAACCTAAAAAAATCTAAGCCTTCATCTGATGTTTTTAATTGATTCAGCTTCAATATTTCATTTTGACCTATTAAGAGATTTCCGTTTCAACCTTTTTGAAAAGGTGTATTTTGAAAAGTACCTTCTGTAATTAGCATACATTTCAAAGGGAAGAATTTGCCTCAAAGGGAAATTAATTCAGGTTCCAAACCACTAGAAGTAAGTGCATTTCTGAATGTGAAAAGCTCCCTTCCCAAAACCTCATCAAACTGAGTTCTTTCACTGAAGTCAGCTCTGAATCCCTGTCCCCAGCCTTTGGTGGATGCGTTTGTCTAAATTAAAACTATTTCTGACACACAGAAAAGGACAAGAAAGTTCTTTTATCTTCCCTCCCCACACCAACTCGCTGCTTGTGCTCTGAGAACACCCCGTGCATCCCTCCATCCTCCCACCCCAGAAACCTTCTGGAGAAGAAAGCGCAGTCTGTTAAGCGGAGGTGCTTTGCAGCAGGAATCTTCACGGGGAGGTTAAAATTACTAATTTTAGTGTGAGAATATTCCACGCACGTGGCTCCAGGGTGGAGGACGTACTTCTTCCTTCCTAGACGGGTCTGCTGAGTGAAGTAGTCGTAGCGCTCGGATTTTTTCCACATGTAGTAATACTCCACGCACTCCCCCACCGACCGCGTGCGCACCTGAGGAGAAACACCCCAGTCAGTTCACCCGCCCCCGTTCCAGCTGCACCTCCTGGAGCAAGGGCTATTCTCCCATTTAACCAGCACAGAGAATTCGAGTGCATTACAGTGATTTACATCGCTATGGACACATTGCTGCAGAACAGAAGCACGTACTGAGGTTTCCAGGGTGGCCAGAGAAAAGAACTCCCCACAGCGCACAGCTGTTGTCACAGACCCGTGTGGGCCACACACACTCGTGCAGGACTTTCCTGCGCTTCCAGCAGCAGCACACTTAGCAGAGAGAGCAAACCTGCATCCATTGTCACTGGCCAGCGTCAACATGCCTACAATTAACCAGTGGTAGAACTGGACTCTCTGGTTCTGCCAACTCCCAGCACAGCAGCATGTCCCGGGGCCCAGCTCTCCCTACAACAGCATCTGCCATTCTAGAGGACCCCAGGGGACTTTACGAAACATCCACATGCTCAACTCACTCATTCACAGAAGTACTGCAAGGGCTGAGAGTTTGGAAAGAACTTTTGAGACCTCCAGAAAGGGCTAATCAGTAATTAACTGACATCACTCATGCAGGTCAGTGGTGTTTGTGACTTCTCCCACCTGGAAAATAAGGCAGAGCAGGGCAGTGAACAGCCCATCACCTGCTGGCATGAGTCAACACAAAGCCTGGGGTTGGAACTCGGCCATCCTGAACTCCCTGTGTCAGCCGAGGCCCAAAGCACATCTCTGGTGCCCAAGCACTGCCTCCTTCCCCTGCTCCTGTCCTGGAGGGAGCAGCCTTACCTTGTTTGCTTGGATAAGGTGAAAGTTTTTCCCATGGACCCTAAAGCCATGCTCAAAATTTCTACATTCTTCCTCGCTCCAGGCACAAAGCTCATCTGTGGCAGAAAGAAAGAGGAGTTGGAGGAGATGTGCAGAATCTGGAAAGGGCTGCATGTGCCTTGATGAACCCAAATAAGGGGGGTCCTCACCTCTGATAACCTTCACGTTGAACCGTAACCTCCGCAGTGCCTCTTCTGCATTGAAGTTGCATTTCACCAGCTCATACAAAGCCTGGGAAACAGGAGATCACTCACAGCACGTACCTGAGCAACACTGCACAAAGCAGCCTGCCCATGACTCACATTTGTCTCGTAAAACTTCTGTGTCCCAGGAGCCACCTTGTTGCCAACCCCAGCCTGACCACCAGCAGAGATTATCCCACTTTTTAAGGGACTGGACTACAAAGCCTGGGAGTGGACAGACACAGTTCCACCAGAATCTAACCTGGCTAGCTTGGAGGAAACACAGCTGCTCTGGAATGGCTGATCTGCTGACTTTTCCAACTTTCCCAATGGGAGGGCAACCAACCTCCCCAGCCCGAGCTGGGCACACACCCTCACTTATCCATGAGGATCACTGCAGTTACACCTCGCTCTGACCTCTGTAAGGAACGTGGCACTGTTGGGCCAGCACCACCTGGGTCTGTGTGGGCAGCAGGAGGCCCTGAGCTCACCTGCTCGTTGTCCTTGACCACCTCTCCCTCTGGCAGGCTGCTGGCAGACAGCTCGTCCCACTGCCGCTTGACAGCGCGGTACAGGAACTCTTCCACCTCCCTCTCGGGGAGGATGTTTGGGTCCCAAAGCAGCTGATCTTCATTCTCATAGGCTAACAGAAAAAGCACTGAAATAAGATAATCAAACAGAGAATTCTGCTGCTTTTTCAGAAGTGGTCTGCATGGACATGTATGGGGGAGACACAGGAGGGAGGAAATCTTTGCTTAGGACTCCAACCCAGCATTAGAGATGACAAATATCCCTCAAGGCACTGCATTTTCCCTCCTGATTTTGGGGGCAGATACGCTCTTTGTATCTTTTTTAGGACCCTTGGCACAGGCTCAGCTTGTTTCCATTGTTTCAAAAAGGTTGGCTGACAAAATTTTTGTTATCATATTCTCAAAGATTGCTGCTTTGATTAATTAATCCTGGCAAATAAAGACCCTTTTAGCTTTCTTGTCCAGAAGCTCAACAAGCTGGCACTCATACTGCACTCATTATTGGACACAATCTGCAAATCAAGGCACCTCTGTCTACTCTGCAGACATCCCAAAATCAGAAACAGATCACCTCCAGGGAGCACTGAATGTCAGTAACTCGGGCTACTTAAGGAAGACATCAGAGAGGATAAATCAGAACATCCCCAGAAGGGTATTCCTTCTTTTTGGCTACAGCTGAGACCCCCTCCTGCAGACCTGCTACACCAACCCAGTTCTCACTGAGCTTCAAATTCTATACCTGTGTTCCCAGCCCAATTAAATCAGGCTCACTTAAGCCACTAAATCTGGATGCCAGCACTGAAAGTTGCCAAGCCTGGAAATACAGAGCAGGAGTGGTGATCCGGAGCCCATCAAATCCCCCTGCCAGCAGCCCCACACCCAAACCAGGCACAAGGAAGAGGCTGCCTTACCTTTTTGCCTGTGCCTGTTTAAGCGGAGGATGGGAACAGTGGCCTGGTACTGAGGTCCAACCATGATCTCCTGAAACCCCACGACAGAGAGGTGAGAAAATTGAAATGGGAAATGCTCCACGCAGGCTGTACCTCATGATTTAGGGACTACACCACTACAAGGCTGATTTATTTACTGGTAGCCCCCACTGTCACTATTAGTTCTAGTGAACCCTGACTATTTTATAGGGTAACTAAGAAGATTTATTACCAACCAGATGATACTGTGGGGACCTTCAGCATTTACATAGTTTTAATGTAAAAGATCTATGGCAAAAAGCTAAGGCTGGAGATAAAGCAATGCAGAGGCTCTCCTGCAGCCTTCACAGCCAGGCTGGATTTGGAAGCCTGCTCCTCTCTTTAGAAAGATGGTTCCCCCTCAGTAAATCCTGCTGGAAATACTGCAGAGCATTTCACTTTTACAGGGCTGAAGATTTAATTGACCAAGGCACAACAGAATTCCCGTATCTGAAGCAGAAGATAATTTTGAGACTGTATTAAAAACCCCTCTTTGTAACCCACATCTGCCACTGCCATCCACAAAATATAAGGCATCAGGCAACAGACTGGGGAAATATCATGGTGCTTTGGTGTTGTGCTTTCTTCAAACTCAGGAGTGCCCCTTCCCAATGCACTCAGGTCTTTTACCTTCTTACACTCGTTGGATGGGATGGAATCCACCTCTGAATCCTCAGCCATGGAGGAAGCACATGGAGACGAACATGGCTCTTTGTCTTCATCAGCAAGGAAGTTGTTTGCTTTGTGGGAAAGGGAAAGATCTGCAGTTATGAATTTTTTTTCTATTCCTTTATGTTCCCTCTCCATCCTTTCATTTTCTGTCCTAAAGCCCCTTTCAGCATGACCTACAGTGACAACTTACCTGTGTTTTAATTTTCTCACTTTAAATAAAAGAATTTGCACACTTGCCACATGGATGGACAACCTGGGGAGCTCAGACTCTTCATTTTTACACGAAAGCAGAAGGAATAACATCACTTCATGCAGAGTCCCTGTCACGTGCTTTGGCTTCCCACATATTCCAACATTTAGGCACTGCCACAATACATCACTCCACTACTACTACTGAATTTATTCACTTGCAGTGATGTCAGACGAGGTACTGATCTTTCAGACTGCTATTACAGCAGGCAGCAAAACAATTCCCACTTTCTCAGCATTCTGAGCAACAGCTCAAGACAATTCTCCCCTCATCCCACTGCTCATCAACGCTCTGTCCTGTCCTACCCAAAGCCCAGCAACGCCTCTGCCTCGCAGACAGTCCCCAGGAGGAAAAGTGGAAAATCTCATGTCAGGAGACTGACAAAATTAAGAAAAACCATTCTCACCCTCCCCTGCACATCATATGTAAAAGTGAACAGCAACTACTTAGGAACGAGTGACACATACAGCCAGGCTGGTTTGGGAATAAGTCCGAGGCATCGTGGGACGTGACGGATGGAGTCAGATCATCAGCTGAAGATTGAGTCTCCTCCTCTTCTTCCCCTGAAAGCAAATCCTTCGCTATTTGTTCCTTTTAACAACAACAAGAAAGTGAAAAATATTTTTAAATTAAAAAAAATGTATGAGGGGGAGTGAGGCCTAGAGTAAAAGCATTTCTGGCCAACAGTGGCCACATCCACAGATCTCCTCACCCTCCCACAGCCTGTCCAAAGACAGATTCTCTCTCACACTCCCACCACACCCAGACTATTTTCCCTAGAAGCACTTTAACAAGTGTCATGAGTGGCTTCCTATGGAAGCCAGAGAGTATGAGCAAGCAGCCCTTTCTGCAGTGTTCCACTCACAGCAAGCATCTCAAAGATCTTGAAAGAGGAAGGGAAAAAAAACCCACCCAAACCCCCCAAAAAACCTCACTTTCTACACACTTTAGGTAGAACAGGAGGATCCATGGCTTCACCTGGGAAGATACAAACCTTCCCTGGTTCTCCACACACCTACATCAATGTACACAGACTTGTAACCCAAGTTCCATAAAGAGTTTTTACAGAGGTCTTTTTAAAACATTTCCTTTCCTTTCTTTTCTCCCTTCTCCTCTGAACACTTCACACTCCTGTTTCTGCACCTGGTGCTCCTCACTGGGACACCAGAGCTGGGCAGGCCCCATCCCCTGGCATGGATCAAACCCCCCTGGAATGGGGGGAACCTCAACAACCTGTGCAGACCCCCAGGCAGAGAGCTGCTCTCACCTTATCCAGAGTCATGTCAGGGAGGTTGGGAGTGATGTCATTGCTCTCGCTGTCCTGCTCCGAGATGGGATCAGATGCCTCATACCCATACAGTGCGAGCAGCTCCTCAAATGGCATTTCACTGCTCTGAGCAAGAGGAGGACAAAGCTGCATCAGGAAGAGAACAACCACAAGAACAACCACAAGAGCACCACACCAGCTGCAGGAACACGGACAGGCAGTCAGGGCAGCTCTGCTCCTCTGGGGGCTTTGAGCAGCCTCAGGTGACCCTGTTGGGACCCTGTCCCTCTCAAAGGTATGGAAAAGCCAGGAACTTTCACCCCAAAGCAATATAGTTTAGGACATTTCAAAAATACATTTATCTTTTATTCTAGATTTCAAACAGGTGAAAGATGCCAGACTCTATTTAAGCAGAGGAAAGGGAGGAGCAAATCCTTGTATTAGTCTTGTGCCTGGCCTGAAGAGACACTCTCAGTCACCAAGAACAGTTTATGTTCCACTGAGGTCTCCGTGGGACCACCCACAGCAGCACCACATCAGCTCACCTTTGGGAAACACCCCCAGCAGCTGATGGTTCTTCAGAACCAACACGACCTGCCAGAGTGGCTACTTGGCAGAGGAAGGCTCCAAAATTCACTGCTGTCACCTGTTCTCAAAACCATTCCTTCCTCTCCAAATGCAAACCTGACTCATTGCTGGGTGACCTGAACCCAGCTGAAGTCAGGGCTTCACACAGCAAACAAACAAATCCAGCAGATAATTTCCCTCCCCCTCCCCTGCTGCCTTTACCTGAGAGGCACTGAAACCCTTCTCCAGCTCTTCTAAAGATTTCTGCTTCTCCTGAGTGTCATCTTCCTCCCTTTCTTCCCTCACACCGTAGTTCTGGGAAAGGATCTCTGCCAGGTTCAGTCGATGATCAGCTGAGCCCATTGACACAACTGCAGGGATCAGAAAAAGTGGGATACTAGCACCAAATCTTGAGATGCAACAAAGCCCGGGATGATCCCTTCTTGTGTGTGTGCAGACATAAGTCAGAGGAAGAGATTAGGCAGAACAGAGGGGGACAGGGAACACAACTGGCAGCAGTCACTTCACCAGCACAAAGCCTGGTTTTATGCACATTTGAGTCCCACAGCTGACTGGAAGCTGAATCTGAAGGTTTTCTGATTATTTGTGTGGATTTGCTGGTGTCACATGTGTGCACACACTGCAGCTTTTCCTTCACCTGGGGGTATTTTTAGGGTGATCACCCCTTACTGAAGAATGGACAAATGGACACCTGTAGGAGCTTTGGCACCTTTAAGCCTTTCCTCCTCTGTCAAACAGCACGGGAATCAACCCACAGGCTCAGGAGATGTTGCAAGGAGAGGGAAACTGATCAGAACAACTTTGTTTGCTCTGGGAACCAGACCAACAAAGAGAGGGATGTGAGCCCTGCGGTACCTGCTGCGCTCTGCAGGGCGGGCTCTCCAGGACATAGGCCACGGGCTGGGTATGGCACCACCCTCGGGCTCTGCCGGCCAACAGAGGCCTTCAGGGAGAGAGAAAAACACGGCTGAGACAGCTCTTCTTAAAAACACCACAACCCCCACCCACTTCACCCCACCAGCAAATGAACTCATTTAAGTTCAAAGCAAAAGTTACCCAAACCCCCACGGTGCAGGAACTGTGCTGTTCAAGAGCTCATCAGGGATATTGAACTGTTCTTCCTCACCTTCCCCTCAGTCCAAGTGTTTCCACCCCATCTATTTTACCTCAGTACTTATCCCCCCATCAATTTAAGAGCTCAGACCTTCGTGGTTTACATTTTCACTTAAAGAAGGACCCGAACCCTCAGCTGTTATTCCAAACACTCACATCATGTCTGAGCTCAGCATTTTTAGGGACTGACCCTTCAGAGAGCAGCCAGCCACAACACCCTGGCTTCTCCCTGATGCCTCACTGCACCCAGGAGCTCAGGGGCATGAGCAGAGGAACGGCTGGGCAGGCACAGGAGGAGCCTGGTGAGACCTCGGGTGGCACAGGTGAGGTGGGAGAGGCTGAGCCAGGCAGTGCCCGAGAGCAGGCACCTGCAGGGTGGCATTTGGTGCTTGGTCACAAGTTCAGGCAGCAGCATGGGCTGAGGAAAACAACGCAGACAGAACATCTGCTGCTCCTCGGGCTGCTGTGCATGAAGTGCTGTTCATCAAGTTCAGCCTAGGCAGGGAGCAAACAGGTAAACAACCAAAGCTTTTGGGTGACTGAGAGCACCTGACTGCAGAAGAAAATCCCAGTGTCAGTCCCCCAGCGACATCTCTGTGGGATCCTCAGCCAGCAACAACCTCAGCTGTGCACATCAATCCTCACTTCCTCAGTGGGAGCCGGGACATTTACAGCCTTCCATACCAGCCTCTTACAACTTATTTAAGAAAACACAGTACAGCTTCACATTAAAATCGATCCTCTAACAACAAAGCAAAGTATTCACCCAAAAAAAGCCACCACAGACTGTGGGTGCTGGGTTGGTGCCTTCAGCTATCAACACACAGACTGGAAATTCCGTAACAATGAAGAAGATGCCTCCAGTCCACCATCCCCTGGTGCCTGATTTCTGCAGGCAAGATAACCCTCAGTGAGACCACTCTGGCTCCAGACAGAGCCCTGCAACTGTGCACACGAAAAGAGATGGGAGAAGTTATGGGATGATGAAAGGAGCAGGGGACAGGCTCCATTCTGAGGATGGGCATACCGGGAAAAGGCTCCGTGAATCGGGGAAGTGTCAATGCGCCTTTGTTGGGCTTTGCCGGAATGTGACCAAGCACAAAACCCTCTTGGATAAATCCTTCCAAGCAAACAACCGTGGTTTCATGGAAAGGGTGTGGTCTACGGGTCCTGGACAATCTGCAGAACTCACTTTGCTCAGACAATGATCTGTAGATCAATGGCAGCTCCTTGCCTGGGGATCGATAAGGCCTCTGAAAACAAAGGCTGGAGCTGTTGACATGGATGGGCTGACTTGAAAAGGTGTCAAGAATATATCAAGAACAACGAGATCTCCTATTAACAACCAGGTGCTGAAAGTAAGAGGAATGGCCACTACAACTGGGTGGCAATTCTGTAACTAATCAGGAGTTTAATTCTCTTAACGGAGCACCAGAGCAACGGGGAATGTTGGAGTCACCATGGAATAACCAGCACTCGGTGCTGGAGCTGAGGAAACAAGAAACAAGTGACAGACAAAGCAAATCGGGCAAATTCCATGCCCAAATTTAAACACGTGTGGAACAGAACAACTCCTCAGATTATTTACAAATCCAGAAGACCACAGAAACAAGAGTCAAAGGAATAGGAGAGAAAGGCAGGTCTGGCTTAAAAATGCAACTGATGACAGAATATTCCTGATTGCACTGATTGCCAACGCCACGGGATGTGGAGTTACTTGGTCTGAAGGTGAGGTAGGTGCAGTCTGACACTTCAAACCCAAACATCACACAGGAGGCAGAAATGCAAGAGCATGGCAAGCACCAGAAACAGAGAGAACGGTTCTGGGCCAGGGTGTCACTGCTCTTCCTGCTGGTCAGGGATTCCATCACCACCAAATGTCACAGTGGGGAACTTCAGTTATTCTCACAGCTGATGCTAGAAACTGGCTCCTATGCCCACGGGGTATTTAACCTTGGGGGGCAAAAAGGGAAGTTAAATTTAATCTCACTTTACCATCCCCAGAGCTGCTTTCCTCCTGCTAGTTTCTGCTGTTCAGGCATGAGAGTAACTTTCCTCTCAGAAGTTACACAGAGGTTGGTCAACTGCTCACTCATGTTTGTATTTCTGGATGACTCCTGCACTCCCTCCTTAGGTGTGGACTCAAGGTTTTGAGCACATGGAATGAAGCTCAGCCATCACTCAGGAAACACGGGCAGAGGCAGAGTCTGAGCTTTCTGCACTGACAAAGTTGTCTCCCAGTGTGAGGCCAATTGTGTCTCCCCCAAGAAAACCTTCCAGACTGAAACCACTCTTGCAAAAAAGTGAGGGGTAAAAAAAAGAGAAATTTCCCTTTCCAGTGTTACTCTCCAATAACCAACATAGTTTCTTGAGCCAGTCTGACACAAATTTCAGATTCAGCGAGGAGTGTTCCTGCCGCCTCTGCCTTGTCCCCACTCCTTGGCCATGGGGCCATTTTCCACAAACTCCAGAGGGAAGCAGCACAGATGGAAACATTCATCCTGCAAGTTATGGCTCTGAAAGACCAAAGAATGAACAGATGACACAACACACGATCACCTTCTGCACTGCTCAGGAAGATCAGGGCCCCATCACACCTGAGGAGTGTCACAGCAGAGATGCTCCACAGCCAAACCTCATCTGGGAGGCAATGACATTTCCTGGATGTCCCCTGGGCAGACCCCTCTGAGCCACAGCAGTGCAGGGTGCCGAGGCAGCACTCTGGCCCAACAATGTGCCCAGATAACACTTTGGCACAAGTGAATGCAACAGCCTTGGTGCTCCACCAAAGGCCAAACCACGGTGGATGCGCCAACAGGCCAGGCAGCACTTTCCTCATGCAGAACGCTGAAATACCCTGGAAGAGAAACCCTGCCCTCACACAGACACTGTCACAGCCAGCAGGGATCCAAGATCCTGCCACAGAGTACCTCCAAGTCTTCCCAGTGCCCTGGTTCCGTGCTGTGGTCACCACGAGGGTCACGCCATAGAAATGAAGTGTGCATGTGTCACAACAACCATTACAACGGGTCAAGGATATTTGAGGGACATGGCAAGACTCGATGGGCAATGGCATCACCAGCTCTAAGTGCGGCGGAGCGACGGCAGAAATGTTTCAGCACAAGACACCAAGGCAAACACGACACGGCAACTGGAGAGGCAGTGGGGAGTCCCCACCCGGCCCCCTCACCTTCTGGCCCCTAGGCAAGGTGGTGAGAACCCTCCCGGCCACCCAAATCAACCGTTTCCGACACCTTCCCCAGCCCTCTGCCATTCCAGGATCCTGACCTCGGTGCTCTCCCACTGCTCAGGCCGTCTCACATCACCTCAAACCTCTGCGAGCCCCTTCCCGCATCTCCACACCCCCGATCCCGGCTCCAGCGACCCCACACCGCTGTCGGGCTCTGCTGGGCCGTACCCCGGCGCTCGCAGTCCGCTCCGCCCCGGGGCCTCTCCACCCCGCGGTCCCGCAGCCCGCGGCCCGCAGCCCGCAGCCCCCTCACGCCCCTCTCCGGGCCCCTCCGCCGCGGGTCGGGCCGCGGGGTCCCCGCGCCGGCGCCGCCCACCCCGGCTCTCCCGCCGGCTCC
>VZTJ01005855.1:145039-157295 GCA_013397795.1 Orthonyx spaldingii
ACTGACCCCCTCGTTTGCCCCCTCCCTCCCTCCCTCTCCAGCCATCACGCCGTGGCTAAACGAGCTCCAGGCAATTTTCTCAGAAGTTGAGTCCTCGCGCTGCTTCGGGAACACGGGGCTAAAAATAGCCGAGGCCTGCGTGTGCCTCTTGCCCAGGTGAGCCTCAGTCCCTCGCTGCGGAGATCAGGGCCCCTTCACATCCAGCCTCCTCCCCTGGGACCACCCAAAGTTGTGACAGCCTGGGGACCCCCGGCCAGAGGAATCCCAGTGCAGGGGAGATCTCCCAAGGGCTCAGACATCCCTCGGTGCCCACAGCGATGGGCAGAGCCACCCTTGGGCTCAAAATCTCACCTGGCTGCGCTTTCCCTGGGCATCCCCTGCCCCGAGGGGCCGTGCTGAGGAGCGGGGATGTGTCACCCTCCTCCCCCGCCGCTGCTCCCAGTTCAGGCGCTCCTCTCAGCGTGACCGAGCCCTCCCAGGTTCGGCGAGGCAGACGCATTTCCTTCCCACGGTGACTCAATTACAAATTCAGAGTTAAATCTTCCCCCACAAGATACCCCTTTCCACCCCTCTGGCTGTTTCCAGCGCTTTGAATGTTGAACACTTTCCAGGGATTTTCATGTGCTCAGGCTGACCCCATCCACTCTGGCTCAGACTAACTTAATCAGCCTCATTTTGTTACTAACTGCTGCAGCTTTGGACCTCTAGAAAAAGCACGACTTGAATTATTAGCACCCACCAAGCTGCTTTCACCACCCCTGTGGGGGCCAGAGGTGAGAGAACAGATCTGTTCCCACCCAGCTTCTCTAGCTACCAAAAATGACAAATTATCAGAATTGTGGGAATTAGAAAAATGGCATTTAGGTAACAGGCAAACACTCCTCTTTTCTTCAGCAGCATCTGGCTAGGAACAGATTTGGAAGTGGCAGGTGGGGAGAAAAGAAAGCAACCTGAATGCTGTCAGCTGGGCAGGGGGCAGAACAAAACCATCATCATCTTCTTCATCACAGCCCTGGCTGTGAGCTGGCAGGGCCCTGGCTCAGCACAGCCCTGGGTCCCCCCTCGAGCAGGAACAGCACCTTTCCCCATGTCCCCACCTCTCCCCAGGAGATTCGCTCCCACCTCACGCCACGGCAGCACCAGGGGAAGAGCTTCAGAAGCACCTTGTGCCCCCGGAAGGCTGTTTGGAAAGGGGAGCAGCACCCAGAGGAGCAGTGCTGCCCCGTGTCTGGACAGTGCTGAGGTTCCAGCTCTGCTCCCCCACACAGGGAGACGTCAAGAATAATGCTGGGAAATATCCTGGGAAAAGCAGGAGCCAGGGCCACACCTGCGTCTGTTTTAGAAATGACTTTATTGCACTAAAAAGAGGAAATCATCTGTAAACAAACATTCCATTCAGGTAGTAATATATTTTTCACTCCAAAAATACATCATTAAATCCAGCCACAGAAATATCAAAGCAGGAACAATAGAAAATAGCTCCAGCAGTGGAGAGACCCATCCAAGGAACCGCCCCGGCTCCCTCACCACCGGCCCAGAGCAGGGCAGGGCTCACAGCAGCTCATCCCGGGGCTCCCTGCATGGCCACACACCCAACTCCAGCCAGACAGCCCTGGGACAGGCTGGGGTGGGGCAGGACAAGAGCCCCCAGGCCCTTGGGTCTCCCTCTGGGCTCAGCCTCGCCCCAAGGAGCAGCCAGGGTTGTGCTGTCAGCATCCTCCTCCCCCGGGCCCAAAGGCACACGGTTCAGCTGCTGCAGGGGATGTGTCACCCCCAAACCTCTCAGAGCACCAAAGTCTTTGTCCCGGCTCCCGTTCCCCCTCCTCTTGCAGCCTGTCCCCCCTGCCCCAGCAGCACCCAGCTCCCCCCTGCCCCTGGCAGGAGCAGCACCCAAGGGAGCACAGGGTGCTGCTGGGGTGTGTCAGGCAGCTGGGCAGGGTCCCCTTCCTGCCCCAGACCTCCTCAGGGGCAGGACGTTCACCCCACACCCAGGGATGTGGTGTCTCTCCTTATCCCCTGACCCCAGAGCCCCCCTCTGCCCCCAGGACGAGCCTGGGCACTTGGGTTCAGGGCTCATCCCTCGTGGGGGAGCTCAGGGAAGCCTCAGGTGAGAAACTCCCTGTGAAGGATGGACATGTCAGCTCCTTGTGTCCTGCAAGGTTTGTTTTCAACCACAAACAGCTCGACAAACAGCCACGATCACCCCGAATCGCCCCGGGCATGCAAACACGGCGCGAGCGGAGCGATGCCGCGCGTACCTGGAACGTATTTACAGACAGAAGTAAAACGCTGCGAAAGATCAGCCTCGGATATAAATAGCCAACACTGAGATCTGCCATCTGCTGCGAAGGGACAAGGAAGGAACACCGACTGCCACCACAGAGGTTGACACAGAGGGGACACTTTGTGTGCGTGTGTGGCCACGCGTGCCGCAGCAGGCGGGGACGGGAGCGCTGCAGATCCTGCTCCCTGCACAGAAACATGCAGAGCCCAACACGATGGGGGACACCACACCGAACAACAACGCAGCAGGGTGTGTTATCCACCCGCAGGAGTGGCCCAGCCGGCGTCCTCCCCGCTCCCGCTGTCCCCAGGCACTCAGCTGGGAGGACAGGGTGGAATGGGAAGGGCTGGGAGCACCTCGCTCCCTCCCCGAAGGGAAACTGAGAGCCAGGCCAGTCACTTCGGGCAGCCAGGAGCTTGGTGGCCCCACAGGACACATCTCTCCTGCCCAGTGGGTACAGCCACTTGAAAGACCCTGAGCCCTCGCAGGGAAGGGAGGGCGGAGGGTTGTGGAGCCTCAGCCTGTCCCCCTGCCCAGCCTCACCTGGGACAGCCCCAGCACTCAGGGAGGGCTACTCCTGTCACCTCAGCTTTTGTCACAGCTGCTGGGACACTGCCTGGGACCTCCCGTGTGCCCAGGGCGAGGAGTGCCAGCTCCCGGCATCTCCCTCCCGTGGGCAGGGGAAAGGCACAGGCAGCCTCCTGGATCTGGGCAAACCCAAAGCCCTCGAAACTCCGTGAGCAGTTTCCCACTGGGGGTCGGCAGTGGGGACAGTGCTGGAGTGGGCAGGGAGGGCGGCCCGGGAGGCTGCAGGTGTCAGACCAAGCCAACTCCTGCACCTGTGCAGCCCCGCAGGGCTGGGAGGAGTCCAGGAAAGGCTCAAAAGCCACAAACTTGACTCATCCCTCAGGGTGACCGCCCTTGGCCCACTCTCGGGTCACCTCTGCAGTATTTTCTTTGCTGTTTCCAAGACCAGAAATTTGTCTTTTCAATTAAAGCTGTCACCTGACTGCAGGAGCTGGGGCTTTGAGGTGGCTGTAAGTGTGCTACAGAGATTTACCCACCTCCAACCCGCTTGGAGACCACAGGCACAGGGAGGGAAGAGTCCAACAGGTGCTTCCATCCTTCCTGGTGGGGAATGAGCTGGAGGCTCCCCACTTTTTGCTGGGCTCCAGGAGATGCAGCCCCGGGGCAGGAGCAGGGAGGGAGCAAGGGCAGAGGCTGTGGCTGCCAGCGGGTGCTGGCAGAGCCCCACAGCAGCACCATTCCTGGGGACCCCCATGCTCTGCCACGACCCCGGCCCTCCTCAGGGGGCCCTTCCATACCCTCCTCCGGCGGGGCTGGGGGACAGAGCCGGCCTCCCTGCCTCGCCCGGCCCCACGGGTGGGTGGGCTCCCTCCAGGGCTAGCAGCAGGTACCTACAGGCAGGACAGGAGGGCGGTGAGCGGCAGCTCCTTCTCCCCCAGCAGCGTGTCCCGCTTAAGGCTGCTGCCCTTGTTGACCACCTTGACCTTCAGGGACATCTTCCTGGCATGGCCGGGGCCCAGCCCATCGAAGAAGAAGTCCTCGTTGAAGACGGGGTTGCGGCTGTTCTTGACGATGGTGCTGCGCTGCTTCTGCAGCTTGCCGGGGTTGAGGCACAGCGAGACGCAGCAGTTGATGCTGCGCAGGTCGACGAGGGCGTCGTAGAGGTCCTCGGCAGAGACCAGGCGCACCCGCAGCCGGGCGTTGGAGGGGTCGTACTCGGCGGCCAGGCGCAGGCTCCCGCCGCGGCTCAGCCGCAGGCTGTGCTCCCGGTCGCGGCCCGCGGGCAGGTCCAGGGGCAGCAGGGCGGTGGGAGGCTGCGTCCCGGCCGGGGCGCTCCTGGCGCGGCGCTGGGCGCTGGGGCTGGTGTCGGCCGAGCTGTCGTCAGTGGACAGCGAGCTGTTGCGGGCCACCGAGTGCTTCAGCTTGATCACCTTGGACTGGCTCTCCTGGCTGAAGAGCTTCAGCAGGGACACGGAGCGGGAGAGCAGCGGCGAGCCGAAGGGCGAGGACTCGGCCGAGGAGCACGTGTCGCTCTCGCCGCCGCTGAAGTAGCGGCCGGGGTGCATGAGGGCCGCGCCGAGGTCCGCGGGCGTGCGGCGGCCGCTGTCGCCGTTGAGCTTGGCTTTGCGCTGGGCGCCGGGCGAGGTGACGGGCGAGGGGCAGAGGCTGCTGTGCTCGCTGTGGAAGAGCGACTCTTTGCGCCGCGTGTGGGGGCTCTCCATCAGCGTGGCGAAGCCGTACGAGGTCTGCGCCTTGGGCACGTAGGGCAGCGACATGGCCGTCTGTGCCTGCGGGTCCGCGTTGGTGCCGCAGCTCCCCTCGCTCCAGTCCTCGGCCGTCTCGATCTGGATGATGTGCCGCCCGGTGGTGCGGGACCGGGAGCGGGAGCGGCTGGACGGGCGGGGACTGCGCGGGGGGTTGCGCCTGGCCAGGTCCTGCTCCGAGACGGAGGCACCCAGAGCGGCCGCCGCGGGGACCTCGGAGCCCTCAGCCTCGGCGGGTGGCGCGCTCAGCTTGGGCGGGATGAAAAAGTCGGGGATCTTGTCGGGGGTGAGGACGTTGCTGTAGCGGGACCCCCGCGAGGACTCCTCCGTCCCCGCGCCCCGGGAGCCGCCGTTCTCCGCCACCCCGCGCAGCCGCTCCAGCAGCCACATGGTGCTGCCGGGTGTGGGGCTGGAAGAGACCCGAGGGGCGACTCTACCGCCGGGGGCCGGGCGCCGGGCGCCGGCAGAGGCAGGATGAAGCCGGGAGCCCCGGGAGGGACCAGTGGCACCCGGAGACGCGGACCCGGCAGGCCGGAGGGACGGGACACGGACGGGAGGGAACCGGCCGCGCCGAGGAACGCGCGGACCCGCCAGCCCGGGGAGGAGCGCGGAGGAACCGCGGGGCTCGGGGACCCGGGGGACGGGAACCCGGCGGCGCCGAGCGATGCGATGGGACGGGACAGACGCGACGCGACGCCTGGAGCGACGGACCGACCGACCGACCGGCGCCGCCGCGAGCGGGACGTTGCCGGGAGCCGCCGCACCTGGAGCGGAGCCGCCGCCGCCACCGCAGCCCGGGCGGGGCGGGAGCGGACGCGGACGCGCTTTTATACGGCGGCGGTGGCTCCGCTCCTGTCCGCGCCGCCGCCGTAATCCTCCGAGTGCGGCGCCTGCACATTTCTGAGCGCCGCGCTTGGCTGGACCGGCACCGGGACCGGGACAAGGACCTCATCCAGCGGGACCGGGACTGGGACCGTGCAGCCCCGGGGTGCTGATACTCGGGAGGTGCGGGGACCCGACCCCGGTGGGACAGCCGGCTCTCTGCCCACGGGAGCATCAGGGTTGAGATGGGATCGGGAGCGTGATCGGAACAGGAGCAGCCCCGTCCCACCCCTCCGCCCGGTGTCCCCGGTCCGGAGCGCGGTCGTTCCCCTCTGGGAGCAGTTGCTCCCCACTCCCAGGTCTTGATCTCAAAGCACTGAATGAAGCCAGCAGCAGCTCGGGGCTGCCTCATTGAGTGGTTTAATATCGCTCTGGATGAGCTGGGGGAGCAGTGCCACATCTCACACAACCCACCAGCCCCTGGAGGGGTGCGGTGGTGCCTGGGGACACCGGGGCAAAACGCCAGGAGGGTTCACGGAGCATCACCGCAAGCCCCGGTGTTTCGGGAGGGCGGGAGACTCAACCGAGTGATCGGGACCAGCCTCGGTCCCGCGGGGATTTGCAGCTTTGGGGACAGGGACGCACCGGGAGGGACAATGGCACAAAACGGTCAAGCGGCTGTTCCTTGCTGGCTACTGCCCTGTGGATGCCGTCAGGCTGCCGGGAAGCACCATCACTCCGCGGCAGTGCAGAGCTGTGAGGGATGGCCAGGAGGAAGAGCCTGGAGTGGTGAGCGCCTTCTGCTGCGGGAGGCCTCGGCTCCCTCTGCATTCCCACTTGGAGCTGGTCAAAAGAGGCGCCCGGCTGTGCCGAACCAGCCCGAAGGCTGGGATGTCTCAGGGACGGCAGCGGGGAGGGAACGGGGGTGTCCTGGCTGGACCCTGGGCACTGCAGGGTGCTGAGCCTGGTCCCGCAGGGAGGAGAGGGCGGATGGAGCCCGGGGGAGGAGGACGAGGCTCGCGGAAGGGGAAGCCGGTGAACAAAAGGCCGGTGTTTGCTTTTCCTCCACCCTGCGAAACTGCGGGTAAACAAGGTGCGGGAATGGTTGAGTTCCCCTGAGATAACAAAGAGCGCTGGGGCCGGGCCAGCTCCGTCCGCGCCGCTCGAGGCCGGGGCCTGCAGGGCACGGAGGGGAACGCGGTGCTGGGAGCTGCCCGGCTGCGGGCTGGCGGAGCTGGGGACGCTGGCAGGGGCTGGCAGAGCTGGGGACGTGGCTGGTGGAGCCGGCGGTGTGCTACCACCTGCTGGAAGCTGGGAAGGACAGAGAGCTGCTGGGGGAAAGTGTTTGCGCAAGGATGCCTTGAATAACCGAACTGGGAGGGTCTGTGGGCAGCACGTTTGAGACAGGTGGAGGGACGGGTGGTCAGCGAGATCCCCGAGGCCCTGGGAGAGCAGGGAGGCTCTGCAGCTCTTCTGCAGCTGCTCTTCTGTGGCTTCCAAACCTTCCCAAAACATCTCAGCCTTCCCATCACAGGGGCTGAGGAAGCAGGAGCGCTTCAACCTGGCTCTGAGTTGGGGCACAGAGTCCCCTGCACCCATTGGCACCACACACCAGCCTCAACCAAAGTGGTTAAACCCCTAAAACAACCCCCCTGCCATCCTTTCAACCCTTCAGGGCAGCATCCCCGGGGCTGCAGGGCCAGGCACTGCCAGCAGGTGAACCACACGGGCTCGGTTCTCCGGCAGCGAAAGAAGAAAGTCAGGGCCCTCACTGCCCTTTGCTGCCTCTCTGTTGAGGGAACAGTGCAATTATCTTTGCAGACACATCACTCCATGACAAAAAATAGCAGCTGAGATGGAAGCACGGCGTCCCCGCGGAATCCAGCCATCAATGGAAAATTACGCATTCATTACTGGGCTTTATTTAGGGGCTTATTTTATTCCTTGGCTCAGCCGGCACTGGCCAGCCTGGACGCCTTGTCTGGCAGAGGCCATCCCCAGCGAGGGGCTGAGGGGGCTGGGGTGACCCCACTCCTCGAGGTGGGTGCTGGCAGCAGCGATGGGCACACGGAGCAGAGCCAGGACAGGCCACCAGCAGCCAGGACTGGTACTGGACCCCTCAAGTGCCCACCTGTAACACAGCAGCCACAGCCAGGCCCACCCAGAGCTCTGGCTGTGCTGGCCACCACATTCACTAGAGGGTCACAGCTTGGCTTGTGCCACTCAGAGCCACCCCAGCAGGCCCAGGGGTGGTGGCCATGTGCTGCTCCAGGTGGAGGCAGGAAGGGAACAGGAGCCAGCAGGGCAGGGAACTGTCAGGTGTGAGGAGGAGAGGCTATGCAGGCTGTGGCTGTGCCAAAAGCCACTCTGAAGCCAGGGGGACACTGGGTGACCCAGAGGGGCAGAGACAAGTGTGGCTGGACAGGATGGGGCAGCCAAGGTGAGACCAGGCAGGAACTGGTGGTGATGGAGACCTGTCCTAGCACCACGCCCAGGGGTGGCATGAACCACCTGGACTCCTTGCTCATTTCCAGGTTTAATTAGAAATGTATTCCAAACCACAAACCTGTGCCCAGTGCCACATATGGGGCGGGGAAAGGGGCTGTGTGTGCCATAAAAACCTGCCAAAGCCCCGAGCCAGCCAGGGAGTCCCCACGGGCCGTGGGACACCTCGTGAGGCAGTGCCAGCAGCTCAGCCCTGCCCTGCACCTTCCCACATCCCAGCTCTATCCTGGCCCTGGCCTGGGAAGGGCTGCAGGGGCTTGGGGACACAGGGAGCATCATGTGACAGCCACTCCTGGGGAGAATCCAGCTGGAAAGGGATGTCCCCAACAGGAACATTCAGCAGCACTGGCCTCCAAGAGATGTTGTGCCTGGCCCCACGGGCAGAGCCAAGCCAAGGGCTACAGTGATGTCCACCAGCCCATTCCAGTGCTGGGGCAAGCGGGGGCAGCCCTGCCTGAGGTGGGCTCAGGCTCTGTCCCTTCTGCTGAGGCCGCCCAGCAGTTCCCACCCCAACAGTGCTTCACCTGCACATGTGGAATTAAACGTCTTTGTGTCCGGCTGGGCAAGGGGCCCTGTGCAGGTGATGGAGGCAGGCAGCAGCCAGGGAGGACCTACAGGGCCAGGGTACACAAGACCTCGCTGGGGAGGAAAACGGGGAGCCTGACCCCAGACCTCAGAGGCCAGGCACGATTGGAGAAGGGGAGCACAAAGGGACCCCAGTTTTGCCCTAGGGTGAGTCCAGAGCCAGGGGAGCAGATGGGGGACTCACATACCCCCTGGCATCACTGCTTCCTCTGTACAACCTGGCGGAGGTGCAGCTCGCTCTCCGCCGCCACGATGGGCTGCTCGTTCTGCCGGTGGTGGCTGATGAGGTGGCTGATGCTCTCAAACAGCACGTCCTTGGTCCTCACCTAGGACCAGGGCACAGCACAGTGATCCTCAACTCAGGAGAGCTGCCTCTCATCCAGCATTCTGTGCCTGCCCACGCCTGTGCCCCCATCGCCCACCCCGTGCCCGTGCCCTGCCCTCACCACTCCCTCGGGATCCACCAGCAGCAGGTGCTTGGGCTGCCCGCTGTGCATGCCGGTCAGCACGTACTGCCCCGGGTTGGTGAGGCTGTCCCGCACCAGGAAGTCCCCGTCCGTCTGCAGGAGCCTCTCAGCATCCCGCCGGCTCATCCTGCCGTGGTACCAGGGCTCCCGCCGGAGCTGCTCCTCCGTGGGGGCGACGGGGGCCTTGCGCGTGGGGGGGCTCGGCCACTGGTCCTCGATGGGGGGACTGGGGCCACCCCCTGCGATGCACTCGTGGAGCTTCAGGGCGTCCTCGAACGGCCCTGTGGGATCCAGGGGTTGTGGTGTGTCAGCGTTGGGGCGCGAGGCAGGGCTGGGCTGTGGTGAGGACAGAGCCCAGCTCACGGCCCCCAGCGCTCTGCAGGGCACTGCTGTGGACTCAGCCAGTGCCAGCACCTCCAGGGCTGTGACGGGTGACCCAGACAGCCGCTGGCACAGTTTGACCAGTCCACAGCAGGTTCTGCACCAGCCCCACAGTGCAGTGGCTTACTCATGTCAAAGAGGTCCTTTTTGGGGCTCTCCTCTGCCGCCCTGTGAGCCAGCAGCTCCGGCTCCCAGGCGTCCAGGCTCTGCGTGTTCACATACATGTGCTCCTCGTAGTCCCGCGGCCCCAGCGCGTGGCCGTCCGCCTGCAGGTACCCGTCGCAGGGCTGGCCTGCGAGGAAGGACGGCCATCACCGCTGGCCAGGGCCGGGCAGAGTCACAGGGACCCTTCCCAGCCCACGGCCACCCCCACAGCAGTACCCACCCTGGCTCTCCAGCTCCCAGGGTGGCCCCAGCTGGCTGCTCGGGTCTCGTCTGGCTGCTAACCCGCCCTGGGGAAGGAGGCAGTAAGAGCGTTGGGGGGCCCTGCGTGGGACCCCACAGCAAGGCCAGCAGTGGCTCTGAGGGGCTCACCTGGCTGGCAGGGACAGAGCTGGAGGGCTGAGTGCGGACGTGGCCCAGGGCTGTGCTGTGGCGGAGCCGGGAGTCCACCAGGCCCCCCGGAGGGGGCTCCTTCCCTGGGATGCTGTTGTAGTAGTCGTGCTCAGCCACCTCCTCATCCTCGCCCCAGGCCGACTCCTCTGCACCCAGCGCCCTGCAGCAGGGAGGGGTGAGCTGGGGACGCCCTGCCTGGCTCAGACCATCCCCACACCCTGCAGTGACAGGGGCTCCCAGAGCCACCCCCAGCCAGGGGACGTGCCCAGGACAGGGGGTGCAGCAGGGCCCCCGCCCCCCTACCTCTCCGGGGGTACCACCACCTTGGGGGGGCTGTGCAGGTACTGCTTGAAGCGCAGCTCGAAGGCCTGTCCCACCGTGCTGATGACGCTCTGCGCCAGCCCCTCGCAGCACTCCAGGATGTGGCAGGCTGTGGACAGACAGACAGACAGACGCTTTGGGTGTTTCCCCACGCTCCCATTGCCATACCAGGACCACCCTGAGCCACCCCTCATGCTCCCCACGTGGGATCTCGTCCTCCAGCCTTCACCCCCCAGCGCATCCCTCCTCCACAGAGCTGCCAGGCGTGGAGCCCAGTGTCACCTCTCTGGTTGATGGGGTCCTTGGCGACGTAGGCGACGTAGTCCGTGGTGTCCTGCAGACAGAGAGGGAGATCAGCACTCACATCCTGCTGCTGTGTGGGGAGCAGGGCTGGAGGTGTCAGGGCAAGGGGACAGCTTGGCCCCAGCCGCACGTCCAGGCCGCCCTGTGCTTGGCTCAGCCACAGGACTGGCAATCCCTGTCCCCACCGCCCTGGGGGACTGGGGGGTGTGTGTGACTCACCATGTCCCCACCAGAGGCGAAGGAGATGGACTGCATGTGGTGGTTGGCGATGATCTGTGTGGGGAATGTGGCCGGGTGGACATTAGCAAAGGGGCCACCCGCTCACAGGTGGCAAGGCTGTGTCCCCAGGAACTCTCACCTGGCGCGTGGTGGGGATCATGAGGTTCAGCCCATCCACAGAGATGTTGACAGCGATGCTCATGCCAGCGAAGTGCAGGTTGCTCTTGCCCAGGATGGAGAACAGGGCTTTGTTGGGAGCCTGACAGGGAAGAGGACTGTGGGGGCCACGCAGACCACCAGGACCAGGCTTCCTGGGGTGAATGAGGAAAAGAGGGGTGCCCCAAGGGGCCCCAGGCGCACACACCAGGCAAGCACCCCTAGTGCCTTGTCCCACAGCCTCGGCTTGTCCCAGGGACTGCTGAGCTGAGTGGAAACTCACCTTCTTCTTCCAGATGCCCTTCACGCCCGGCACTGCCTCGTACAGTC
Organism: Orthonyx spaldingii; assembly: GCA_013397795.1. Classification (NCBI taxonomy): domain Eukaryota; kingdom Metazoa; phylum Chordata; class Aves; order Passeriformes; family Orthonychidae; genus Orthonyx; species Orthonyx spaldingii. The sequence continues at coordinate 156,259 of VZTJ01005855.1, forward strand.
TGTTGATGGCTTCCCTGCAATGGACAGACCCTGGCCTGGTCACTGCTCTGGACTCTCGGCCCTTCCCAGCTGCCTTCCCCCCTACACATCTCTCTGTGGGGTCTGGAGCCCCCACAGCCCCGGGCGCCGCAGCCTCCCCGCAGCGCTGCCCAGCGTCACGGCCCTGGTGCGCAATCCCGGCTGGGGCCACCTCCCTTCTCCTCTTTCCACCCATTGATCTGCGGCAGTGCCCTTCGTCCGTGTCCCTGCGCTCGGGGTGGGTCCTGTAGGGCACGGCTCCCCTGACCTGTGTTCCCCTCTCTCCACAGGGCCCGGGGAAGGGGGAGCACCCAGGGCCAGCGGAGGCTTTGGGCAGCACTGGGGTGGGAGAGAGTGGGGCTGCAGGGCCGTACCTGGTGACCTGAGTCCGGGTGTTGAAGTCGAGGGACCTCATGGAGCGCAGCACCTCAATGCACCCCATGTACTGCGGGGGGAAAGTGGTCATAGCAGGCAGCAGGACACGGAGAGGAGAGGGAGAGGAGAGGGAGAAGAGAGGGAGAGGAGAGGGGAGGCCGGGCGTCAGCGGAAAGGGCCTTCCACACCAACGCCAGGGATCACACAGCAGCCTTTCGCCCCCCACCCCGAAATGCCCCATCACAGGCCCAGACCCCGCGCTAAGACCCCACAAACTCATCTGTGTGCTACAGCTCGTGATGTCTCGTAGAGGCTGAGGAGGCTGGAGTCCCGAGCAGGGCTCCACGGCCCAGGAAGCCCCTGACCCCATCACGGAAGCTGCATGAGCCCGGGGCAGCTGGCCCAGCCAGCCGTGGAGGGGGGGACTCGAGCGAGGCCTCTCCCCGCAGCCGTCGGGAGGAGCGGCCGGACCCGCCGAGCCCCGCACACGCCCGGGGCCGGGCTCTCCGCGCCCTCCCGCACCGCCGGGCTCCGGCGGGACTTACCCGGACGATGTAGGAGACGCCGGGCCCCAGCACCCGCTCGTCGGGGTGCAGCCAGCCCTGCGCCGGTTTGCGAATGAAGCTGCCCTTGCGGCTCCACTC
>VZTJ01005855.1:160172-174846 GCA_013397795.1 Orthonyx spaldingii
CCGGTCCGGTTGGGCCCGGCCCGCCACAGGGAGGATGGGGCAGCCGCGGCGGCCGGCGATCGGCAGCGGCCCGGCGGCGCCATGACCGGCGAGAAGAAGAAGAAGAAGCGGCTCAACCGCAGCGTCCTGCTGGCCAAGAAGATCGTGATCCGGGACGGGGCCGGCGTGAGCGCGGGGCCGGGGCTGGCGGGGGGATGGTGGTAGCGCGGGCCGGGCGGTACCGGGCGGGGCCGGTGGCCGGGGCCCGGTGCGGGCTGTCCCCGGCGGGCCGCGTTCCTCGAACCGCCCCTCCGGGCCCCGCTGGTGCAGCCTGAAGGATGCCATGGGTGAGCGCTGCACCTGCCGGTTTTGTGCCGTTTTCGCGGTGCGCTCTCGTTCCTGTGCAGCAAAACCTCCGCGGGCCCGGGCAGGGAATCCCTCACCACCGTGCTGGGGTTGGGTTTAAGCACCCCAGGCTGGCTGCAGGCTGTGAACAGAAACAGCGTTTCAGAATAGCGTCTCTCACTGCCTTCCTTTGCATTTCAGATCCCGCTCAGCTCTGTGAGCTCTGTGAAATGCGGGACGAGGCTGCTCGGTTTTGACTTTGCTGAAAGGTTTTTGGCTTTGCTCTGTTTTGCAGCGCCAGGGGATCGGGGAGCCCAGCGTGTACCACGCCGTGGTGGTGATTTTCCTGGAGTTCTTTGCCTGGGGGCTGCTGACCACGCCGATGCTGACGGTGAGGGTGTCTCCATGGCAGCTCTGCTGGGGCTCCTGAAAATGAAGGTCTTGGCACAGCTTTTCCATGAGGAACTGTGGAAAAGGAGTCTTTGATTATGCAAAAACATTGAGACATATTAGCCTGGTAGTATAAAATGCAAATTGAGCATACAGACAGCACAAAGGGAGCCACAGAGAAGTGTTGTGGTGGCAAAAAGTAAAACCACAGGGGATTCAGGTGATGGGGAAAGGCAGGTTTGAGGCTCTCTGAGCCTCACCCAGGCATGCTGGAATGATTTATAGACCTGGAAAGTGTTAAAGACAGTGGTTTCCCATACTGGAAGGGCAGGCAGAGCTCCTCATGTAGAAGCATTGTTGGCAGGATATTTCCCCTTTTCCCTGGACTGTGCCCTTCCAGGCCTCTGGCTGGCAGATGCTTACGGAAATTTTGCAAAAGTTGCTAGCTCTGACTTTTTCATTTGGTTTTGGTTTGCCTTGCCTTCAGGTCTTACACCAGACTTTTCCTCAGCACACGTTCCTGATGAATGGCCTGATTCATGGAGTCAAGGTAAGAAATATTCCTTCCAGGATTTCCTTTAAATCTGCCATCGGTGCAAGAAGGGACAAGCCATTATTATCCATGTCATTTGCTGATATCAGCCAATATTTGGCCAAAATGGGGGGGCTCTGGTGCAAAAGGAAGGACACAGATATGGGGCAGGAGTGACAATGTGCTGCTTGTGAGAATGGGGCTGGAGTTACAACAGCTGTGTGTTTCAGCTGGAAATATTCTCATCAGCACGAGATCAGCCCTGTGCCCATCTTCTGGAGCATAACAGAATGAAAAATCAGTGACATCTGAAGTTATTAGCAATAGAAGCTGAAACCAAGTGGCGTCGGTGACCTCCAGGCAGGAGGTGGGAATGGGGAGCTTCCTGCACTAGACCAGCATTCCCAGAGCAGAATTGCAGGCAACAATAGTCAACAGGCAATAGTCCTGTGTTTTGACTGGGGAGTCAGGCAAAGTACACTGTTCTGGCCTGTCTGTGGCAAGAGGATCTTGGAAAGCAGCCCCAGATGGGTTTGCTGGGCACTCCCCTCAGCACTGAAAGGCTCTGCACTGCCTGCCTCAGGCCTGGGAGACGTGGAAAGGCCTTGAATAATTTTATTTGTGCCTAATGGCCCTGGCTTCTCATTGTGTCAGTCCTGTCTCTACCTACAAGAGAAAGCCTTCTCCAGAAGTGCAGCAGCTGTTGCCATGGTGGAGCTGTGCCAGCAGCTTTCCACGTCCTGGCAGGGCTGCCTGGGCGCCCACACCATGGGCAGAGCTCTGCAGGGAGCAGGAGGGAGCAGGAGTGTTGCTCACTGCCTTGCTGGTTGAGGATTTGGTTTTCCCTCCCTGGAAGGAGGTGGGGAGTTTAATAAACTGCTCTGTTGTGACAGTATTGCTGCTTGTAGCAAGCAGGAATGGGTTGGCTCTTCCTGATGTTGTTGAAAGCTCTCACTGAGGGGTTTCTCTGTCCTGGTGTGTCTGTCCATCCCAGGGTCTGCTCTCCTTCCTAAGTGCCCCACTGATTGGTGCTCTCTCTGATGTCTGGGGCAGGAAATCCTTCCTCCTCCTCACCGTCTTCTTCACGTGTGCACCAATTCCCCTGATGAAGATCAGCCCGTGGTGAGTTCTCCATCAGTACAGCCCCAGGGTTCTGAGGAGGGGAAGGAGCACGAGGCTGAAGGAAGAGGGTTTGCAGGTGCTTGATTTAGGATGAGATGGAAGAGTCTGTCCAGTGGAGGAGGGTGCTCAGCCTGGAGACTGACTTGCCTGGTTCTGCTGGAGTTGGGAATAAAGGGTTGCTCTGTCCTCTGTGCTTGTTCCCCTGCTCGGTGCATTGTTTCTGTTGGGAAAATAAGTGATCAAACCTCAGGGGCCACCAGACTGAGGGTCTGTGTTCCCGAGCCTGTTCTGGTGCACCGGAGTCAGATGGATTGAGGGGAGAATAAGGGAGAGGCTCTGCTTCAGCAGCTGTGGGCTGTGGTGTGGTTGCTCTCTAACTCAGCCTTGGGCTCTTCCAGGTGGTACTTTGCTGTCATTTCCATGTCTGGAGTGTTTGCTGTCACCTTTTCTGTGATTTTTGCCTACGTTGCCGATATCACGCAGGAGCATGAGCGCAGCACGGCGTACGGCCTGGTGAGGAGCTGACTCTCTGTCCTTCCTGTCTCTTGACGGAAATATCTGGGGCTTTGCGGGTTGGAGAGGTACAAAATTAGGGTGGGACTTTTACTGAGTAGTAATACAGTCTCCCTGTCCTTCTGTTTGGTGTTTAGCTCTGAGGGGGAGGCTGATCTCTGCCCACTCTGAGTGCTGGCTGTGTTGTCTAAACCAGCCTGGCCTCTGAGCTTCTCCACACCAGGGAAGAGGGATCTGTGATGCCCAGGGTGATCCTGCCCTTCCTGTAGCTTTACTGACACAACCACCTGGGAGTTGCCAGGACAGCTTTGATTTCCATTTGCTAGAACTTAGCCCAGGCTGCACCAGGAGAATCTGTTATCTCTCTCCCTGTGAATTTTTGTGTACCTCTCTGTCAAAGATGCCAGCAGGAGTTTCCCTGGGTCACTGGGGAGGAGGAAATGTGCTCTAGGAAAGAGAAGGCTGTAGGGATGTTTTATGCTTCCAGGTGTCAGCCACATTTGCTGCCAGCCTGGTCACCAGCCCAGCCATCGGCGCCTACCTGTCCCAAGCCTACGGTGACACCTTGGTGGTTGTGCTGGCTTCGGGGGTGGCTTTGCTGGACATTGGCTTCATCCTGCTGGCTGTGCCCGAGTCGCTGCCTGAAGAGATGCGCCCGGTCTCCTGGGGAGCCCCGATCTCCTGGGAACAAGCTGACCCATTTGCTGTGAGTGAGCCTGCTGCTGTTTTCCTGTGCGCTGGTAACGCTTCGTGTTTGCTTTAGCCCTGCTGGTTTTTCAGGTGTTAAGCCCTTGGTTTGGCTGTCTTTGTACCTGGAGATTATTCAGTGATATTAACTCGATTTTAAACATATTCTTTGTCCTTCCACGCCCCTTTCCCTGCAGTCCTTGAGGAAGGTGGGTCAGGACTCCACAGTGCTGCTCATCTGTATCACCGTCTTTCTCTCCTACCTTCCCGAGGCCGGCCAGTACTCCAGCTTCTTCCTGTACCTGCGACAGGTCAGTCTGGCAAGGGAGGGAGAGCTCTGGGTGCAGGAAATCCTGGCCTATCAATACAATCAGAGTTGTGTCACCTGTCCCAAGGTGCCTCTTCTTGGCCAATAACTCAGTAAAGCTGAAGTTGTAAGAAACAGTGACTTGTTCTTGCTCTTCTGAAAATTGTGTGAGCCTGGTGACTGCTCTGTAGGCATTGACAGGGGAAAGCCTGGCTTGGCTCCTTGCTGGGGTCTGCCTGGCCTTCAGGCACTGAAAGGGGAGCTCAGTCATTTAAAACTGTTTCTTCAGCCAGAGGAAAATCTTCTGTTTGGTTCCTGTGGCAGCCCGGAGGCAGTGGCTGGTTAATGTGCAGCTCCCTGAGAAGCAAACTCAGTAAACATGAGTGACACTGATGGAGGGGCTCTTGTCATCTGGTACAAATCTGCCTGAAAAGTCCCTCTCTGGTGTTTTCACAGGTCATTGGTTTTTCCTCAGAGACTGTAGCAGCCTTTATCGGTGTAGTTGGAATTCTCTCTATACTGGCTCAGGTGAGAAGCAATTTCTGTCTTGGCTTGAGCATTCTGCTGTAAGAATGTCCAAACCTTCTGATTTCGGGGCTGCTGGGTCGTCACAACTCCTGTGGCCACACAGACTATTGAAACAGAGAAGATCTTGAATTGGGAGGGACCCATAAGGATCATCAAGGTCCCTCAGGTTCCTGTCCTCTTGTCTCCTGGTGCTGCCCTCTTTCTTTGCCCCTGCCTTGAAAACACCTGTTTTTCTTTCCAGACAGTGGTGTTGGGAATTCTCATGCGTTCCATAGGAAATAAAAACACCATCCTCCTGGGCCTAGGCTTCCAGATCCTGCAGCTTGCCTGGTATGGCTTTGGATCACAGCCTTGGTGAGGGTTTGCCCACGTTTCTCTCCCTCTGTGGCTGCTCCTGCCCTGCAGCACAGGGCGAGGCTGTGGCTGCTCCTCACAGCTGCCTCCTTCCTCCCCAGGATGATGTGGGCAGCAGGAGCTGTGGCTGCCATGTCCAGCATCACCTTCCCAGCCATCAGTGCCATGGTGTCGAGGAACACGGACCCTGACCAGCAGGGTGAGTGCTTGGGGACCCATCTGACGGGGATTCATCCCAGCAAGTGCTGAGCTGGCACACAGGCAGGTTCTTGGCCATGGTGGTGGAGGGGTGGGCAGGAACATCTGTGCCAGCTGTGCAGTGTCACTGCACTCACAGCAGTGTTGACACTTTTACCTTCGACCACAGCTGGTGCTTTGTGAGGAAACTCCCAGGTCATTCATGTGGGTGTTTGGTGTTGTCTCTCTGGGGCAGAGGAGGCTGCTGTGTTTTGCCTGCCTCACAGTACATCTGTGAATCCTCAATTAAATTCCAGTTCATTGGAAATCGTTGCTTGATGTGCCCATGCTCATTTCAGTCTGCGAAGCAGCAAGCCCAGCATTACTGATTTTTGTAGAACCTGGCACTGAGTGAAGCTGCTCATCTGCAAACCCCTTCCCCTATGGGGGCTGCATGTCAGTCCAGATCCAAGTGCTTGATCCTGTCTCTAAATATCTCTAAATATGTATATTTGAATGAAACAAGTTTCTTTGGAAAGCTGGAGGCATTTCCCCCTTGCTCACTCTGTCCCCAGGTGTGGTGCAGGGGATGATCACTGGAATTCGGGGTCTGTGTAACGGCCTGGGGCCGGCGCTCTATGGTTTTGTCTTCTATCTCTTCCACGTGGAGCTGAACGAAATGGCCGAGGTGGAAACTTTGGGCAAGGCCTCCAAACCCAACATGGCCAACCCTACGGATGAGGTACCTCTTCAGCTTCTCACTCTGTTTGCCAGGCTGTGTTTGCCCTCGTGCTTGAATCATTCCTGTGTCTCTCTCTCTCTATAGAGCAGCATCATCCCCGGGCCACCCTTCCTGTTCGGGGCGTGCTCCGTGCTGCTGTCGCTGCTGGTGGCCCTGTTCATTCCGGAACACAACCTGGCACTGAGGTCTGGCAGCCACAAGAAGCACAGCACGGGGGCCCAGGCCCACCCCCACAGCCCCCCAGCTGGGGGGTCTGATGGCAAGGAGCCCCTGCTGGAGGACAGCAGCGTGTGAGGTGGGACAGGGGACCTGCCCCGTGGCTCGACTCCACATCAAGGATGGACTCAGCAGGAGTTCGGGGAGGGGGAGAGAGGGATCCGAGGTAACAGACTGTGCCACTAACAGCTACCGAGGAGGGACGAGGTTTCCCTTCGAGCCAAATACACCCAGCTGGTGCAAAAACGCAATTGTATCACCTGGTGCTGATGGAAAGGGGAGATACGGAACTGCTCCACTGGAGGGATAGTTCTGGAAAGCAAACCTGCCCTTGTGCGTGACCCCTGCCCCTTGGTGTGCCCTGCCAAACCCTCTGCTCGCCGGTCACGAGAGGTGGAGCCAGCGTGGGCTGTGTTTGGTGGGAGCTCACTGAGCTGCACCTGGAATGAAATATGGCATTTGCTCCGTGCCCCATGCCTGACACAGCTGGTTCCTGCTGCTGGCCCCGGCACCCCCTGCACGCCGTGTGCTGTGGGGACACGCTGAGGGGACGGGCTGCGTGTGTAAAGCACGGCGAGAGGAGCTCTGAGCTTCCTCTCTGCTGAGGAATTTGCCCATTCTGCCCCAAGTGAAACTTAGACCAAAAGAAAAATAAATCTACTGACTTGATGTTCTGATGAAGAGGATAAAAATGAAGAAGTTGCAGCTGACACAAGGGAGAATGGGCAGGTGAGAGAAGGGCGACTACATGAATTATAAACGCTTGGATGGCCACAACAGCTGCGGTTCTGTTTGGTTTTCTTTTTCTTGTCACTCTGAGGTGACATTTGCCTGTTGCTGCCTCCACGGGCAGTAGGTAGAAGGATTTTTTCAGAAATCTTTTTCTGGAGCTGTGAGGGTTGTTTAGGAGATACAGTTCTCTGGGAGGTTGGAGAAACAACTAGACTGGGCTGAGCACTTTGGAGATGTGTGGTTTCCTGTGAGAAAGGTCAGAGAAATGACTGTTTACCTTGAGTATTTGTATAAAGCATGTTGGTTTGCCCCTGGGCTCCTACCATCTGATGCTAAACCCAAAGAGTGTCCAGAGCTGGTTTGTTCTCAGCCCAATAGATCCTGATGGTGAAGGTTGTGTTGATTTGGACTTAGGGGTTTGGATTCAATGTGGCATTTCTGAGCCTGCTGTGGAAGCTTTTGTTTATGGAACAATGGAATTGCAACCTCTGCTGCAGGCTCAGCTCTGCTGAAAGAGCAGGAGGTGCCTGGAGTGTTGTGAAAGGAGCTGAGACAAACAGGGAGTGTGTGGTTGTTTATAGAAATGAGGCAGAGGGAAGGAAACAATTGTTCTTGTTTGAGTAAATAAGAAGTGGTGGCATTGAGCAGTTCTGGGAAGTAAGGACCAAAACGAGGACACTTCAGGAATCCTTTGTTAAGGGAATTGAGGGTGCAGCAGCCAATCCAGTCTTGCCTTGGCTGTTCTCTGCCTGGAGTCCCCTCTGTGTGGGTTTGGGGAAGGTTACCCAGGGGAGAGCAGCCACAAGGGAGGGAGTGCTGGCCCTTCACGTTGTGGATCTTTGCAGACAAGTTATCATGGCTGCACAGCAGCGACTGCAAATGCCATCTGGTTATCAGAGGTGGGTATTTAAGTGAAAGAGTTGACAGCTTGTTTTGCATTGATCTGGCCTGGTAGCAGCTCCTGTGCCCAGAACTAGGAGCAGCTGGGACACAGAGGGATGCTGAGGTGGGTCTGGCTGCAGGTCTGGGGAGCTGAGCCAGCAGGAACTTCCTTGACCTGCTGTGATTCCATTTTTCCCAAGCTCCTTGTGGTGACACTGCCCATTCCCAAACATTACTGGGATGGTCAGTACTGCGTGTGCATGGCAAGCTTTTATCCTGAAGGAAATCCCGTCACTTGCACTTCCAGGCAGCAGTTCCCCCACCTCTGTGTTCCTCACAAAAATGCCTTTTTTTAGATGGGACTTTCACCAAGTCCCGGCCATCTGTTGATTTACAATGGATTCAAGTGAACTGAAGTAGGTTTTTCCCTCACACACAGATGATGTAAAACACAGAACCATTACCTCGCTCACACGGAGGCACTCGGAGCTTCACGGGTACAATATAGCGACAAGTTACAAAAAGACGAGCGTAATTTATATGATATAAAGTATATAGAGATATATTTTTAAAAATCCTCTCCCTTATTGCATAGTTTATTGAAACCCACGTGTTTCTGGTCCCATTCCCTCTCACCACTGCTGCTGCCTGCGGCCTCTCAGCCCCTCCTTCCCCTCAGACCCCAGAACTGTCCGGCAATTTTCCCATTCCTGACCATGTGACCCCTGAGCTTCTGGTGATGCCAAGTTGTGCATCGTGGGCTTGGAGTGTTTTGGTCCCTTTGTGTCAGTCCCCAAGCTCAGGGCCAGGTGCTGCCAGCTCGGGGGCTGTGGCCTGGTTGGTGACCGGTGGTGGCACTGGGACCAGTGGGGTTAGGGCACTGGGCAGCTGGGGTGGGGATATGGCAGTGGGTGGATGGAGGGGGGTTTCAGCACCAGGCAGCAGCAGGAACACTACAGGTGCCATTACCAACAGCAAGGTGGCTTGTGCTGGTGTGCAGACCTGGGTCAGGGGCTCGCTGAGGCGCAGGGGTGCTGGGAGCAAGCAGGGATTCCTTCCCATCCTGTTTGGGGTTCCTCTCACCTGGTTCAGCAGGGCCTTGGCTCGGTGCCTCCCCTTCCCTCGGCGCAGGGCTGTGACCCCTGCACTGCTCTGCCTTGCCAGGGCACAGCAGGAGCTGGGCCGAGCGGTGCTGGAGCTGAAGTTACCGGAGCCGAATGAAGAACGACTTGTTCTGAAGGGTCGGTGCTTCTGCAGCGTCCCACGTGGAGGCTGGAAAGGCTGTGTGGAGCATTCAGCTAGTTTTGCCAAGTTTTGTTACTTTATATGAAAACGTGACTTTTTAAAAAGGAGTCTTTTCTTAAAATCCCCTTGATCTGCTGTGCAGTGCCTGAGCCTGGCTGTTTAACATCGGGATTCCCAGGATTTGTCTGCTGCAGGGACTTAAAATTCGGGATGGTGACAGCAATGCCCAAACACAAGGCAAAAATCATCTCAGTCTGCAGTCCTGGCATTAATGGCCGCAGGTCAAGTGAGTTTCAACTGATCTTGTTGCATTAAAAACCTGAGTTACACCACTGCTTTCTCTTTTGCCATTAATTTTGCAAAGTAGTAACTTTTTACTTCCCTGTTTTTATTCTTTCTCTGCACTCCAAAGGCTGTTGACAGCTGTGGTATCTTTGAAGCGTGGGCATGGGATGAGTCCCCGCCGTTCCCTGGGAACGGCCCCACCTCTGCTCTCTCACTCTTCACCATCACGTGCATTTGTGTGTCTCTTTTTTAAGCTAACGATAAAATGTATTTATTTCAGTTCAGGTTGTGTTTGGAACTGGCTAATCTCTCCCTCTGATGGATTATTTATTAAACTGCTGCTTTCCTGTTGTGTCCAAGGTCTCTGTCCTTGTTCCTCTCCCTCACCGGTGGTGCCAGGCAGCTCCTGCCCAGGATTGAAATTCCCTTTGAGAATTATGTGAAGATGTGGGACAGGTTTGGGAGAGCTGGGTCGGGGCTGCCAGTCCCTGCCCCAGCCCAGGATGGGAAGCAGGTCCCTGGTCCTGCCTGCCCCACTGGAGCCTCCTCCTGGACTGTTTTTTAGCAGCCCTGACTCTATTGTCTTAATTTTCAGCCAGGCCTAATTTAGGTCTTATCTGACTCATTTAAACACTCTTTGTGGTGACTGAGGATGGTCCTAAGTGAATAATACAATCCCAAAAAGTATAAACACATCCACGTCAGCTCTGGGATGAAAACTGGTGCTTGATGGATGATATCCTGGAAACATGAGCCATTACACGGCCTGTTGCTATGTCTGTCTTTCCTCTGGACTGGAGCTAGCTTTTATTTTATTGTTTCCATCTTTAGTTGAGAGAAAACCCTCAGCTTGTCTCACTCGGCATCACTGGAGAACAAAGGGCAGGTGTTGCAGTGCAGGATGTTGTTCCCCCCGGTGCAGTGGCAAAGCCTTGTTCCCTCTGGTGACAGCCTGGGGCTAGACCCCGACCCGAGGGGCTCCGGGGTATCCTGTGCTGGAGCCAGCACTCGTCCCTTGGTGGTCTGTGTCTCCACACTGATCTTTTTTGTTTCCTGAGCAACATCTCTGGACAAAGTGTTGCCCGGCATGAGCCCCCGCGCCTGCCCTGGGGGAGGAAGCACAGTCGGCTTCCAGGAAAGGTGTTCAGGCTTCTGAGTCTGGAAAACCATCGGTCCCTTCGTTCCTTCAAAGGCTTCCTGTTGGGTGGAAAACAGTCCTGGTGCGTAAACTCTCTCGTTCCACCCTGAGCACGCAACCTGGTGATGTCCCTGTGCCAAGCCTGGAGCAGCAGGAGCTCCTGTGCTCCTCTGGGGTGGGGGGAAGGTCTGAATCCATGGAGGAGAAGTCCCAAGCAGGTGGTGGAACAGGCGTTCTGGTGGGTCACTACTCAAGGGCTCGGTGAGTGAGAGGTGCCCTGGGGGCTCTGCCACATCCCCTGACCTGCCCCTGGCTCGGTGGCTGAGCCACTGGAACTGGCCCTTGTGCAGCTGGAGCGTTATCAGCTTTCCAGGACTTCAGTTTCCTCTGTGTTGCCCCCCTGTGGGGCAGATCCGGGCACTTCCAAGCCCCAAAACAGAGGAAGTGCAGCACAAGGTGCTGGGTTTTCTGGTAACTACTGATTTCTTGAGGTCCAGGAAGGTCCGGGGAAGCTTCTTTTTAAGATAAGGTGGTTCCATAAATGCTCAGCTCTCATTCAGACACTGCTTCAGAGGTTTTCTCATCGCACTGGTGCCACAATCAGGGTTGTGGTGGGAGCAGGAGGCGAAACTCTGGCACCACATGTGTGTCCTCACGGTTCCCAGACTCATTGCTGGGAAGAGCCTGGCCATGGCTTGTCCCAGGGTTGGGCAGAGGGGGCTCTGGCAGCTGCTGGAAAATCCGGGAAATGGCTCTGTTAACACAGGATGGAAGGAACAAAAACCCCAGCAGCATTAATCACCGGCTTCAGCTGAGTGTGCACATTTGGTGGGGAGTGTTTACAGACCACTTCCCTTGCTCAGAGGCCTCCTGAACCTCAGAAAATTAATGGCATGACCTCCTAAAAGGATGCATGGCACGCCCAGGGCCCGGAGTTGCATCTCTGAAGAATTCCCAGATGGGAAATGTCCAGGTCCTGTGATGACACAGGGTGCAGAGCCGAGCCACCTTCCCTGGCCTTGGCTGCAGCCTGGCAGGATGGGATGGGGCAGAACTGAACTCATCTCTCCACAGGGAGCTGGGCAGGAGCAAGGGAGTGATGCCAGACCCAGGACAGACACTCAGCGCCTTGGCGTTAAATAATGCAGGGTGTTCAAGACCTTCTGTGTGGTAACACTTTCTCCATCTGTACCACAAGACCAACCCTCACAGGAACAGCTCCTTCCATCCCTGAAAACACCCTTTTCGAGGAATAAATGCACCCATTAACAGGACTGACCACAGGCCCTGGCCCTGCCTTCGGGGCAGGAGCTGACAGGGCCCTTTCCACAGCAGCTATTGGGGTCATGGCAAGGCTGGGAGTTCTGGGAGAGTGATGGAGCCCTCAAAAAACAGGGATGGAGCTGGATCTGAGCCACATCCCGGGGTGCAGGTGCCTGTGCAGGGCTGCCTGGTGGGTGATGGGGGCTTCTGCAGCCACATGGGGACCCTTCAGGACAGGGACTTTCCTGGGTTTGGGGAGGCTGCCGGCTTGGGCGTCGGCTGGGTGTTGTACAAGAGCCAGACTTGGAAGAAAATCAGAAACCTCCCTCTGGAAATACCCCTTGGGCTGGAAGTTGTGGAGGTCCTGGGGCCGGTGCTGATGGGGGCGGTTCCTACAGGGCCTTAAGAAGGGCTCAGGTTGGAGCTGGCGGCCAGAAGGAGACAGCCCTGCTCCCTGGAAGGAGGGAAGGAAGGAAAGGGGGGAAAACCAGTCCTGCTGCTGCCCTGTGGGTGATGGAGCCGGCTCCTGTCCTCCTCCTCCTCCTCCTCGGCTCGCTGTGGGGCTGCAGCGGTGAGTGCCACGGGGCCAAAGCCACCCCAATCCCCCGACCCACTGCCCAGCCCTGCTGCTCTCCTTGCTTCGCCCATGGCACTACGGCCCCGGGACCGCCCTGCCACTGAGCCGCGACAGCCACCCTGTCCCCCGTGGCTGCTGCAGCTCCCGGTCCCTGCGCTCGGAGCTGCGGGGTGCTGGTGACTGTCCCCTCCCCTGACCCTGCACTTTCCTACCGCCCAGGCCGCCCCGCTGACTGGCCGGTGGTGACACCGCGGGAGCCGCTGGTGCCGTTAGGGGGCTCGACAGAGCTGAACTGCTCCTTGGGCTGCGCGGGGGGCAAGGTGGAGTGGAAGGGGCTGGACACCGCCCTGGGGACCATCTCCTCCTTCCCCACCCACAGCATCCTGCACGTCAGGGACGCCACCGTGGCCACGGAGGGCATGAAGATCTGCCTGGGCAGCTGCCACGGGCAGCAATACCAGAAAACTGTCGTCCTGAAAGTCTACGGTAAGCACTCCCCATCTCGTCCCTCACCGCCTCCCAGCACAGCCCGGCAGCCCCGAGGCAGCCTCTGCCCTCCTGAGCTGTGCTGTGCTGCCAAAAATCACCCTTGATGCTGTTACTCCTCTCCAGCCCTCCCAGACACGCTGAGGCTGGAGGCAGCTCCCCATATCCTGCGCCCAGGACACCCTGCCAAACTGAGCTGCTCGGCCTTGCATCTCTACCCCATCACTGGGATGACCCTCACCTGGTACTGGGGGCACCGGGTGGTGATGGACAAAGACTTTCATTACGAGGAGACCGATGAGGAGCTGTACGACATCGTTTCCACCCTGTCTGTGAATGGGACAGAGGTGGCAGAAGGGGTGGAGTTCAGGTGTGAGCTGACGCTGCACGTCGGGCAGGAGACCTTCACCCGGGTGGCATCTCTGGTGGCAAGCGCTGAGGGTGAGTGCCGGGAGGGGCTGGGGACTCCAGTGCATGTGTACCCCATTTTGGAGTCACCCCCCACTGCCCCTCACTGCTCAGAATAGCTCTGACAGAACAGGAGCAGCCCCCGCTTCTGCACCATTCCTGAATCTCCCCTCCCCATCCCTCCTGGAGGTGCCCCTTTGCTCCTGCTCGCTGTGCTCAGGGGGTGGAGGAGGTTGGGGCTGCAGCGAGGTCACCTGTGACCAAGGCCACTGCGTGTTCGCAGCTGTGAGGGAGCAGCCGGTGGCTGTGGTCACCTCCACGGGGAGCCCCAGCACAGCCAGACCTACAGCCACCACAGCACCTCCCCCAGGGCCGAGTGTTCCTGCACATGACGCCACCACAGCACGGGGGCCTGACACTGGAACCACCCTGGATGTGGCTGCTGTCACCAGCCCCCCCTCCACGGAGCACGCTGTGCCCCAGGACCTCATGCCAGGCACCACCACGCTCCCTGGCTCTGGCACGACGGGGACGGGGCCATCTGTGGGGACAGTGCCTGCCTGCAGCCTGCAGATCTGGTCGCTGCCTCCCACCGGGACGCGGGGCAGGGCCCTGCGCATCGAGTGCCAGGCGCGGTGCGCCGGGAATGCCACGGTGGGCTGGCTGCGGACCCCCGCAGCCCTCTCGCAGTACCGGGAGGAGTCTGTGGGCAGCAGCTCCGCGCTGTGGCTGGACCGCGCCGAGCCCTGGCACCAGGGCCGCTACCAGTGCGTCCTGCTCGGCCACCGCGCCCAGGTGGTCAGCCTGGAGGTGACGGTCGTGGATGGTGAGTGGTGGTGGCCTGCAGCCCCTGCCTTGCTCTGTCCACTCGTGTGGGTGCCACAGTTGGTGCCGGGGTGATTCGCTCACCCCTCGGCGTTTGCTGCCCTGGGCAGTAACAGCTCCTTGTGCCTGCAGATTCCTTCAGCTCCAGCCCTGCCATCGCTGTGGGGGCAGCGGGCTCGCTCCTGGGGCTCATCGTGACCGGTGCCGTGTCTCGACGCCTGTGGAAACAATTCAGATCTCGGTAGCAGTTGTCTCAGGAGTGGGAGCAGCCGACGGACGGCCCCAGCTCTCCAGCAGCCGTGTCCTTGCTGTCCCCCTGTCCGTCGCTGGCCTCGCCCGGCCCCTGGCCAGCAAGGAGTGGGAGCAGGAGCAGCTGCCCGCGGTCGCCGTGAAAGCCAAACCTGGAAGGGCAATGAGCAAAGGCGACACAGGGACGGGGCCAGGGAGGCTTCCTGGACCGGATCCCCGCGGGCTGGCACCGAACACGGGGCTGGCTCCCGCGCTTGGGGCTCCCGGCAGCAGCGGACGGGCGGCAGCACGAAGGCCGCTCGTCTGTCACAACACAAGGTCCGGGACAGCCCCGGGGGGAGCGTGGGCTCGGCGGGCGGGTGGGACCGGTGCTCCAATAAAGAGCTGTTTCTGTTCGAGCCCTGAGCAAGTGTCCTTTGGGCCCTCACCGGTCCCGCGGCCCCTCACCGGCCCCGGGCCACCGGCGGCGCCCGCCCGGTTGTCAAGGGCGGGGCATCTGCCCGCAGTAAACATGGCGGCCGCGGTGCCCGCCGCGTTACTGCTGACGGCCCTGCTCCTTTGCCCACACTCGATATGGCGGCCGCGGCCTCCCCCAATGGCGGCGTTCTCGCATTGCCCTCCTGCCCGCCGATTGGCTGCCAGCGTGCAAGATGGCGGCGGGAAAACTTCCGGCCCGGGCGGAAGCGCGTTCC
>VZTJ01005855.1:184130-197683 GCA_013397795.1 Orthonyx spaldingii
GGCGGGGCACGTCCGCGGCGGGCGGGGCCGGGGCCGGGGGAACGGAGGTGCCCCGGGGCTATCGGGGCATGGCCGGGCTGGGGCCGGCGGAACGAAGACGCCCCGGGGCTATCGAGGGATGGCCGGGCCAGGCTGGGCTCGGCACTGCCGCCGGGCAGTCCCGGGACTCGCACGGAGGATGCCCCGGCGCACCGCGTGCCCGCCGATCTCTGTAACCGGAGGGGCTCCGGGCTCCGCCGCTGCTTTCCGCCGCGCGGGGTTGTTTTCTCCTTAGGAAAACCGAGGAGTTTATTCCCCGCAGCCGCTTCTCCGATTTCCGCGGCGGAGGAGCGGCAACGGGGCCCCTTTAAACCCTAAAGATGTTCACGATAATCCCCGGGGAGGGAGCGGGTCCGGCAGCTCTGGGTGGGCGCTTCGAGCCCTTCCCGCAGCGATGAGCGGGGTCTGCCCTATGCTGGGGGCTTCGGGTCTCACCTTCTCAGGTTTTGGAGGAGCTCGTGATGGCAAACCCCGGCCGCGTTCTCCCCGCAGGACTCCGCAGCCTCCGGGTCAGCCACGAGGTGCAAACGGGAAAGGCTCGGTTTGCTCGCCGGTGGCGAGCAGCCGGTCCTGGCTGCTCGGCGTGTTGGATACGAAACAATTTGTAGCCTGTTTGTGCTTAATTCAGCGTAGTAGAACCAAACCCTGAGAGCGAAGGCAAAGGAGTGGGAGGATCCTAGAAAACCAACGTGTCTGCTCCCGTAGTTTCTTGGTACAGAATTGCGTTTTAATTCCGCAGGGCAGAGCCTCCTCCCAAACCTCGTACTTACCACCTGGAGCTGCCCAGGTTGGCAGCGTCCTGCTTTCCCTGTGGCTCTGAGGGCCTCCTGCCAGCTCCCTCCTGCCCGGTGGGACGCGGAGGAGGCAGTTCCTACCCTGGCTCTGAAAAGCCGTGGAAGGACGAGCTGCCCCATCAGTTGTGTAATGCCCGTGTCCTGCCTGGCCATGCCTGGGCGTGGTGTGGAGCCGTGCTGGTGCCTCGAGGGAGCAGAGTGGGGGCTGGAAGGTGCGGTTTGGGCTCTCAGCGGTGTTTGGGTTTGGCTTTGTGGAGCGGGCTGGGTAGCAGCTCGCCCCACGGACCAGCGGGTTGGAGCGTGGGCTGGTGTGTGCCTGGACTCTGCGCCCTCGGGGGGAGGGACCCTGACTTTGACCTGGCTGTGTGGAGCTTGAGGGCAGATTTTACAGCTATTTTAAATGGCAAAAAGTGTCAGATTCTCAACTACCCCGTTCCCAAGCCGAGAAACAAAGGTCAGGCCAGGCAGGAACACGGACCCTGCGGGACAGTGGGGCTGTGGCTGGGCTCGGCCACCCCGGGGACTCCTCCCTCTGCGGGGGGAGAGGTTGTTTTTAGTTTGAAGGTGACTCTGGAGAGTGTTATCTGGTCTCTCTGCTCTCCCTGCTGTCCTGCTGGCTCAGATACTGCGCTGTGCCCGCAGAAGCATCTGGCTCTGCTCTGTGAGGAGTCTCTGGGCTTTGGGAGCTGAGTCCCACTTGCAGCTCCGTCACCCTCTGGAAAATGTGGCAGCAGCCCTGGTCGATCCCAGTGGGTCGGTGCTGGCCGTGCTCCTGTGCCTTGGGCTCCACAGGCGCCTTCCCCAGCCCAGAGAGCCCAAGGCTGGGATTGCCTGCTCTCATCTTTCTGCTGGAAAGGAGGGAGAACATTGATCCCATGGGAGTGCAAATGGTGCTCGCTGCTGCTGCTGCTTGCTGGAGCCTTTTAACCTGTTTGAACTGCACCAGGTACCCTCTAACTCGGAGCAAATAACCTTGCACAGCTTATTTTGTCAGCGTGCAGTAATCACCTTGTAGCTGTAAAACCCTTGATCTTTACCAGCTCCCGCTTTAATTCGGGCCGCAGTGGGAGCGGACGGGCTTGTACAAGTGCTGTGGGCAGTTCCAGGGCTTGTCAGGGTTGGGACTGTTTGATCACAGGCTTGTGGTGTGAAAAACCCCTTCTGGCACACAGGTCAGTGGTTCTGGGTGTGGAATCCAGCTGATACCCCCATCCCATAACATTTCTGGGTACTCCTGAACCTCCCATTTGGTTAAAGTTGGTGTCTGCCTTCTCCTAAGAGTGCCTTGGCCACAGATGAGGGTCCTTTCTCTTTCAGGCATTCTTATTCTTCAAGACTTTCAAAGCTTTAGTAGGTAAAGCTAGTTTTTCCTTTGAAAAATGTGGAATTGATTTCTTTAGGAGTCAAGCTTAGCTTACAGGCTAACTTGTGTCTTACTTGAGTTTGAGCAAACTTGAGTTTGCGACACTGATTTGTTTCTACTCTCACAAAAAGCAACCTTAGGATTTTTCATTAAAACGTCTTGAGGCATTAAAAACCCCCAAAAAACCTCTCCCAAGCCCACCTCCCCTGTGCCTGTACATCATGGTGCATCCATGGAGCGTTGTGTGTAATCACAAAGTGCTTTTAACTGAGCAAATTAATTCCTGGAAGGTTCTTGGGGTGCGAGCTGCCTGTTAGTACAGGAAGGACGTGCCTCAAGCTGAACTCCTCCTTGTGAAACCTGGCTGGGGGTGAGTCACGTCGTGACTTTGACCTGTGCCTGATGGCTTTTCCCGAAGTGGAGCTGCTGAACCTCCCTTCCTGCCTGCCCTGGGAAGGGCTCCTGGGGCTGTGACCACTGCCTCGAGCCTGCCCTGGAGCCCCAAGGCGTTTGGCAGCTCCACTCCCTGCAGGGACTGACCTTTGGACTGGCTGATTCCAGGGCTAAACCCTCCGGCCCCTGGCTGCAAGGGCAGAGTGAAAAATACCCAAATTCCAGCCTGCAGCTGCTGCCTGTGCCTCTAGTCTGTTTGTTGCTCTGCAGGCTGGTCTTACCCGAGATGAAAAGTCAGATTTCACTGTTTGTACGACAACAAATTTACACGTTTCCTCGCCCGACTGGTGACGTCTTGTGGACTGCAAGACTTTCCTCCTCCCCCAAAAAAGTTCTTGCCTCGGGGTTGTGCTCAGGAGTTGCTGCTGGGCTCCTTGGGGAGCTGAGGGATGGAACAAGGGTGTGAGCAGTGAGGGGCTGGTGCGTGTGGCCGGGACGTGTGGCTGTGCCATGGCACACGAGGGGGGGCCTGGGCCCTGGCCAGCTCCGAATGACAATCGGGCAGCCCGGGGCTGTGCAGCGAGGGGGAACGGACACGTTTCTCCCGGAGCCACAGTGGCACAGCGCAGCCCTTTTCCCGTTCCAGTTGTCTTAATCAAACTGGCTGGGAGGGGGCTCCATCGGTTTCCCGCTGCCTCGCTGTCCCCAGCCCTCCGTGGTGACGTGACCTGTGCAGCACCTTGCCAGAGCACAGCCTGGGGAATGTGGAGGCTGCAGAAGCCCTCGAAGCACAAATCTGGTGCTTTCATCCTGAGCTGCGGGCGCTGGGGGCCGGGCAGGGGCCGGGGAGCGTTGCAGCCCTCGGGCTGTCCCTCCCAGCAGGCGGGCAATGCTGGGGTGCCCGGTTTGGAGAGTGGCACACACCAAGTGCTGGTTTGTCTGCGCTGGCTCTGCAGCGGAGCCGCAGGAGATGGGAAGTGCAAACGAGCAGCCCTGTCTGAGCCAGGCAGAGTTCAGAGAGTGGAGGGGAGGGAGGGAAGAGTGTGCTGGTCTGGTGTTGGCGTGCAGCCTATTCTCAGCCGCCGAGGGTTGTTTTTGCTTGTGGAAGGTGAATTCTTGCTTTGCACTAACACTCTGCACTAATACCTCTTCAACTCATAGCTGGTTTTATAAAGTCACCGCTGTCTCAAAAGAGACTGACTCAGGACAGCGTGGAGTTGTACTGCGAGGCGATTGGCAATCCCATCCCTGAGATCCAGTGGTGGTTTGAGGGCAACGACCCCAATGAGACCTATGCTCAGCTCTGGGATGGCGCACGGCAGGACCGTGTCAAAATCAACGCCACCTACAACCTGCACTCCACCAGCACCATCTCCATCGCAAACCTCACGAGTGACGACTCGGGCATGTATGAGTGCCGGGCTAGCAACGACCCCGACCGCAACCACTTGTCGAAGAGCCCCAAAGTCAAGTGGATCCGTTCCCAGGCGAACGTTTTTGTCATCGAACGTGAGTGGCCACACCGAGGCCTTGGCACTTGCTCGGACACCGGTGTCTTGAGTCTCCTGCCATGCTCACCCCTGCACCTGTGTCCTGTGGCTCCCGAAAGCTCCCCCCACCCTCCCACCCCAGCTGTAGAACTGAGAGACTCCCACCCTCTGTCGATCTCCCCACCACCTGTGACTTGACCCGAAATGGCCCTGCTCAAAAAGGGTTGTGGCTTCCCAACCAATTCGCCCTCCGGCAATCCCGCGCCTTTTCCGGAGCCAAAGAACCTGGAACCTGCCGCTTATTCCCGAGCGCCTCCGAGCCCTGGTGCTGGCTGCAGAATTGAGCCTCGATTCTGTGGTCGACTCTGCCCTAACCACCACTGACCAGCGGCCCTTCCCTGCGGCTCGTACAGCTCCCGCTCCTTCCAGCAGCCCTGCTTTGAGCTCGCTTCCATGCTGGTGACCCAGACTGTTGGGGAAACAAATCTGGCTTTGAGGTCTGAGGTGCAACCGTTTTTGAAATGGCCGTGTCTGTGTGACACCTGCGTGTGATGTCGTTGCTTGTCCTGTGGACGTGGCCGGGTTCCCTCTCGCAGAGCGAACGCCGGAGCGCCCGGGCTGCTTTCGGTGATAGAAACCTGGGAGGGAGATTAAAGCCCTTGCTAAGGTCTCCCCGTGAATCCTGCAGTTAGGAGAGCTGCCTTTGCAGCAGAAATGTGCTAGGGAGTAAAGAACTCCAGCAGAACCCTTCTTCCAGTGGAATGTGGATAGGAGGAAAAGCAAAAATGCCTGTCAGCCCTGGCAAAAAGTGGTGCTTCCAAGGGATGGAGGTTGGGTGGAAGGGTAGGGGCTGTGTAATGGTGCTGCCTTCTCGGACAGCCTCCTACAAGTAGAAATGCCGAGTCATCTTAGGTTGCATAATTTACTGCTGCCTGGCACATGGAGGCCCAGGACCTCTCTGTGTTCTCCCTGGAGTCGTTCTAACTGAACCCTGTGGGCTGCCTCAGGTGCAGCACGTATTGCTGCCACATGATCCTGTCTGCTCCCCCTCACAACAGAGGGTCCTGACCGCCCTCCGTGCTACCTGGAGGTGTCTGCAGCTGCTCAGGTGCTGGGAGGTGCTGACACCCGAGCGCTGTGGCGGCTCACAGCAGCAGAGAGCCGTGCTCTGCCCTTCAGAGTGACCTTTTCCATTGCTTATTGAGCACTGGGCTCTGCACCCGTGGCAGGGACAGCGGAGGCTCCGAGTGATGCAGGGCACGGCAGGATCCTGCTCGTGGAGGGGGCAGCTGCAGGGCCAGCGTGGACATCCCAGGTCCACTCAGGCTTGGTCACCTGGCCTTGGGGACTCTCTGGTGCTGACACTGTCAGGCCTGGTAGGGAACTGTGTGTGGAAGGTAAGTGGAAGGTGGGAATAGAGACAAGGAGCTGTGGGGTTTGCGTTGCAGGTTCTTGGGCACCACGTCAGCTCTGGCGTACCCTGGGTTAACTTAAATCCAATCCTTTGTGAATGCAGGTCCAGAAATTGGTACTTATGTCACTGAGAGTTCTGGCAAGCTGGTCCTCTCCTGTATCATCTCTGCACCACACCTCACCATCAAGGGCCACAAGTGGATATACAGGGGTGACGTCTTGGTCACGGACAAGAACACGAGTGCTTCCACCAGCTACACGTGAGTGTCGGGGCAAGGTCAGAACCTGAGCACGGGCAGGTTTTTTTCCCAAAAAGCAGCTGGTGTTTGCTGTCAGCTGGAGCCAGGGCTGAGCTCTTGCAGCCCTGCTGATGGGGTAGGGCTTTGCGGCTGTGGAGCGTGAGATGAGTTAAACAAAGTTTTAGTAAGGCCCAACACTCTCCTTTATGGGGAGGAGGGGAGCAAAAAGGAGGAGGAAGGGGCAGTTCTGTGCCATAAATATTCTCTTAGGAAGAGATTTCCTGATTTCAAGCAGGTGTTCGTCTGGACTCTGGTTATTCAGTGTTCCAGAGCTTTGAAGGACCCCTGCTCTGGGCAGGCCACCAGCTCCCTGTGCATGGAGCGAGAGGCTCCAGTCCATGTTGTCTCTCCCTGGGGGTTTATGTCCCTCTCCAGAGTCCAGCCATTCCCCCAGAAGGAGCTGGGGAGCTGTGGCAGGCCGTGGTCCGTGCTGGGTGCGGGAATACCGACCTTATTGTGGCAGTGCAGTGAGCTTTCCTTTCTGATTACAGTCAGGCCTGGCTGGCACTGACCCAGCAGCTGTGGAGGCATCATGTCCCTTTGTATGGCAGTGCCGACGTGCCTGTCTCCCCATAGCAACAGGGAGCTGAACAAGGATTAAAGTATTTATAACCCAGCCTCCCTCGCGTGACCTCAATTCCTCAGCTGAGTGGTTTTTGGAAGTGGGAAGCGCCGTGCACGGCAGAACTAACAAACAGCCCCTTGTCCCAGTGCAGCCATGGGACAAACTCTGTGGGCCCCTTCCCTCGAGTGGGTATTACTGAGCAGCAGAATGGGATGTTTGTTGCAGGGCCACGTAATCCACTAAATCTCATTGCAGCAGCTTTACAGGAAGGAGAACGTGAGAGTTTTTCCCTGTGCGGGGATCAATCCGGAGCAGCCCGGCCTGGGTGATCTTTGCTGCTGCTTTGCCCTGTGTTTCACTGGGCTGGAACAGCGATCACTGGCTTGACAGACCCGTGCCAGGCGTGGTGCACATGAAACCCTCTTCTGCCACCCTCAGTGTGTGAGGAGAGGAAAGCTGGGTTGCTGTAGGTACACGGTGCAGCACAAATATTCTGCTGGAGTGGGGGAAATTTGCTCTGAAGGAGGTCACTGATGCTTGTGGGTGTCTGATTCTGTGGGTCTGTGTCTGTGGTTAATCAGTTGTGCTGGATGCTCACCTGAATCCTGTTTTTGGCAGAATCGAGGGGAAGAGGGAGGAGCGCTCCGGTGTCTACGAGTGCGTCTTCGATGCAGACCCGGAGATAAGAGGACAAGTGAATATTTCGGGTAATTTCATGTGTTTGCTCCTGGGGTCTGAGGAGGGGCGTGGGGGAAGCTGTGATCTCCTGAACACTTTGCTGGGATGTCTTTACAGCTGCTTGAGAAGCTGCTCCCAGCCCTCGTGTGGCTGCAGGGCTCTGCTGTCTGAGAGGCAGCGCCGTTATCAGGCCATGCCAGTGTGTGCAGGGTCAGCCCTGAGATCCTGCATTAAACCAGGATCCTGCATTAAACCTTCTGTGGGCATGTTCTCACAGGAAGAATGGATAGAGGGATAATACCTGCTGCACGAAGCTCTTTGAGCCTTTCCTGAAGCAGCTTGATGCGCTTTCCTCTCTGAAAATACCAAACTCATGAGAGGAACAGCCTGACTGAGGTTTTGGGATTGCTGGTTCTAGTGAGGTGGGCTGCAGGAAGCGCAAATCCGTGTGATTTCTATAATGAGATGTCCGAATTTTTCTTTTTTTTTTTCCTCTTGCCTAGTTCCCCCTCAGGTGACAGCATACAGGAAGTCCGAGCATGGGAATGAGGGGGACACGGGTCTGCTGACCTGCAAGAATCCCTCCTTCCCCGCTGTCACCACTTGGTCCTGGTACAAAAGTGGCCACGGGGTGAGTGCTGTGGTTTGCTCCTTCTCCCCTGCTGCCCAGTTCTTGTGCCACCACAACTGTTCCAAAGCTCAGTGCTCCCCAGAAAGGGGAGGATTTCTGTGCTGCTCAGTCAGCCCTGCCCTGAGATCCCTCTTCTTCCTCCTGCCACCACAGTTGTCTCAAAGCTCGGTGCTCCCCAGAAGGAGGAGGATTTCTGTGCTGCTCAGTCAGCCCTGCCCTGAGATCCCTCTTCTTCCTCCTCCCTGCAGCTCCTGGAGAACACCTCTGGGCGATACATCATCAAGTCCACTGGCAACAAGACAGAGCTACGCATCCTTAAACTGGATATTGAGCAGGACACGGGCGACTATTTCTGCAATGGCACCAACTCCTACGGCACTGGCGATGCCACGGTGAACCTGCGCGTCCGCAGCCGCCTGGCAGCGCTCTGGCCCTTCCTGGGCATCGTGGCAGAAGTGCTCGTCCTTGTCACCATCATCTTCATCTATGAGAAGAGGAGGAAGCCAGATGAGGTTCCTGATGGTGAGAGGCGCCTGGGTTTAAATCTTTTCTGGGAAGATCAGCTTGTGTAGGGTGCAGGCAGGATGGGCCCTGTAGGGAGTTCTGAGGTGCCTTGGTTTGAGGGTACTCGGGGCACTTGAGGAACCAGTCTGTACCATGCCACTTCAGCCTGTAATTGCACTGTTTATGACAGTCCTGCAGTGAGATCTGGAGTAAGAGAGGACTCTGTGCAGGTCAGCCTGACCCTTTGCCTCACCAGCTCCTCTGCTCTTTGCTCAAGTGGTTCCCATGCGTGTCTGCAGGGCTGGGTTTGCTTTGGCAGCTCCCACTCTGGACAAGGTGGTTTGTAAATAAGTGCTGAAGCTTTTGTGGTGCTGCAGAACTGGCGGGGACTGAGTCAGTGGCTCTGTAAGACCAGGCTTAGCTTAATTTGTGTTGAGTTCAGGGTGTTTTGGGTCATCACATCCACACATCCTGGATCTCAAAGACCCGGTACTATCTTTAATCTGTTCTGGAAGCACCAGCTCCTCCCTTTCCTTATCGGGGAGGATCTGCATTGTGTCAGCTCACGGAGTCCTTTATCTGATCCCGTTAACAATGCGGTGTGAATGCTCTGCATCCTTCCTGCCCGGGATCCCGCAGGGCCCCTGGCCCCCTGCAAGGAACAGGCTCAGGAGAGGTGCAGCACAGGGGCTGAAGGTCCTTGTCCCTCCCCTGATTGCAGGGCTCGGAATTCCTCTCGAGGCAGTTTCACAGGCAGGTGTTTTGCCCTCTGACACCCCTGGCTGGAAGGCAGGTGCTGCCTTAAGGATGTTGTAGCTGCATCTTCCAGCAAAAACACTGTGGTGTGGTCTGGTTTGTGATGGCATCAGTCCAGTCCAGGCTTGCTGACCTGTCAGAGCTGCAGCAGATGCTTTGACAGGCAGGTGAATGTGCTGAAATGTCCTGATGCTCCTTGGCCAGAGGAGCTCAAGTTCCCAAGTGCTCATGGATGAGGATACAGCATCACATCCCTTTGGTAAACACACTTTGCTCTTCCCTGGGATAAAATGGTTCTCTCTGCCCAAAAGTCTCTGTAGCTTTGCCCCTCCTGAAAGGTGGCAGTGAGGCCTGTCTGAGCCAGTTCCCCCCCAGTACTTTCTGTGAACTGGATGCTCCTGTCACCTGGGCTGGGGTGGGGACAGCCTGGCCTGTGTTTGGGGTGATATCCTTGCTGGTGTTACCTATCCACTCTTCCTTTCTCTGCTGCTGGGTGCCACCTCTCACGGTAAGTAGAAGGTAGTTCCAGCCCTGTGTCTGCCTCCGTCCTCTCACCAGCTGTGAGCAGATCCTGGAGCCCAGGGCAGCCCCAGTACCTGGAGCGTGGGGCTCAAGGGGAGCCAGGGCTGCAGAAGAGGTGATAGGAAGCCAAGGAGACAACTGGGAGCCTCCTGTTGGGAGGTGGCAGATCTCTGGGAGCTGGTGAAAGGCCGCAGGGCTCGGCACGGGTTGGCAGAGGTGTTCCCTTAGCTGTGCTGCTCCGAACGTGGTGTGTGCGGTGTTTGTTTTGGTATCGCAACACGTGGGGAGGGAAAAGGACTTCCTGCTGCTGCTGCTTAAAGCCCCGTTCCTGAAACATCCTGTTTGGCTTCCCCTTTACCTGCTGGGAGTGTGCTGGGATCTGGGAGCCATCCCAAGTCCTGGTGCCGCGGGGGTGAGCGCAGGGGGTGGATCAGGGCAGCCGATCTCACGGAAGGAGCTCTGCTCTTCCCAGTTTTAAACGGTGGTGGAATTCCAGCTGCCTGGAATGCAGTTCCCACTGCCTTGAGGGGAGGCAGAGGTCACTTTGTGTGTCCCCTTCCCTGACTGTTTCGTTTTTGTTTTTTTTCTTTCTGTGCTGCCCTGGATGTGAAGATGATGATGGAGGCTCTGCACCACTGTGAGTACCTTGCCTCTTCCTGTTTAGATTTGTGCTGGCAGATCTCATCCAGCCAGGGAATCTGCTCTGAAGATAAAAGCTGGCTGGTGTGGGATAATACTCAGTGTGCTTGGGGGGAGATGTCCCCATGGTTCATTTAATGTCCCCATGTGTAAACCACACACACCTGGGGTGGCACCAGTGTCTGACACTGCTCTGGGGTCTGATCTGCACCCTCTGCTTGCACCTGAATTGCATTAATGGGTGAGGGCTGGTGGTGGGGGAACCTCCTGCTCTGCCTTTCCTCATGCCCCTTGTCCCTTCCCAGGAAGAGCAATGCCACGAACCACAAGGACAAGAACGTCCGCCAGAGAAACGCGAACTAAGAGCGGGGCCAGGTGAGTGCCAGGGCAGGGCCTGGAGCAGGAGCTGGAGTGTCTGAGGCTGCTGAGGCTCTCTGGGAGAAGCCCAAGGCTCTTCTGGCCCAGCATGGGCTCCACCAACCCCTCCTAGCAAAGGGCAGCTGTACTGCTGCAGCAGGGTTTGTCTAACTGGCTTTTCTTTCTCTCCTGCCAGGTGATGTGTAGATGAAGAACTCGTCTGGACAATTTTGTTTTCTTCTAATTTTTTGGTAAAATAGCACCACGGAATATTCTAGTGTGTCCTTGCGATTCAGTTACTTCACTTTCTAAAGAAACTTAAGTTGTAGAATATAAAATACACTTTTTTTTTTTTTTTTTTTTTTTAAAGAGTCGTGGGAGGGTTTTTCTACCTGTAAATGTAAATCCTTTGTCCCTGGTAGTCTAGGTCTCTGGCTGTCTCTGTCCTAGGTTATTTCATGTTGGTACAGAGTGGGGAGGGGGGTGGGAGTGCAGCTGTGTCCCACCTGCTTGTGGGGGTGAGGGAGGAGCTGCTTTGGTGGCTGTTGGGAGATGACCCGATCTGACAAGAGGGGTTCTGTGTCTTTCCTGGCATCACCAGGAGCAAGGCCACACCTTTCCCTGGCAAAGGACACCTTCCTGGCATGGCCCTGTCAGGCAGACTCCCAGTCCGCTCCCACCGAGCTGTTCTGGGTTACTCTGAAACAGGAGCTGGATGCTGGATAAATGATTGCTGTAACTTATTCCAGGGGTTGTTCATGTCTCTGCAGTGGGGAGGGGGCAGGGTGAGCCGGGGCTGGGGGCTGTTTTGAGGTTTAACAGCGTGTGCTTGTGCCTGAGCCATCGCGGTGCGTGCGTGACATGGGGGCCTGTGAGCAGACAGGTGCTCAGGGGAGTCTAACACCTTTACTGCTGGGTAGCATTCAACTGTTCCATCTGTTAACACTTCACAAATAAAGATGATTCCTCTCTCTTTTTTCCACCTCTGGACTTTGGTCTCTTCCCTCCGGGCTGCCTGATCCTCTGGCTGCAGAACACGATGCTGTGTCTCGGTTTGGTGCCAGGTCTGGCTGCCCTCTAATTGCTGAGGAGATGCAGCTCGACGGGTGTAAAAGCCTTCACGGAGGGAGAGAGGGGTGTTCTCTGCTCTGCAGAGCCCGGGGCAGTATGGGGCCCTGGGGCACACTTGCCTGTATGGGACAATCCCCCTTGCCCTGCTCTACAGGTCCTCAGGTCTTGTGGCTGCGGGGTCAAGGATCAGCCCCAGCCTCAAGGAGCCCTCCCAGGCCCTGCTGTTTGTGAGTCTCATGCTTCTCTAAGCAAGTTTTTTAGATTCGTTTTTTTTTTTTTTCCCTGCCCTTTGCAGTGGGAGAGGGCAAAGGTGTGAGACCGTGCACAGAGCAGGGCCCTGGGGCCAGGGCAGGATCTGGTGTGGAGTCCCTTCTCTGCTGGCAGCTGGGGTGACATTTGCCACCGTTCTGCCAGCATTCCTGCAGCAGAGGCCCTGGGCTGAAGAGAAGCCACCCTGTGCTCCCAGCTGGCCTAAGGTGCCCCTGCCTGCTCTGTTCTGGGCATGTGACTGAACCATGGCCTTGCTCTGCAGCCAGATGCTTGTCCCTGCCTTGGAAGGGGCAAGGGGAGCATGGCTGTGGTGGCCACCCTGTGCCCAGAGTCTGGTGGCAGCGCTGGCAGCTTGGTGCTGTGGTGGCTGGGTCCCTCCTGCCACTGTTTTCTGCCTTGCTGTGCCACCGTGGCGCGGGCAGCGCGGCTCTGTGGTGTGTAAGTGGGTTATGCAAGGCTTTCACAGCCCCAGCCTTGCGCCATCCTGGTGAAAAATCAATGCAGGGCTTAATT
Source organism: Orthonyx spaldingii (assembly GCA_013397795.1). Taxonomy (NCBI): domain Eukaryota; kingdom Metazoa; phylum Chordata; class Aves; order Passeriformes; family Orthonychidae; genus Orthonyx; species Orthonyx spaldingii. Next base: position 196,428 of record VZTJ01005855.1, read on the forward strand.
TCCTTGATGAGGATTATGGGTCCTGTCTGACCCAGCTCTGGGCCAGAGCACAAAGCACCGCTTGTGCCTTTCGTTTGGCTGGGCAGGGACAGGGGGACAGCAGCCCCGGGAGCTGGGCAGGGGCTGGAGCGGCATCGGGCTGCTCTGGGCTGGGTTTAAGCTGTCCTGGTGAGCTGTGGCACAGCCCTGCCATGGCCCAGGCGCTGTCACGTCGAGCCCTGGGCAGGGATGACACAAACAGGCCCCGGTTGTGGTGCCCATTCTGTTCCAGGGTGCCGCGGGGACCCTGCTCAGCCCCTGCTTCCCAACGCCGCGGGCTGAGCCCTGAGCTATCCCCTCACTCCTCGGCTCCGGCAACTCCAGCCTCCCGTTCAGGTTAAGCTGAATCAGTGTCTCCATGGGCTGGGGGCAGCCAAGGGGCTGCAGTGCCTGCCCGGGGATGGTTTGGAGATAGGGGCTGCTCTTGCAGGCAGCCGCGTCAGACCCGGGGCGTGAGGTCGCAGGATGAGGCCACTGCGGCCCCTAGCGCGACTTTTGGGGTGTCCCCCGCCGTGGGGCTCAGCGCAGGGCCCGCGGCTGTTGGTCCCCGGCCCGGGCACGGCGCTGGCTCCGGGTGCGGTTCTGTCCCGGGGCACGAGGTGGTGCCACCGCCGCGGCCGCGCTGCCCACGGGCTCCGCCACCCGACGGGCTCGGGCTGGGGCGGCTCCGGCCCCGGCTGCGGCTGCCCGGGGGTGCTCGGGGCTCTCCTGGGCTCCTCCTCACGCCGGCGATCCCCGGCCCCTCCCGGCCCCGGGGAGCCGCAGCCGGAGGAGCCGGTTCCCGTGGCAGAGGGCGGAGGTGCCGGTGTCCGTGCCCTGCTCCCAGAGCATCGGCCCCGCTGCCGGGCATCCGGTGTCCAACTTCGGGTGCTGGCCCCGTCCTGGGGCGCCGCTCCGGGGTCTCCATCCCCGGGTACACCTCGGGGGATTTTTCCTGCCACCAGCTCGGTTCAGAGGGGGCTCAGCGCTGGAGCGGAGGGTCCTCGGGGGAGGTGGGAGGGGAAAGCTCCGGTACCTGGCGAGGCGATGGGGTCCATCCTTGGCCCGGGGGTAGGCACTGCTCCCTTCCGGCGAGGCGGAGGAGCCCCGCGGAGAGAGCGACCGCGGAGACCGGGGCCGTCGGGGCGGAAGATGGATGTTCCTTCCCGGTAACCGATCCCGGTAGCCGGTCCCACCGGCCAGGGCTGTGCCGGCGGGGGGAGCTGCGGAGCCGCCCG
>VZTJ01005855.1:207701-223395 GCA_013397795.1 Orthonyx spaldingii
CCGGAGGGGCGGCGCAGGGAGGGAGCCCCGTCCCACCTCGTGTCCACCCTGCGCCGCCGGGTCAGGGCCACGGCCGCGGCCGCGCCACCGGCTGCCGCCCCCCGCCACGGCGCCAGCCCCGCTCCCCGGCCCCTCCTGCCACCCGCTGCAGAGCGGGGCAGCTGCCGAGGGTGGGCCTGGGGCTGCTGTGCCCCCTCCCCACCGCGGGGTCACTGGGCCGAGCCCCCGGGTGTGTCGTCTCCGACCAAAGTCTGACCCTGTTGCCCGCTCCCCGCGGCGAAGCCCCGCTGCCCCCTGGCCTCCCCGGCTGCCCATAGAAGCCACAGCTGCATCCTCGCCATGACCAACTCTGTGTATGATATCTATGACCTGAACACATCCCTGTGTGTGACCCGCAGGACACCTCCCCGGCGCTGTCGGCGCAGCCCCGGCGCCGCGCGTGTCCCTGCGCCCCTCCCACAGACCCCAGGCGAGGGGTGACGGCCCAGGACTGGAGGTAAGTTGGGAGGGGTCCGAGGGATGGTCGCCCCGAGGCTTGTAAGCACCCACGAACACACCGTCCCCCACTCCGGGGCTGGGGGTGAGCACGGCCCCGCGTCCCCGTAGGCAGCGCTAGGACGGAGGCAGGCGCTGGAGCCCGAGCCCTGGGGCTGGGGAAGGCACCCGCCGAGCGTCCCAGGTGCCCGTGTGTGTGCTGTGCGTGCGTGTGCGGTGTGTGTGCGGGCGTGGGTGTGGGTGGGTGTGTGTGTGCACTGTGCCTCGCTGCCTCGCACTCTGGAGCCTTCCACACTGAATGTACCGCGAGCGCGGGGCCCGCGCCAGCCCCGGCACCCTGCGGGGACAGGGCCCCACTCCAAGCGTCCACCTTCCCATCCAGCCCATCCTGTGCAATAAACGTCAGCAGCTGACAGAGCTACGCACGACTCCGGCTCCGCTTCTTCGCCCTCCCCGCCGCGCCTCCCGCTCCTCGGGAGCCGAACACTGGGCACGGCCCCAGCTCGGGCTGTGGGATGCAGTTTTGTCCTTCCTGTCTCCCTGCCAGGAAAGCCACAAGGTGAAAAGCCTCTGCCAGCAGCTGTCCCTCGCTCCAGCAGCAGCCAGGAAGAAGCTGGGTGCGGGCTGGCTGTGCCTGTGGTTATAGGGCACAGCCAAGAACTGGGCCAAACACAGCTCCAGTTGCGAGGTGCCAACACCTCCAGCACCAGCCCGGTGGAGAGGAGCGCTGGGAAGCCACAGTCCAGTGAAAGCGGAGGCTCCTGGCTGGAAAAGCTGCAGTTGGCTCCTGTGAGAGTCCAATTCCCGCTGTGGCTGCACTGGCACAATTCCATGTTTCTGCTACAAAAGCACTTTCAGAATGTGACACCCCTGTGAGCAACCCAAGCCCAACCAGTCAGCAGAACAGGGCCAGGCTGGGAGGCAGCACTCCCAGATCCCCGTGCCCCTGGCAAGGTGAGGCAAGAGCCCAGGGACTCCACAGGCTTGGGGCAAAGACTTTGAGGAGGACACAGGTCCCATCTCGTATTTCAAAAAACATTTTATTTACAGTATTATACACATCGATCCCCAAGTTAGTGGTTTTCCCTGCCTGAGCCCCAGCGAGCAGCAGCAAAACCCATCCCTGGAAATGAGAGTCAAGAGCTGCAGAGGCTGTGCTGTGGAGAGTGGGGACAGTGCCCAGAGCTGGAGCAGGGCACAGAGCAACACCTGCCCCGTGGCCGAGAGCAGGGATGCGGCTCCTGCTGTGCCCAGGTCAGCTGCCTGCCCCTCCAAGTCTGAGCCCTGTTGGCAGAGAGGGAAGGAGAGGGACAGCACCCCAGGACGGGCAACAGCAGGCACAGGACGGTGCTCACAGCACTGAGGTGAGGGCTGAGGGGACCCACCCTGTCCACTGTCACCCCTTTGTCCCCAGCCCAGAGCTGCAGCCTTCCCCAGGGCTTGGTGCCCTCTCCCTGTGCTGGGACAGTGACAGCAAACAGTGCAGACCCCCTGTCCCCCATGGGCTGCTCCAGCAGAGTCTCAGTTTGCCCCAGCACCTCAGAGTGGCTGGGCTGGAAGCTGCACCTCCTTCCCCGTGAGATGTGGGACAGAAGAGCGTCACCATGGCTGGAGGTCCAGAGGTATCCCAGGGTCCCATGGGCTGCCAGGGCTCAGCTGAAGAAATAGGTGGAATCCATCACCTGCTTCAGGTTGAATTCACCTGAGGGGAACAAAGGAGAGGTCAGAGGAGAGTGGGGTGGGGACGGGCAAGGGGGACAGAAATGGCCTCAGGGTACAAAGGATCCCTGTGCTGCCCATGGAGCACTGGGCCACTCCACACAGAGGTCAGGCAGAGCCAGATGGCCTGGCAGACACAGGGCTGAGGGATTAGAAGGAGTTAAACTAATTGCCTTAATCCCATTGCATGTATATAATCTAGATCCTGGCAATTACCATGCCCAGTCCCTCACTCTCATCTCTGAGCAAATGCTCATGGTTGGAAACAGATGGGAGCGGAACAAGAACAGGATGGGGAGAGCTGGGTCAGCCTGGGGGAATCCCAGGGACTCAGTGAGGATGGCAGGGACCACTCCCAGGGATGCTGCAGGGGAATGTGGACGTGCTGGGCTGCTCTGCCCCATGGCTCTGCAGTCCAGCACAGGAGGGGAAACCTGATCCTAGGAGACAGCTCTGGATTTTTGTCTTTTGGTGGTTTTGGGGGCCACTCCATCTCATTCCCCTTGTCTCCAAAACGCTCCTGAGCTCTGCATGTTCCTGTCCCATGCTCCTACCTGTCCTGGGGACATTTGACAGCTGCTCCATCAGTCTCTTCTGCCAATGGGCTATGGGTTCTGTGCCGGAGCTGGATGAACTGGAAGGAAGCAAATAAATATGGGTTATCTGGAACCAGGCACACCCTCCTCTGCTCCTCAGTGCAGCCCCTCACAAGAGGATTCAGCTCTTCCAAAACAGACCACACACCCCAGAGTAAGAGCAGGAGCCCAGCCTCAGTCCAAGGGCAGGCCCTAAGGCTGCCAAGCCCTCCCTCGGTTCTGCAGCAAGAGGGTGCAGAGCCCTTGATTTTTACACAGCTGTTGAAGGTGATTTGGGTGTCAGGCAAGAAGGAAGCACAGCTTCCCCCCAGAGCAACCCCCAGGCAGGTGACACAACCTGTGAGCACCTGGACATGACCTCTGGGAGGTGTGGGGGAAAAACCTACAGCTCAGGAATACCTGCAGTACTTCTCCAGCAGGAACTCAGACAGATCCTGCAGAATCTTCTCGCTGTGCAGAGCCACGAACTGCTGCCGACAGACCTGACCCAGGGAGACAACAGCAAGGTGCAGCTTAGCAGGTTTTCCCTCCTCCTCCCAGTGACAGGTCAGAGGTGAGGGGCAGGGGAAGCAGCAGGAGAGGGAAGGGGGTGCTGCCAGACAAGGGTGAAGGGAATCAGCCTGGGGAGGTGTGAAGCGGAGGTCGACCCTCATTAGCACAACAGCCCTTGGGAAGGACCCAGGGCAGGGCAGGGCAGGGGCACCGGCTCTGCCAGGGCTGTGTTTAGTGCCCATTCCCACAGATTCTCCCCCACATGCTCCCTGCAGAGTGGGAGGAGTTGGAGCACCAGGAAATCAGCTGTGACCGCCAGCAAACATGCCAGGTTCACCTCAGCCGGGTGAATCAATCAGCCTATGGAGCAAAGCCCAGGGGAGGCGAGGCCTGGCGTGGGCCCAGAGCACAGATCAGCAGGATCTTGCTCCCAAGGGAGCCAGGAGGACACTTTTACCTGGTTCATGACATCCACGGTGAGCGCGTGAGTCCAGTAGCAATCGTGGACTGAGACGAAGGTCAGGCCCTTCCTGGGAGGAGGCAAAAGTGCCATGAAGCAGAACTGAGACCCCTCTGTGCTGTGGAGCCACGCCACACAGAGCCTCTGGCTGGGACAGGAGCAGGGACCACACAAGGAGGGTTTTCAGAGGGAGGTGGCCAATCCCAGGATCTCCCTGTCCTTGCCCTGCAGCCTCCTCTTCCTCCTCTACCAGGAACCCCAAATACCCACCCAGCAGGGACTCCTCTCCTGTCTTGCCCTTGTAACATTCTCCCAGAAGAGTCCTGGGCCAGGGAAGAGCCAGGTGAGAGCCCAGCTGCCCACTCCCTACCTGAGGCAGTGCAGTGCTGTGAGCATCATGTGTGTGGAGTCCAGAGAGTGGATGAAGTTGGGGGGAAAGGCGTTCTTCTGCTTCACAGTGTCAGGTTTCCTGCAGGACCAAGAGGAGCTGGGGCATTTCAGGGCCAAAGACGACAGCACTGGCACAGAAGCAGTGCCACCCCAGCCTCAGGGAGAGGGGGCTGGGCCCCACTGCTCTGCCCAGCTTTCTGCAGCTCAGGGGGATAATGGGAGCTCTGGCACTGCTTGACAGCTTCCCTGATGGGAAGGCCCTGTCCCCAGAGCACAGGCTGGGGTCAGCAGGGGTACAGTGCATGGTTTTGTACTTACTGGCTGTTGTTGAAGCTTTTCACACTCAAGCGCTGCATGCCACAATTTAGCTGTGGGGACAGAGAGGGGACCAGCTGTGACCCTGCACTGCCTGGCAGCATGAGGGGCTGGGCACTGCCCCACTCTTCTGGAGAGGGGCCTGTGCCTTTCCAGGGTGTCCCAGCACTGTGGCAGCTGCCACTGCCCAGTGACAACTCTGCCCAGTGACACCTTGCCCAGTGACACCTTGCCCAGCTCTCCTCCTGAGGGTGCTGGCAGCCATCTGAACCCCTCGCCCTCGCAGGGTGAATCGGCCTGAGAAGGGCTCCCGAGCCGGGCTGGGGGGCCGTGAGTCAGAACAGCAGCTCGTGGGAGGCGACAGCAGCGAGACTGAGTCACAGGAGCCCCGAGGAGGCTCCGAGAGCGGGGAACGGCCCGTGCCCCAGCTGCCTGAGTGGGACGGAGCTGCAGAGCTTCCTCACCAGCCCACCCACACACTCCAGGCTCTGCAGGGAGCCATGAGGCTGGAGGATGTGCCTGTACACAGGGATCCTACCTGCTCTGCAGGCTCACCCACTAGTGATGCCAACCCACCGGGCTCTAGCCTGGCTGTCCTTTCCCTGCCCCCACCACGGCACAGGGAGGGTATGCCATGAGACCCCACACTGGACACTCACCACAGTGGACCTGGAGCGATAGTAGGGCTGGATGATGGGGAGCCCCAGCGGTGTGACCCACTCCACCGTCCGGCCCGACTGCGCGATGAGCTTGGCGCTCTCCGTCAGCCAGTTCTTCACAAGAGGGAAGCAAGCAGCTGGAATTAGCGTGGAGCTGGGAGAACCCATCCCCTCCCATCACAGGACACCCTCACTTCTGCCCCAGACTGTGACAGCCCAGCGCTTGCTGGGGAGTTGGGCACAGTCCCACACCTCCGGGCTGGGGCAGGAGGATCCGCTCTGGGCCAGGAGCCAAGAGAACCATCTCTCCCCATGGAACATCCCCATGTCTATGCATGAATGGACCAGGGAAGAAAAGCAAGTGGAGATAAGGGGCAACAGCCTCCTCACCTGGATATCTCGAGTTGCTGTGAACATCTCCTTGATGCTGTTGAACACCTGCTTCACCAGGTACTGCGATGCTTCCCACAAGTACTCCTGGCACAGACCAGAGGCAGAGCCACGGGTCAGGCAAAGGGACAGCCAAAGACAGAGAGGAAAGCGCCAGGATCCAGGGAGGGGGGGACACACAGGAGCGCTACCTCGGGGAACTCGTCGATCTCCTTGAGGCGTTTCTCTATCTGCAGGCGGCCGCCGTAGCGCGTGACCCCGTACACCACGGTCATCACCGTCTGCTTCACCACCTTGCGGCTGATGAAGCCCTGCAGCACCTGGGCGATCTTCACCCCCCGCTCTGCGTCCTTCTTGCGGAACTCCTCCACCTGAGCAGAGTGCCCCCGAGTCAGTCCCAGCACGAGCTCCCTCCGTGGCTGGTGGCCTGTGGGACCCTCCCAGCCTGGCCCAAGCTCCCATCAGAATCCCCGTTTTCACCAAAGGCACCTGCTGAAGGGATCAAGCACGGATAACCGTGCCTGCAGAGCCTTCCCTGCTGCCTCAGCACTGGGTGCTGCCAGCTGCCACATGGACACAGCTTGACTGTGGCTCAGAACTTGGGTTCTCCTGCCTCTGCCCCCCAGTGATAACTGAGCAAGCCCTGCACCCCCATGAACTCTTCCTGCTCTGTGGAGAAAACCTGCAGAGACCCCAACAGGAGATGCAGGGTCCAGTGCCAGCTGAATGAGCCTCTCAGCACTCTCCCAGTGGCAAATCATGTCTTGCCAAAGAAACCAAAGACTTTGCAGCAGTACCAAGGGCTAAAGCTCTCCCCCACTCCTTCCTACTCAGCTAAAGAAGAAAAATCTCATAACCCGTGAGTCAGCTGTGACCAAGGGATGAGGAACACACTCTCCCACCTCTCCAGCCCAGTTCTCCCAGGCTTTGTTCAGGAGAAGTGAGGACAGCAGAAATCCCAGGGGATTTCTCATAGCCACCTCTGTGAGGACAGATCTCCAGTGAGATCCCACTCGGGGACACAGTCCCTGCTTTTGCCCAGCTCATGCCTCCCCAGCCCTCTGTACACTCATCTCATCCCCACCTTTCTCCTCAGGAGCAGGAGTCACCCTGTACACACCAAGAGGAGGAGGAGGCAGGTCCAGAAGGACCCTGTGTGTCCCCACTGTGCCTCACCTGCTGGGCCACTGCACTGTAGACATCCTGAGGGAGCCCACAGGGCACCAGGTTGACGGAGACAGCGCCGCTGAGGTCCCGGCCAAGCGCTGCATAGTGCTGCAGCCCATTGCAGGAGCCGTCCTGCAGCAAGAGCACAGGGCAAACGAGGAGTCAGTGTGTGGACAGAGCCCTGCTCACTCACCCCTTCCCCATGCACAGCTACCCTGGGCTCAGGTGGTCATTATTTCTCCCCCTCTCTTCAGTGCAGTGAACATCTCCCAGAAGTGACCAGTTTCCTCCTGGCCAGGTTTCCTGCCTGCGTCCATCCCTAACCACTGTGACCCGTGAGGTTTAAGATCAGAAACCTCACATCACCACCTCTGTGGGTTTCCAAAGGCATCAGGGCTCTGTGGAAACACTGAAAACCAGAAAACTGGGAAAACACCAATGATGTCTGGGATGCTAAAAGCAGCCCCAAGCGCCAGCAGCCAAAACAACCTCAGCAGTGGGATCAGGGGCAGGAAAAGGCAGGCCAAGCCAAAGATCCCTCAGGAAGCCCCAGCTGGCTCTGCAGCTCCAGCCAGCTGCACTACCAGCAGATGAAAACATCCCTCTGACAGAAACCAGCTTCCACCCAGATTTCCCAAAGCTGCATCAGAGGCACAGTGAGCGTCTGCCACAGCAGCTGCCCTTGTAGCCCTCCTGGAACCAAGGGCAGCTTGGGTGAGACAGGCAGGACCTGAATGAGGGTGTCTGAAGATCCTGGTGCTCCCCAGACCGCACTGGCAGCAACGGTTCTCACAGATGTGCTGCCATTCCTGGCCCCCTGTGCTCGGGGTCTCGGTGCTCACAGGGAGCCACAGACACCCCAGGAGTGCCAGGTTCCTCAAGCACGGCCCCCCTTCCCCTGCACCCTCTCCCCACTCCCTGCAGTGTGGAACAGCAGCGCCAGGGCCTGACGGCTCCGTTAATTGAGCGCTGATGACTCAGGCAGAATGAGACTCGGGTACCCTCCAGAAGAAGTCCTTGCTGATATTTCATTAGCTGCACCCTCCACACACCCCCAGCTGCCCTCTTGATCTTTTGTTGTCATCAAAATATCAGCCCTGACTGTCTCATGCATATTCCAGAGCACTGCTGCTGGCAGAACAAGCCACTCAGTCACGGCCACTCAATCTCCTCATAAGAGAAAGGAGCAGCCACCCCTCACCACGGCCACAATCAGCCACGTCCCCGTGCAGCCAGGGAGGACAGGAGCCTTCAGGGAGCTGAGCAGCACCTTAGGGCACATGGTGACAGGCCACTGAACGTGGAGGACAACCACCTCTGTCCCCGTGCCCTTCCTCAGAGTTCCAGTCCTCCCACACTGGCTCCTGCAGAGCTGGTTGGCTTCAGCCTTGAAGCAGGAGTGGAGCAAAGGCCCCCAAAGCACAGCTCAGAGCACTCCAGACAGCCAGGTGCTGCCATGCTGGGCCGACTTCCAGTCCTGATCCTGTAGCTGCAGAAGGTGAGACTGGCCTGGCTCTCACCCTGTGGCAGTTGCCAGCGATCTCCCAGCTGGGCTCTGCTCGAGCCAAGGGGAGCAAGGCAGCCCTCGGCTGGACCAGCTCACGGATGCTGCAGGCAGCAGCAAATCACCAGGTTCTTGTGCCAAGATACCCAACACTGCATTCCCATTCCCAAGGAAACCCAGCCACGTGGAGCAGCAAAAGCAGCGCTGGAGCCCTGGATGCTCCTTTCCTGCCCTGCTGAGCCTCACAGAGGGCGTGAGGATCTGCCAGGCTCCTACCTGGTGAACTGGGAAGTGAGAGATGTAAGCTGCCGGATCCGGGGACCTCGAGGCCTTGGCGATTTCCATACAGCATGCCAAGGCTTGCCAGGGCTCATCGGTGTTCATCCACCACTTCCTGCCCTGGGAACGAGAAAGCACAGGCTGGCAGGAGCAGGCAGTGCTCCTGTGCCCCTCAAATCACAGGCAGGAGCCCCTGAGCACCTGGGATACGCTGGGCACAGCATCTCCTCCCACCATGCCTCCACTTCCCTAGTATTTCACCATGTTGTCAGACAGAAATGTGTTATTTAGGAATTTCTGCATTACTTTGTTCCCTTTTTACCTCTCAAAATGCATTTTTCAAACCATTTTTTGTTTCAAAATCAGTTCTGATTTCCATTTTACTTCACTTCCTAGGAGCTCCCACATACCGTGAGCGGGTGGTCAGCCGAGTCCAAGATGTCCTCCATGATTTCATTGGCATACTCCAGCCTCTCCTGCAGGGCGTTCTTCTTCTTCAGCCCCGTCAGGTTGATGAGGTGGATCTTCAGCCAGTCCAGTCCCCTGGGCCCCAGCGGCCTGCCCTCTGCAAACAGCAGGATGGCCCGGGTGACATCGTTGCCCAGGTGGTTGAAATAGGGTGGGCAGGGGTAAGTCCTGCCACGGAAATCCATGTTGTGAGGGAACCAGAACACCTTGTCCCTGACGTAGTTGGCGATGGAGAGCTTGTAGAGCGCGTCCATGCGCAGGCTGTGCATCTCTGCAGTCTTTTTCTTGCACAGGAACAGCTCGTGCTTGAGGGACTTGCTCCAGGTCGAGGAATGGCCGGGAGCAGTGGGAGGCTTGGGAGCCTCGGAGAGGGGCGGGGGGATGTCCAGCTTCTCATCCCCTTTGTTGTTGAAGATGGAGATGATGATATCCAGCACTGGCTGATTGATCTTCCAGGCGCAGTTGCCCAGCTGGTTGAGGGCATCCAGCACTGGGTGGAGGTTCACCAGGGGACACTGGTCCAGGAGCAGCTGGTGGTGGATGGTCTCATCCAAGAACCGCATCAGTTTGGTGTCGTTGAGGACAAAGGCGCCGAAATGGGGTGAGGTCCAGGGCAGCGGGGGGCACAGCATGGGCATGGCAGAGGAGTTGAAGGTCAGCGTGGTCTCTGCAGCATTGGACACCAGCTGGGAGAAGATGGGATGGGGCTTGATCAGCCCGACCTAGAGAGGAGAATCAGCAGCAGAGAATTAGGGCTGGAGGGTGGGAGAGCCTGTGGTCACTCAGCCACTCCGTAAAGATCGTGCCAAGTAAGGAGAGCACCCACACAGAATCAAGGGCTCCTCACAGCATCCCTGAGCAAGAATGGCAGCAAGGACAGAAAAGGGCCTTTCATGGGTCTGATTTTGAGGAAGGGGTATCCTGCACAGCCCCAGAGCCCTCCCCGGGGTGAGTCTCACCTGCCAGGTGCTGTAGAAGGAGTAGACATGGTAGAGGACAGGGATAGGCTTGGACTCCAGGCGACGATTGAGGATGTTCCTGGGCACCTTGACAGCCTTCACCAGCAGCTCCAGCAGGTGCATGCCCAGGCGCATGAGGAGCACGCACGGCCACGTGCAGTTCTTCAGGTTCAGGGAGGGCCCAAAGCCTGCTTCTGCCACCAGCTTCTCCCAGTATTCCCGTGGCAAGTACTGTTTAGGCTGGGAGGTGGAAGGAGAAAATGGGGTCAGCTGGAGGGGCCAGCCCTGCTGCTCCCAGGGGGTTTGCTGGATGGGATCTATCCACCTGGGATGTGGCTTTGAGAAGGACTCTCCTATCCTTGTGTCCCCACGAGCTCCTCCCTGACAGGGGTGTTTGGGGAAGGATGGCTGGGGAGGCTGGGGTGAGCCCAACAGTGAGAACAGGAACAGTAGCACTGCAAAGTCCTTACTCTTCCCACATCCCAGTGCTGGCACCCTGTCCCCACAGCACCCCACCCCTCCTGCCCAGACTGCAGACCTGCCTGCCCCCACGTGCACTCAGCTCCGGGAACAACCTGTTCACCTTGAGGTGCCCAGGGCAGTGGCCTTGGCTCCTTTCTCCCCTCTCCTCCCTGCAAAACCCAGAGCTCTCCTGCATGGGACACATGGCTCCACGGGCTCCTACCTGGCTGTCCCTTGCCAGCAGCTGGATGTAGTTCTTGTAGACCTCCTGCACCTTCTCCAGCTGGCAGCTGCGCAGCTTCCTCTGGATGATGTACCTGTCGTAGACCTTGGAGCCCAGCTCCCTGGCCAGGACTGCCAGGGACTCCCCTTGTGGAGACAGATCATTGAGGATCTGGGAAAGAGGAAGGCAAAGAGAGTCTTAGAAAGAAGGAACAGAGAGACACAGCAGAGAGACAGAGCGGGAGTTAAAGCTGCTGTGCAGGGAGCACAGGAAAATGCTGATTTCCATGATGCTGAACAGATGGTGAGGAAGGAAACACAACCAGGACAAAGCACAGATTTCTCTGGAAAAGGGAGCAGACAACCTGCACCTAATAACCTGGTAAAAACTCTCAGGAAGCTCCAATTCTGCTGGCTCAAGCGGGACATTAGTGCCCTGTGACAGCCCCATGGTTGATACCCAGCCCCACTCCTGTGAGGGCAGGGCAAGCTCCTACCTGCATCATGATGTCCACGTACTCCTCATCCGGCAGCAGGCACAGGTAGGGGTAGAGGACATTGTACTTGGACAGCCTCTTGGGCTTGGTCATGTTGCGCTTGGAGTTCTGCAGGGCCTGCAGGATGGCGTCGCGCCACTGGGACCGCAGAGTGCTCAGCAGCTCACGCTGCAGGGAGAAGGAAGGGAGAGAGCTGCTCAGCATCAGCTGCCCCCTCTTTAGCTCACAGACCCCCAGCTCTCACCCACAGCTCCTGAGGGCTGCAGTGCCCCCGCTGCCCCCTGAGCTTTACCGCTTTGACAGCCTGCGGGGTCAGGGGCTTGGCTGCCTCCACGGACTCGATGGTGATGGTGTTCTTCAGCTCCATCTCCAGCTGCTGCTGGAAGCGCTCCTGCAACTCCTTCATGGACAAATCCAGCTTGGGGTACGGCACCATCGTCTCCTGCAATGGGAGAGAGGCAGGCAGGGCCCAAAGTGGGAGGAGGAGAAGCCGTGCTCATTCTCACAGCTTCCCTGCAAGAGGTTTGTGGTACAAGTCTGGGCTGAAAGCATCTTGCTGGGATCTCTGGGTCCAGAGGTCAAACCAGGCAAACCCCAGAGGCTGCTCTGCTCCTGTGTTATGGCCAAGCACCTCCCCAAGCACCCCCTCCAGTGCATGGAGGCCATCTCCAGCCCCCTGCAGGCCCTCTGCTTTGCTGTTCCTCTGTAAGGCTGTTGGTAACGTCACCCATCTGATGGTTTGTGTGGGCTGTTGAGCAGAGATCAGCCTAAAAGGTTCTTCCCTTTTAGCCCTCCCCTGGGCTGTACCTAAAAACACCTGGCCAGTTTCAACACCTCCCTGAGCTCTGTGACTTACTCTGGAATAGTAGTCCTGGAGCAGAGAAGACTTGCAGGTTTGGGGGTTGGATGGAGGAGGCAGCTGGTAGTTGGGCTGGACAGTCCTGATGGCCCATAGCACCATGTCCTTCTCATCTTCCTCAAACAGGCACTTTTGGAAGAGCTCATCCACGTGGAAGCCATCGCTGTTCAGCTGCTGCAGGTAGCTGAGGAGGGGCAGACAGGACAGGCTCGATCTTCCCCAAGGGCCTGAGCTTGTACAGAAGCTGCTGGGGCAGGAGCTGCCTCAGCACAGCCCGTCCCACAAGGTCACCCGCCTCAGGTTCCAGGGATCAGGTGTCCATCCCTCAATCCCTCAGCCCGCACCACTGCCTGGGCAGGGCAGCCGAGCTCCGGCCACTGCAGGACCCAGCTGCCCACAGGCAGCCCTACAGCCTGTGCTGCACTGACACAGCTCCCACAGCATCCAGGACAGGTCCTGGCAGCCCCCTTGGAGGCAGCTGACTGAAGACATTCCCTCAAAGGCATCTAGAACTTGTTAGCGGCCAAAGGACGGAGAGGCCAGTGATGCATCCCTGACGTTCAGCACCAGCGCATCAGAAGATTTCTCCATCCCCTGGAAATGAGCTGGCTGTGCCTCCAGCCCCAGGCACTGCCCCTAGGCCCAGCCTGTGGGATCTTACAGGGCTCCTTCAGCTCCCCAGTTTGGCACTGACACTTTCCCGTCTGTTATGCTCCATGAAACTCACCTGACTCTCCTGACCATGTTCCTCTGAAGAGCCCTGCAGGAACCAGCTACGTGACTGAGCCCGCCAAAAAGGGCAAACTCCACAGAAGTGCCATAAAAACAAACGGAGCAGCCAAGCCATTCCCACCAGGCAGCAGTGGAGGGGCCAGAGGGAGCGAGATGCCTGGGATGGGCGTGGAACCAAAGAGTCCCTGACTGGAGAGGGGCTCTCTCAGCCCAGCTCTGGGGTAATCAGTGCCTTCTCTCACCTCCCACATCTCCTCTCCCTGCACAGTCTTAGACAAATTCCCCAGCAGCTGGGGGTGGCAGGGAGGGTGCTGTGGGAGCTCTGCCCACCCCGAAATCTGGCCATGAGAAGCAGGTCAGAGCATCCAGGTGGGCACTCAGAAGGGGCAGCTCTTCCTGACCCCGACCCGCTGCATCTCCCAGTTCTCCAAGCACACGACATGGAGCTGCTGCCCCCGAGGCTCAGCAGCACCTGAGGCAGGAGTTACCTCACGATGGCTGTGGGAGGTGACTGGTTCCGGCCCATGCACTCCAGGGCCGCGGCGTAGGAGTCCAAGCTGGGCCGGAGGCCGGCGAGCCCCAGCATGGAAAACAATTGCTCAATGCGGTTCAAGCAGCCCTGCAGGTGAGAAGGGAAGGAGGATGTGGACACTGACAGCAGCCACCCCAAAATAACATCTCCACCAGGCTGTGGACACTGACAGCAGCCACTCCAAAATCACAGCTCCACCAGGTTGTGGGCACTGACATCAGCCACCCCAAAATCACAGCTCCACCAGGCTGTGGGCACTGACAGCAGAAGCCCCCAAATCACAGCTCCATGAGGCTGTGGGCACTGACAGCAGCCACTCCAAAGTCACAGCTCCACCAGGCTGTGGGCACTGACAGCAGCCACTCCAAAATCACAGCTCCACGAGGCTGAAGACACTGACAGCAGCCACCCCAAAATCACAGCTCCACCAGGCTGTGGGCACTGACAGCAGAGGCCCCAAAATCACAGCTCCATGAGGCTGTGGGCACTGACAGCAGCCACTCCAAAGTCACAGCTCCACCAGGCTGTGGGCACTGACAGCAGCCACTCCAAAATCACAGCTCCACGAGGCTGAAGACACTGACAGCAGCAGCCCCAAAATCACAGCTCCAAGAGGCTGTGGGCACTGACAGCAGAGGCCCCAAAATCACAGCTCCATGAGGCTGTGGACACTGACACCAGTAGCTCCCAAACCACAGCTCTATGCCTCTCTGCTCCTGTTCAGATTTAGTCGTCTACCCTGCCCTTTCCTCATTCCCTTCCTCCCCTCAAATCCCCCCCCCACGGGTCTGTGGCCTCATGCCACCTCTGTCCCCCTCTGTCTCTGTCCCTGTCCCACCTTGCTGAAGGCAGATGTGACAACCACAGGTAAGGCCACTGAAGGCTCTTCCTCACAAGCCAGCCCCTCTCCCACCCGCAGCACCCAGGGCTCGGTACCTTCTTGGCCCAGCTGCGCATCACCACGTTGTAGGCAGTGATGTCCAGCACCTTCCTCTTCACCGGGGAGCTGCGGCACAGCAGGAGGTACCGCTCGGCCTCCTCCGGCTGCTGCAGGAACAGGAAGCACTCCAGGTTGGCCTGGATGGTCTGCTGCAGCACCTTTTGGTTGCTCTCGTCCTTTGGAATCCTCTGAGGCCTCTTCAGCTCCACGGGGTCCTTTGCTTCCACCATCCTGGGCTTGCTGAGGGGGTTGCCAGAGCTCTGGCTCCAGGCAGTAGCTGCTTTTGTCTTTGGGATCTTTGGGCTCTTCGTGGTTTTTGCTTTGGCTTTGGCTTTAACTTCTGCCTTAACTTCTGGCTTGGCCTGGCCCTCCAGAGCCAGCTGGGAGGCAGCACTGGGCAATTCCTGCTCCACCTTCAGCCGCTGGATGTACATCTCCTTCTGCAGCTTTTTGGCCCAGGTGCTGGACCGGGCCAGGCCATCGCCCGGTGCCCTGAGAACGGGCTGCTTCTCCTTGGGGCCAGGGGCCACAGCCTCCTGGTACTTGTCATTGTCCAGCGGGGCCAGTTCCACTTTGTTGACCGTCACCTCTGGGATGTTACTGCCTTGGAGCTGCTTCGCTCGAGCTTTGAGCACTAGTGGGAAACACAGAGAGGTGAGGGGAGACAAAGCACAGCAGAAGGCTCTGTCCTGTCCTCACTCTGAACGTACCAGGATCATGCTCAGAAAAAAGGGTTCACACAAGAATTTCACCCCTCCTTGGCCAGCCCTGTTCCCAGACAGAGATACCGACCTTGTCTCTCTGAGATCTACGTGCAGGCTGGGACTCACCCCAGTATCCCAGGAACCCACCCCAGCATCTCAGAAATCCACCCCAGCATCCCAGGAACCCACCCCAGCATCCCAGGAACCCAGTAGTGTCACTGCCAGGGAAAAGGCAACAGCTCAGGCTGGTCTGACTGCTGTCAGCTCACTGCAGCTCTCCCAGCACTCACCTTCCAGCAGCTCTGTCCTCTCACACGGGCCATTTCTGTTCGCCTTCTCCTTGGTGCTGGCAGAGGAGTAGCTCCTGAAGATTCTCCATGGGATCCCTGCCACAGAAAAATGCAAAGGTATGGAGGTCAGAAGAAGCTTCATTCCCTCGAGCACTCCCTGACCCCCACCCTGCCCCATGGACAGAGCGAGCGAGGGAAGTTTCTCAGCTCAGCTGCTCCCAGCAGCAGCACAGGAGGGCAGGAGGGACAGGGACACCCCTCACCCCCTGGATCCAGACGCTCAGAAGGAACACGACCCCAGGAACACCGCAAACCCCAGCGCTGTGAGAGGGTGGCAGCACCCCAAGACCTCCGGAGCAGGCGGGCGCTATCCCACAGCTGGGACAGGACCCCGAGCCCCCGTGTCACTCCTCTGGAGAGCAACAACACTCCAGCTCTTCCATAGCCCCGAGTCCATCCCTGGGGCGCTCAAGACGCACAAAGACCCTTCCAGCCTCCCGCTGTGTCCCACAGAACGCTCAGAATCGCGGCACCCGGCCCAGCTCCGTCCCCACACTAGGGCC
>VZTJ01005855.1:224378-237109 GCA_013397795.1 Orthonyx spaldingii
GGCCGGCGGCCCCCCCGCAGCTACGGGCACCTGGAGGGCGACGTGCGCTGGCGGCGGCTCTTCTCCGCCACCCGCTTCTTCCTGCGCATCGACAGCGGCGGCGGCGTGGAGGGGACGCGCTGGAGGGAGCGGCCGGGCAGTGAGTGGGGACGGGACGGGGAGCGGGACCGGGGAAAGCCGGGATCTGGGGCCGAACCCCGCCCACGGCGGGCGAGAGCCCGATCCCACCGGCTACCGGGGCTGCGGCAGAGGCGAGCGCTGCCCGGGCTGGAGCGGGGCGGGGGCTGCACGGAGGCGCTTCAGGACGGCGACGGGACCCCTCCGTGCGCGGCCCGGGGAGCGCCCGCAAGCTCTTCCCGAGGGGGAAATCTCAGCCCAAGCGCCTCCTTCTCCGGGGCCGCGAGAGCGACGGGTCCCCGCTGTCCCCTCCGTCCCCGGCCGCTCTTCGAGCACAACCGGCTCCGGCTGCCCTCTCCCCCGTCGCCGTCCCGTGGGAGCCATGAGAGGGGCGCGGACACCGGCGGGCACTGCCCGGGCACCCGGCGCTGCGTTCCCAGCGGCCGGAGTGTCCTAGGGGGTCTCTGCGGGGTTCTTTGTCCCCTCTCGTCCTGCCAGCACACGGTGCCCCCCTGCCCTGCCTTCCCCAGGGGCTGGGAGGAGCTGATCGTTCCCCCGCAAACACTGGTGGGGATAAAGACTCAGGAGGAGGAGGAGGAGGAGGAGGAGGATGTAGGAAGTTTCGCGGTGATGCCGGTCCCAGAATGGGGCATCCGTCAGATGTGGGACAGCAGAACTTCCCCATCGGAGGGGACCGTGGAGCAGCCGCTGCCTGCAGAGACTCGACACAGGGACAGCTGGGGGGGCACAGGGACAGAGTCCCCACGGACGTGGCAGTCATTGCATGACTTCAGAAGGAGTCAGGGCTGCAAGTGCACAGGTATCAGCCACTCATCGGGGTGCAGGGTCCCAGCCCCGGTGACAGGGATGGCAGGACAGGAGCTGGACAAGGAAAGGGATCCTGGGGGCCTTGGAAAAGGGGGATGCCTGAACATCCCCCAGCTGCCCTGACAGGGTGTTGGGGTTTGGGGCAGGAGGGTTGTGGCACCCCCGGCCCCTGTCCTGCTCCAGCAGGGGCTGCCCTGTCTCCCGGCCAGCACAGGAACTCTCCCAGCAGCCACAGGTCACGGGAGCCAAGCCCAGCCCAGGGAACCCTCTTGTGGTGTCGGAGGCTGTCGGGAGTCCCAACCAGGCACTTTGCCAGCACAAAGCACCCCAACATGTTCCCTCGACGGTGTGGCCATGGGGCCTGGCAGGCGGAGCAGCTCCAGGCTGTACATGGGGCTCACTCTGCTTATCTGTGAGCGCCTGGGCTGGGCACGGGCTCTGTTCCACAGCCCTCGCAGAAGCTGCTGGACCAGCCCCACTGGCAGCTCTAGGGCGGCGGGGGATCTTCTAAGGACTCCCCCACCTCAAGCCCTGCCTCTGTCCCAGCCTCCTCGAGACCCCTGTGGGGCTGTGTGAGACTGGGAGCACTGGGAGCTGGCTCTGGCCAGGTACTGGCCAGGCACCTGCGAACAAAGGGCGGCAGAGCCGGCCGGGGCGCTGGGAACAGAAGGGGGTTATTTTTAGAAAAGTGCAAGTCCTTATAAATAGCAGCAGCTCCAGACAGCGATCAAGTGGGACAGATTCACAGGCATTTGCTCAGCCCTTCCCCTCCCCTGCTGCTTGTCAGTGCCTTCCACGGGCCGGACCCTGCGGGTCCCGGTGGCAGCACCGAAGCAGCAGCTGGGCTGAAAATCCCCAAGGAGCCGAGTGCTTGGGAGCCCTCACGCTGCCCCAGTGCCGCATCCACCCTGTCCGCTCCAGCCTCCCGCAGGCAGGGGATGCCCGGGGAATGCCAACAAGGCCGGGGGAGTGATGAGATGAAAGCCCCTGCCCAAGGGCTGCAGCCCTCTGCGCTGTGTGTGCCACCCCCAGCTAGAGCCTCGGCGTGTCCTCCCACCCTGCCCAGCCCCTGCAGTGGTGCCCATAGGCGGATCCCGCTGTGGCTCCAGCCCTGCCTACATCGCTCACCCTGGACATTCCTTCTCCTCCCCTTCCCACCGCGCCGCGTGCCTGGCGGGCGGCAGGGCGGGCAGCGGCACTCCGGGCCGGCCGGCGTGAGGCAGTGCAGGAATCCAAAGGCCCTGATGATGCTCTGGATGTTTCCCGTGCCAGAGCCGCTGGTCTGACCACATGCCTTTCCCATTAGCGGCCGAGCCGGAGCTCGGCGGTCGGGGCACACACACGCCAGCCCAAGCTGCGGCTTCACAGCCGGGCTGCAGCCGCCCCCCGGGCTCATCCTCACGTCCTGCAGTGCTCCTCCATCCCGCAGTGCTGTGGCCGCGTGTCCTCGCTTGTGCCACCAGGCAGTCGGGCATGCACGGGCGGCACTGCCCCCATCCACCATAACACCATGTGTGCTGTCGCTGCCACCCCCGTGCACACTTTGCCCTTCTCCAAGAGCCGTGCCAGCCTCAGTGCCCTGCGTGTGCCGGGCCGGGCGCTGCGGGAGGCGGGTCAGGTCCCTGGGGCACTGCTGGGGATGGAGGCACGGGCAGAGCTGCCAGTGAGGGGAGGACACACAGGAGGTTGTGCTTGGCATCGCTCCCGCACAGCTCGGCTCCCGGGAAGTGGCTGGACCCTGGGGAGGAGAGGAGTAAAGATCAAACCCTCCTTGGATCAGAGGTTCCCCCTCCCACTCCCAGCTTGGGCTGCAGCCCTTGTTCCTCCGGCTGCTCTGGCTCTGGGTGAGGATCAGCAACTCCGTCCCTCTGGAGGGACGCAGTGGCCACAGACCCCTCGGAGAGGTCGCCCGTCCTCCCGGGCTCATGCCGTTCTTCCCTGTCCCGCAGGCATCGTGGAGATCCGCTCGGTGCGTGTCGGCGTCGTGGCCATCCGGGCGGTGCACACCGGCTTCTACCTGGCCATGAACCAGCGGGGGAGGCTCTACGGGTCGGTAGGTCGGACGCTGCCTCCTGGGAGGGACCGCACCAGGGTCAGAGGCTCAGGGCAGAGCTGCAGCAGGGTCCTGGCTTCCCATGCCCTGACCTGCTCCCCAGCAGGGGACTGCACCCACCGAGCCCCTCCGCCCCCCGGGGGACCAGGGAGGAGCCAGGGTCCTGCCCTGCCGCGCTCTTGGGCTCCAGCTGAGCGCAGCCACCCCTCACCCCCTTCCCTCTCCTGCCAGAAGGAGTTCAGCCCCAACTGCAAGTTCACGGAGCGCATCGAAGAGAACGGCTACAACACCTACGCGTCGCTGCGCTGGCGGCACCGCGGCCGCCCCATGTTCCTCTCGCTCAATAGCAAGGGCAGGCCACAGCGAGGGGGCAGGACACGCCGGCAGCACCTCTCCACACACTTCCTCCCCATGCTCGTCAGCTGAACGCCGTGGGCAGCTCCGGATGGTCCTGTAGGAAAAAAAAAAAACAAACAAAAAAAGGGTTATTTTATTTATGTACATATCTAATTTTTTTTTGCTATTTATTGCTTTGTTTTTAATGCACGGCAGAGGATGGATGTGGAAGGCAGATGCTCCAGACTCAGCCTTGCGGGGCTGTGGCTCTGCCCCCGTCCCCCTGGTGCAGAGCTGGCACGGTGCAGCCGGGGAGCTTGGCCAGAGCAGGGGCCAGGATGTGCTAATGGCATCTCTGCAGGGCTGGGATGTACCAGCAGGTTGTCTGTGTCCGAGCAGCCGCGGCAATTAAAGCTGTGTTCATGGTATGGAACAGGAGCAGGTCTTGGAGCTTTGATGGTGAACTTGGCTCGGGATGGGAGGGATTGGCTCCCCCGGGGTTGTGGCTGCAGCCACCAGTGTCATCCCTGCTGCCATTGGCGGGGAGCCCAGCTGGTCCTTTGCCACATCCAGCTTTTCATCGACCCCCACCCACCCTGCAGGAAAACAGCAGTGATGGTTCAGTGGCACAAAGGAGGGAGCAGGAGCCAGCCCGGATCCTCAGGCAGACGCAGCTCCGGGGCTGCCCCTGGCCGCAGCCAGTGCCAGTCAGTTCTGCAGCCCAGCTCCGTGCCATCATCCCCAATGAAAATAGAGCTGGGACAGTGGACAGTGGTGAGGACCAGCCCTTCACCTGGAGGGCAGCATGGCCAGGAATAGCACCTGCACCTCAGCCTCCTGGCCAGGGCACATCCCTGTGACACCCCTCACGCCCGCTGTGGCCAGGCCCGGCAGCCTGGTCACTGTCACGTCAGACAGAGCAATGGCCCCAGCAAAAACCACCAAACTCGTTCCATTTCTGACCCAACCAGCTCCAAACGAGTCTGAGAGGGAACAGCCACTCTATTAACCATGTGGTGACTGTGGTGGGCCCCTGCCAGGTGGGCAGCAGTGCCGTGCACCCACCTGGGACTTTGCTCGGCCCACTTGAAACCCATCTGAGCACTGCTCACACATGAGAAACCATCCCCGAGCACCCAGGGGAGCCAGGAACCCCCTGGCAGCTGAAACACAAGTGGGAGAGGGAAGGTTTTTCCAGGTCTGTTTTGGTGACTAAACAGCAAACCCTTCCCTCGGTGTTGGGTCAGCCGCTGGACACACACAGGTTCAGCCAGGACCTTCCTGCTGCCACCCACCTCACCAGCCCAGGCTTCTGGCTCAACCCCTGGCAGAGGATGAGCCATTAACCCCGACACACCAGTCCCGAGATAAACCCTGCTGAGAGATGAAAGGCGCCGCCACGCTGCCCGGCCAAGCCAAGGAGGAAAAACAGTCCGGGCAAGTCGCTCCCTGCCAGCCCCTGGCCCCGGCACAGCTGGTGACACTGTCTCCAACAAACCAACTTCTTGCCTTCTGAAATGGCTCAAGAAAGGCCAAGTCATCATTCCCCCTTCCTATAGGAGGCCCATCTCTTCTCAGGAAGTTCATGGAACGGCCAGGTCCTGGGCTGATGCTGCTTTAGGAGTGACACCCAAATTCTGCTGGAGCCAGCACCTTCCCCAGCAGCCCCAGCCCACTCCCAGGGCCCCAAAAGCCGAGGGAGAGACAGGGAACCCCCCAAACTGAACCCTCCGCCCACTTCCCTGGCAGCTCCCATGGGGGCAGGTTCTCCCTTGTCTGCTCTGGCCTCTGCCACAGCACAGTCCCAACGTGTGGCACCATCACGGACCCCCAGCCCTTGAGGAGACCTCCTGACCACCCCAAGTCCCTGTGAAGGGAAGGGGATCCTGGTGATGGATGGTGAGAGCTCCTCCTCTCATGCCTCGGGGCCTGGGAAGCAAGGACATGGCAGGGAGTCACTGCCCGCTCCGGTGACATTCTTGTCATTCTCTGAGCTCCAGCTCTGTCACAGAAACTGAGTCACAAACATACCTGGATATTTGTCTCTCTCTCCTTGTTTTAATCAGCTCTATTTTAAGTAGCTTTTGCAATACATTTTTTTTTTCCTCCAAAATGTTGTTTTCCTGGTAATTACTCGGTCACAATGAGATTTGCTGGTCCTTGTTGTGCTGCACACCCAGTCCCGGGTCGGCCCAGCAGAACAGCCTGCCCCGGCTGCGAGGGGGGCAGGACTGTGAGGGGAAGGAGATGTAAAAAATAGAAAAGACCAGGCGAGGTTGCTTCCAGCTGCGATCCTTGGTCACCTGTGCAGTGATCCACAGGCTGGCAGTGCCTCCCACCGGAGCTCCCAGCACGCAGGAGGGCTCAGAGAGGCCCAGCCTGCCCAGGGAAGGCAGGACAGCTTGGTGGCCTCAGAGCTTACCCCGTAGCATTCCTCAAATCACGCATAACGGCTCGCAGAGCTGAAATGTCCATTTATTGACAACAGTAATAATTTAAGATTATAAAAACCCCTTTCAGTGTTGAGTATCAGCGGGCGAGGTTATAAAGAGAAATAAATGGGGCTTGAGATGGGACAGGGAAGGATCCCGGGGTCTACTTGAGAGTTCCTGTTTCAGTGACAGCTATTGGTCCTCCCCAGACGGTGATCCTGGGGGGGAGGCAGCATCCTTATGCTTCCATTTTAGACTTCAATCTCCAAAGCAGAAAAGATAGTATCCAAGGGGAGGAGGAGCAAAAGAAATAAAAGAAAGGGATCTCAAATTCAAACCCATACAAACACCCTTTCCATTCGGGATTCAACCACTCGCTCAGCACCTCGGGGTTCCCAGCCGGGGAGCGCAGCAGCCTCGCACTGCAATGGGTAAAGTCCACGCAAAGAGGATGTTTTTATTGACAGACAGAGCTCTTTCCCCCCTTTTTCATCACAGAACTTGAGGCTTCTCATCTCTGAAGGACCCAGAGTCTCCGTGTCTTCAGAAATCAAAAGGAAATTCTGGGGGCACTGCTCCTGCCTCGTCCCCTCCCCCTTGCTCTGCTCTGGAAGCCCCTTTGGCTGCTCGCGGTGGCCAGGGAGGGAGGGGAAACAGTGGAAGGGCCCCGGGGACAGAGGGTGCGTTAAGATTCATGAGTTGTTCGATGAGTTTTCATTACTTGGTGAGCTGGAGGAAGAGGAGGAGGAGGAGGATGACGAGAAGTTCATCCCTGTGAGTCCTGGGGGATTTGTGGCAGTGTTTTGTCCACTTAAACTTTTCCGGCAGACGGGACACGTGTCATGCTTTGGGGAGCAGACAAAAAAAAAAAAAACAAAACAAGAAACACGGGAAACGGGATTAGAAACACAATTAGGGGAGCAGCACCCGAGGAATGGGCTGGGATGACTCTCCATCCTCTGACCAAAGGCTGCTCGTGCTCAGGCCTCATCATGGAGGTAGGAAAATATTTATAGAGGGGAGCAGGACCAGACAAAGCCCCCAGTGCTGCAGGCCCCAGGCACCGGCCCGCACTCACCTGCTCCAGCCACGGGACAATGCAGCCGTCGTGGAACAGGTGATTGCACGGTAACTGCCGCACGTTCTCCCCCACTGTGTAGTCTTCCTTACACACAGGGCACTCCAACCCCGAATCTGAATCGAAAGCCAAGCCCATCTGAGCAAAGGAGGAGAGAACGACGCGCAAAACCCCCGACTCAGGACCCATCATCCCGCTCCCATCCCCATCCGGAGGAAATCTTGGTGCCCTGCAGTCCCCACACCACCACCCCAGCTCCCCCTGCCCCGGGTATGCTTCATCCTTCCCTTCTGCTTTTCCATCTCTATCCACACTGAACTTCTCACAACCTCCCTGGGGCAAATCCATCCAGCCTACACTGCTCTTTGTGTAACAGAGCCCCTTCAGCTCTCTGCTCAGTTTGAAATGTTTTATGCCTCAAAGGTACAAGCAGACAGAATTTAAGTCCCAAGAAAACACTACTCAGAGCTCCCAGGGAGCACTCTGTGCACGACTCCCTGGAGCAGACACGTACCTACGTGCTCCTGTGTGATCTGTATGGTGGGGAGGGCCTGGATCTTCTCTTTGTCCGCTGGCGGCGGTCCAGTGTTTTCAAACTGATTCAGTAACTGGAAAAACAACCGGCCAGGCAGGCAGAAGAGAGAGGTGAGCTCAGCAGCACACAGAATCCACTCGTTTCCTGAGCCAGGGCACTTGGACCCCACACTGCAGACCTTTTCCCATTCCTGCCCCTGCAGCCCCTCGTTCCCTGCACCACCACAGGTGCTGCCCCTCCTGCAGCACTGCACGGGAGGATGGAGACCGTGGCAAATCCCAGTTTTACCTGTGTGATAATCGCATCCAGGCCGTTGGCACCCCAGGCGTAGTCCATCGGATTTGAGTGCAGGACTCCCCTGAAGAGCAAGGACAGCAAGTGAGTTCATCCTGGAGCACCAACGAGACACTGTCAGAGAGAGCAGCACATCCTCCAACTCACCAAGGGCCCAGGCCTAGGTTTGGAATTGTGGTCGGTGCAATAATTCCATTGACCAGCTGCTGGATAATTCTGAAAGCCAAGAAAACCAGGATTGTGTAAGAACTGAAGTTTGCTGGCTCCCAACTCAGCACCCCAACGTGGAGGGAGAGGCTGAATAAACTGAACATTGTCACATTGTTGGGGGAAATTAAAAATACCCTGCAGTAACTGTAACTGCAGCGTATGGAGTGAACAGCCACTGACAGTTTCAGTATTTGATTCCTAAGGGGACGATTCCTGACATGATGGCGAGTGGCTCCCAGGATGCACTGACACAAACACTGTCCAGTGTTTTCTTCTGTCTCCCCTCACAGCCAGCACAACATTTTGGCAACACTTGGCAATGACCAGGGAACGTTTTCCCAGCCACAGCCCATGTCACTGCTCAGGTGAAACAGCCCCAACATCCCAACAGGCTCAGGTGGGACACAGACAGCACCCAGGGCGCTGCTGGAGAGCTTCGGGACGGCACTCCCCAAAGCTAGGAGAAAAGATGAGGAACAGAGGGTTCCCTCCTCAGGCTCCAGAGTGGTTCTCACCCTTCCAGCGTGGGGACCCCCTCGTGCCTGCCCGAGGCTCGGCGTGTGGCCAGGCGGGCGCGGGGCTGCCGGGCGCCGTAGCGGTGCCGGGACTGGTGCTCGCGCTCCCGCCGGTTCTCCGAGTCCCGGTTGTCTTCCGGCTGCGCGTTGGACCCGAAGGGAAACTCAAAGCTGTCGTCAAAGAAGCCAAAAGCGAACTGGCCGTAGCCCTGGGGCAAGGTGAACAAGTGCTGATCCACGTTCTGGGAGGGAGGGAATGCAGAGAACAGAGTGTGACAAGATGAGGGACGGCTCTCGGCTCCCATGGTGACCCCCAAGCCTGGGGTGACGCCGGGACCAGCGCCCTCGGCAGCAGCTCAGTGAGGAACAGGCACTGGGACTGCACTGAAGGCAGAAATAATCACAGTTCCCTGGTTTCTCTTTGCTGCTTCCGAGCTGAGGCTACTGCATAGCAACACACCCAAATCCGGCTCTCCAAATCCTGCTGAGCCCCCTCACAGCGGGAATCAGCTACGAGTGATGGTCCCACGTAACACACGCAGCAGAAATATGGAATGTGGAGATTTCAGGAGCAGCATGTGGAGGATATTAATTCCTCCTTTCCAAATGCTATAATGATCTGCAGAGCGTTTAAACAACGCACTATTGGAAAAATACTCAATCCAAGAGGAAAGCAGAAAGTGTTGGAAGGGAGAAAGGACTTGCTCACCTCAAAAGGATGCCTGCTCTGGTCAGTGGCTGACGTGGAGGAGCTGGTCTCATTGTCAGCATTCCTGCAGGGAATGAAGAGCGCTGGTAATCTTCTCACAGCAGCTTCCAAGGCTTTTCTGCCCCCCTCCCCTTCCATCCCAGGGCAGGGACAGCTCAACAGAACCTGATCCTCCCTCAGCTGCTGATTTTCTGATTGCCCGAATCAATTTTCCCTCCCCGAACCTTTTATTTTCCCACATCCTCACTCATTTCTCCCGACCCTATTAGATCTCATGAGGCTACAGAGGAGTGCCTGAACCACGATGTCAAGCAAGGATTTCCCCCACAATCCACCTCAAACACACCAGGCTAATCCTCCAGAGCACCAGGAAGACTTAAGGCACAAATGCTGATCGCTGTGACCCCAAGACACATAAGTCTAATCTTGAATCAAAGAAACTTCTACAGCAGAGGCACGTGACCCAACGGCTCAGGATATCGGGTAAACTCTAAATGTTGTCACACTTCTGCTTTCAGAGCTGCAGGAACATTTCCTGCTCAGAACCCAGCTTTGCATTTACGGTACCAAAACTGCTGAGGTTCAGCAACTACACCTCTCCCACGGTCACAGGGAATCACCACAACAGTCAGGATCAGCCAGGAGGGATTTGCAGGCTCCAGGGTTCGTGTGGTCAAACTATACCTCACCTGGTCAGTGCAGAAGCCCCAGGTCATGCAGACCACCACAATTAGCAGGCAACACCCACTGCCCGTGGCCTGTCCTGGAGCTGGCCACAGCTGGGGCCCCACAACCATGACTGAAACATTTTCAAACATTCCTGCTGCTTCTGCCACCAGCGGCAGCAGAGCAGCACAGAAACGCAGACCTCACTGCCCCAGGGCAGAGTCCAAAGTCTCAGCCACAACATTCTGCTGTTATCCCAACACAGTCACTGCTCACACCGAGGTGTCCGTGCCCTCCCCATTCCCAGATCCCTCTCTCTGGGGTTATCTCTGTCCTGGTGACTCAGATCAGGTCAGAGCTACCACACACGGCAGGGAAAGCCTTCCTGCCACTTCTCTATGTTTGTTTTAAATCAAACCATTCCTGCCCCACCCCTCAGCAGAGACGTGGGACGCTCAGGAGGACGCTCAGCATTCCCGTGGCAGATTGGCCTGTGCATGCTAACTCTGCCAACACTGTATTCCAAAAGTGAGGAAAGATGAGACAAAGCTTGGGCAGAAGCAATAGAAACAGTGCATTTTATATCAAACATTGCCTTTGAACGAGAAAGAGAGCAAAGCAACCTGGGCTCACTCGAGCACAGCTCCTGAGGCAGGACATTACCTCGGCTCCTCGGGAAGCTCCTCAATAAAACCAGACTCACACCGTGGGCAGATGTAGTCCTGCAGGAGAAGACACACCAGGTGAGAGGAGGAAGAGGTACCTCAGAGCTGCAGGGTGTGACGGCGTGGGAGGGTCCTGCAGCCTGTCACCCCCAGCACAACCACGGTCCCAGAGCCAGAGAAACCCCAAACCCCAGCATTTGCCTTTCTGAGCCAGCGAGGCCAGAGCTCCGCCTGAGCCTGTGGGAGCTCAGCTTAAGAATGATGAGGGTGATGCTGATTAATCCATTCCCAGTACAGACACAGCACTGGGTACCAGCTGATGCAGCTCCAGTGAAGTGAAAGTGAAACCCCCAACGCTCCCTGCACAGCAGCCTCAGACTTTGGCACAGCTGCGTGTTCTGGGGAGCAGGAAACAAGCGAGGGAATGGCAGCAGGGACTCGGCAAGGTCGTGGTGCTCAGGGAGGCTGAAGGGCCCCTGGCACTGACACAGCCTGGGGCTCACACCTCACAGGGGCATTCTGCAGCCAGGACCTCACAATCCCACACCCAGAGCTCACCACAGAGACCTGCGGCCACCCCAGTCCCCAGAGCGTGTTGGGACAGACAGACTGAGTGTGCAGCGCCTGTGACAGCCACAACTCCTGGGGTTAGTGAGGAATTTATCCTCTACCACCACCCTGTCCTGAGCAGAGCAGCCCAGAACGCTGGAGACCCTGAGAGGGAACTGCTTGGCTTTTCAGAAGCAGCAGCACCACTGAGGCAAGCCCTGCCCCACAGCGGGCACACACCACCCCAAATCCCTGCGCTGGCAGAGCCGGGCTCTGCACAGAAGGCATTTAAGAGCTTCTAAAAATAATGCCACTTCCTTTTGCTGCTGCTGCTGGGGTGGAATTGGCACAGACTGAGGGATTCCCCCAAGGAGTTGAGGCTGCTGATGAGGCCCTTGGGGTTGCTCCTCTGGCCCCTGCAGCTGACCCTGATAAAGCCCCAGGGAAGGAGCACAGCCTGGAGCCACTGCATGTGCCCCGTGTGCCCAGGGAGATACAGGAGCTCCAAGGCACAGGAACAGACTGGGAGAGGTGGCTGTTCCCTCTCCCACGCAAGACTCCCCATCTCCCGCTGTGAAAGAACCATTTCTGCACCACTGGCACCAGCTCTGAGCTCAGGGACTCCTGTGTGAGCACAGGGAACCACAGCCCATGAAACCCCCTGCTACGAAACCTCCTTTGCTTTGCTTCCCACCGGCACAAACTGCTGGGGACACACGTGGCGTGGGGGTGAATGGCCGTGGCCTGAGCACCCTGCTCCTCTCAGCTGCCATGTGTGGTGTGTGTGTGTCTGTGTGCTCCCAGTACAGGGATCAGCACATTCCTCTGCAGCTGGAGCAGCACAAATGGCAAGGTTTGTTGTTTCTCGGGCTGTTTGAGTCCCTCCTTTGGCAGCTCTGGTCACTGTGTCTGCAGAGTGAAACCTGAGTGAACCTGGATGCCCAAAACAAGCTCATGAACTCACAGCTACCCAGCCCTGAGCCCCTAAACACAGGACCTGCTCCCTGCCTGGCCCAGGGTTCCCAGCTGGCACAGCCAAGTGTGCCCGGCCAAGTGTGCCTGGCCAAGTGTGAGCACAGCCTAGCACGGGGTGTTTGAACAGGAATCAATCACAGATATTCTGGGTTACCTCCTGCCCACAGCCCGGTCAGGGGTTTGTCCTCACTCTTACACACGAGCTGGGAGCCCCAGCACGGCCCACCCTGGCCCAAACACGAGGGCTAAACCAGAAATCTTGTGTCACAAACCACGCAGCCCCGGCAGGCACAGCTCTGCTCGCCCTAAGAGCCTTTTCAAGTTGAGTGCCACCAACCAGCAGTGACTTTCGGGACAAGATGCTGTGAAGTGTCAGGACAAAGAGACCGGCAGGACTCTCCAAACTACATTTAACACCCCAGGACGCCGAGCAGGGGAGCGATGATCCACCAGATCCTCCCCAACAGCCCACACTCCTTTCCCACCCACACCAGGCCAAGCTCCGCGCACGCCGGGCTTTGGTGAGTGATTAAAGCACCTGCCCAGGTGCCTACACAGCACTTCTGCCCACGTATTACCCGTGCGCCTCCCCGCGCCCCAGCCGCCACCACCGCGGGGCTTTTCTCGTCTTCATTAAATTCTTCTGGGATACCACGGAGAAACCCCCCGGCACCCCGCCGCGCTTCACTTGGCTCCGGATGGGCTCAGCCTGCCCGGGCTGGGGGTGTCATAGCTGGACCCGGGGCTGCTGCCGGACGGACTCCCGCCC
>VZTJ01005855.1:259722-292692 GCA_013397795.1 Orthonyx spaldingii
GGGGGTGGGGAGGGCGTTTATTTTTGTGTTTTGAACCTGTTGTTGCTGCTGCGTGCGGTGGGGTGAGTGGGTGGCAAGAGCTGCGGACCCCTCCCTGCTCTGCACCCCCAGCCCCTGCCCAGGGACCCGGCTGTGGCCAGGGGATCGCCGTGAGCCGGGTCCCAGCGGAGAAGTCTGGACAGACAGACGCTCTCCGACCCCGGCCTCATCCTTTGTGTGCCGCGGTGGGGCCCTTCCCGGTCGCTGGGAGCGGCTGGGGGAAGGACGGAGCAGGCAGAGGCCACCAGGGGCTTGTGGCCACGGACTGTCCTTCCCGTGTGCTGCTTTTGCCCCTCAGGGACACCAGGAGGGCACAGGGCTGGGTGGCTGCTCGAGGTGCTGGGAGCCAGCGCTGGCCCTGGCTCACCCCGGGCTTTTCCTCCCCACCACGGTGAACACCCCAGCAATGCCTGGGTTTGGCACTGGGGGGTCCTGGGGCACCCAGCCAGCTCGGGGTCAGCCACCCTGTGCTGCTTGTGGGCACCTCACCTTGCACTGAGCCACTGCCCGCTGGCTACCGAGACAACAGGCGCTCAACAGGTCCCTGTCACCACTGCCTGGTCCCCCCTGGGAGCCCCCAGAGGCCACGGGGCTCTGGCAAGGGCTGGGCTGGGGGTGTCCTGGGGGGCTCTGGCTGATTTGGGCTGGAACTGAGTTGGGGGCACCAGCGGGGATGTTCTGGAGATTGGGGTTCAGCAGCTGCGGGACTGAGGGAGGCAGAGTGGGCTCCTTGTGCTGCTGGGGGGGCCAGGAGCCGGCCAAGGCAGGGCCACGGTGGCTCAGTCCTCGCAGGAAAGAGCCTCTTTGGGGAGGAAAACGTGCGAGATTTGCCAAAACGCAGCAGCAGCCAGGGGAAGGGCAGAGCCCAGGGGTGTGACTGCCCTGAGGAGGGGGTGAGGAGCTGCTGGGCTGGACTGGGGCTCTCCTGGGGGCTCTCCTGGGGGCTCTCCTGGGGCGGAGGTGTCCAGGGCTGGGTTTGAGGTGGGGGATGGTGCCGGACACGATGGTGGCTCCTGCCAGGGGCTCCACACGCTGCCCTTCACCCTGCTCTGGGCCGACCCTCCCAGCAAGGGCCAAAGAGCCCTGGAGGGGTGCAAAGGCTTTCCCCCACCAGCTCCACACACCGGACCTGCCAATGTCTCTTTCTTTCGAGCAAAACTCTGTGAGTGACCCTGGGTGGGGGGCACAGCCACAAAGCCAAACAACAGGACCCCTCCAGCCACCCAGCTCCAGAGCCTGGCTGTGGGGCTGGAGGGTTAGGAGGGTCCCAGGGCAGCTGGGGACACGGTGAGGAGCTGCTCTGCTGCTGGCCTGGCTCTGTGGCAGCCAACGGGTGTTGGGGTGGGCACTGCTGCCTTTGCCTTGGCTCCTGCTTTGCCTTGGCACCGGCAGTGGCTGGAGGAGGGTCCTGGCTGTCACAAGCCTCTGGTGCCCAGGGAGGTTTGGCAGAAACTTTCCAACTCCTGGTAAAGGCTGTGCTGGTCCCTCTGGAGCTGCTCGTGTGGCCTCTGCTCCTGCTGCTGTCAGAGCTTGTGAGCAGGTGCAGATCCTGCATCTCACATCTGGCTGCTCTGCTGGTTTGTCTCAGTTGCTGCTCTCTCCCCTCGGCTTTGAGGGTCTCCTTGGAGTGAGAGCACTCCCTTGGAGTGAGAGCTGCCTTCCCAACCCTGATCCGAAGCTGACAGTTGCACGCAGGGAAGGAGGGAGATTTCTGCCTGGGAAATAACCAGTGAATCCTTTGGGAAGGGACTCAAGACCCTGCTCTCTGCTGGCATCCAGGGAGAAGTGAAACCCAGGCCGGACCCCGCTGCGTCCCGGCCACTTGCAGGGAACCAGAAGGGGTCAGGTCTGTCCTGTCCCTGTGTGCAGCCGCAGGGACGGCACTGTCACCCTTCCCAGCTCTCCCAGAGGAGGCCCTAAACCTCCACCACAGACGGCCCCACAACAGCGCCCAGCCCTGCTTGGGGCTGGCAGCTCGTGGGGTTCAGAGTTCAGCTGCAAGACGGGGCCTCTTGGCTGGGACCTGCCTTGCTGGGAGGAACTGGAGCAGGTTTCCTGGGAAGATGCCGGTGTTGGCGTTGCTGCTTCCTGGCCAGAAACAGCCCCTTTCCCCAGGGGCGTGGGGGTTCACGCGGCTGGGGCTGTGCTGGGAGCTGTGCTGGGAGCTGTGCTGGGGCTCCAGCGACGGAGGAGCCGGAGGAAAGCTGAGGAGGTGCCGTGCCCTGGGACAGGGCTGAGTGGAGGCGCCAGGAGTGGGGCTGGAGGCACAGCCCAGATTCCTGAGTCTCTTCATTCCATCCCAAGACAAGCAGCCCCCAGGTCCCAGACAGGAGCCACCATCAGGGGCAAGGATGAGCCTGGAGGAGGGAGAGGAGCCAGGTGGCTCCTGCCCCAGACAGGAGCCACCATCAGGGGCAAGGATGAGCCTGGAGGAGGGAGAGGAGCCAGGTGGATCCTGCCCCAGACAGGAGCCACCGTCAGGAACAAGGATGAGCCTGGAGGAGGGAGAGGAGCCAGGTGGCTCCTGCCCCAGACGGGTGTTTCCTGGCTGGACGTGGGTTGGGCCCAGCCCCTGGGCTGGGCGCTGAGGACTGAGCTCCCCATGGGTGTCAGGGCTCACAGGGGTGCCCGTGCCAGGATCCTTGGAACCTCCTTTGTGCCTGTGTTCGTGGCATTGCTGCGGGAAAGTCACGCTGCCACACAAGAGCATGAACCCAGGGATGGCTGGTGACAGGAGACAGGTGCCATGTCCTGGCCAGCGCCAGGACTGCCCGTCCTGGCCGTGCTGCCGGGTGTGGGGAGCGGCCAGCTCCACTCTCATTCATGAATCGTGGGGGGAGTTTCCTGGTGGAGCTGTGCTCCTCTAACTGGTAGGGAGCTGGAAACCCAAGTGTTTGGAGGGCACTTGAACCATTGTTTGAAAGATCTGTAATTTTCCAATCAAACTCCCTCCCCAAGCCTCCGTTCATCAAATATTCATGGGATCCATTTTCTCCTGGCACTCCCAGCCCACGTCTCAGCCCGAAGAATCAATCAGGCAGCTCCGCTTGCTCTAATGCATCTGCGTTTTCGGGAGCCTGGGGCTGCCATCTCCTCCCCCCGCCTCCCTCCATCCCTGTCCCCTCCCCGGGCAGCGGCGATGGCTGGGGCTGCGCGGGCAGTGGGAGCTCGGGGAAGGCCGTGGGAGCTCGGGAAGGAGCGGGATGGGCGCTGGGGCGATGCAGCAGCAGCAGGGGGATGCAGCCACACCGCGGGGCAGGGCAGGAGCAGCCCCCCTGTGCCAGGTCCCGACCCTGTGATGGGCACGCTGCTCGTTGGCCGCGTGGATTTCTGGCCGTTCTAGCCCTCGCCGCTGCCGCTGATGCATTTGCCTTCACGGTCGATGCATGGCGACCCCCGAGGCGGCTGCAGCCCCCTCCCCTCCCTTTCCCTCCCTCCCCTCCCGCGCCTGCCATCGGGGGCGTTCGATCCGGCCCCGCTGCTCGTGGCTTTGTGACAGAGCTTTGCAGCCTCCCCTCGGCCGCGTCACTCCGGCCCTGGCATGGGAATGGTGCTGTAAACCAGCGCGGATCCCTCGATCGCTGCCTTTCCCGCAGACCCCGGGCCTGCACAGGGGTGGTGCCCGTGCAGGGAGCTCTCCGGCGTTCCCCCAGCTCGGAGCTGAGCGGGAGGGGAGGGAACGGAGGTCAGGGGAGCAGAGGAGCAGCTTGAAGCGGCTCTTCGCACATTTGGATGAGCTAATGGGAAAAAAACAGAGGAAGGCAAATAAACATTATTGTTTCATGTCAGGCGGGAGGAGACAAAAGGTCACGGGCTTCCCTTGTGATGGTGGGAAACGGCAGCATCAGCAGGGCTGGAAAGAGCTGGAGAGCCAAGGGCGCGTGCAGGGGCGCGTGTGAGCTCACACGTGTGTGGGGGTCCGGCCTCGGCTCTGGGCACTGCTGCTGGCAGCTCCCAGGGCATCCTCCCCCATGTCCCTGCTGCTTCTCCCTGCTCCTTCTCCAGCCTGGTGGTTCCTGAGGAGCTCGGTGACCCCAGGATCACCTTCCTGCCCTTCCTGGCACCCAGGATGGATCGGGAGCACCAGAACCCCTGAGGAGGCCCCAACGACGGCACAGCTTTGGCCCGGCAGTGCTGCCGGGGTGCCAGGCCTGGGGGGCCCCTTGGTCCCTCTGCCGCCACCAGCATCCCCCCCGCATCCCCTCGGCACTCGCCCGTTGCCATGGCGCCGTTGCCATGGCACTGTTGCCAGGGAACCATCGCCAGGGAACCGCCTCCATCACTCACCAGGGCCGGCGGCAGCGGGGCCCCATCGCACCGACCCCCAGGGACAGCGCATGGCAGGCGGGATGGGGCTCTTGGGGAGCGTGGGACCCCCCAGCTCCCTCCAGCAGCAGCGACTGGGGGTGCCGGGGTGATCCCCACTCAGCCCCCCTGGATGAATCAGAGCCCTCAGGGCAGGGGCTGAGCGGGCTGGGAGAATCCAGCGAGGGGCATCCAGCCTGTTTTGTGTCTCTCCCTGGGCCAGGAAGATTCCTGGCGTCTGACCTGGGAATGTGGAGACTGTAGCAAATAATGGAAAATAAAGAGGATGGAAGAGGGAGGAAAAGCAGAACAGAATGTTTCAGGAATGCTGTAAAAGTTTGGATCCATCGAACAGGGAGAGTTCGAATCCAGGAGAGAAACAGGGCCCAGTTCAACGCCCTGCGGGTGTGGGGTGCCAAGGGCTGGGCTGAGGGGACCTGTGGCCCCAGAGCAGGAGGGAGCCCGTGAGGAAGGGCAGCCCTGGATCTGTGGGGCTGGCAAGGGGCACACGGGACACGTGGGCGTGCGAGAGGTGCCCCGCGCCTGCGCAGGGGGAACAGCCACCAAAATAACCACCACAAAAGCGACACCTTCCCCGTTTGTTTTCCTGGCCTGGATTTTGCGCGTCGCAGGGATCCCCAGGGTGCGGGGTGAGGGGAGGACGGCGGCTCTGAGCAGCTCCCAGTTAATTGCCGGCTTCGAGGAGGAAGCAGGGGCTCCTCTCACCCTGCAGAGCCCGTTTGAGTTGTGGCAAAGCCCGTGGGGAGCCCGTGTGAGGTCAGAGCCCAGGGTGTCGTGTGGGGCTCAGCACCCCGAGCCCACCCCGTGTGTAAATCCATCTTTGGCAAACTCCCTTCCTGGCAGCACAGAGCCCACCTCTCTGTCCCTCGCTCTGGGAAGCAAGCGGGGATGATCCATCGCCTGACAATACCTCAGAGCCTCCCACCCTAATTACTGCCACAGCTAAGCACTTCGTTAGCACCGTCTGGCGAGCAGCCAGCAGCTCCTGTGGCGCTGGAGCATCCCAGTCCCAGCCAGCCCTGGGCACTGAGCCTGCACCTGGTGCTCCGTGGCGCGGGGGCTCTTGCCAGGCCCCGGGGGCCGTGCTGCTGGTTGGACTGGCCCGGGTCACCACAGCATGGGGACACGCGGGCAGGTGGCTGTGGGGATGAGGGATAACCCCTTCTTTCAGCGCTCCAGGGTTGTGCCGGGGTCAGAGAGGCGGCTGCCACCGGCAGCACCCCCGGCACGGCTGTGGCAGCCCGTGCTGCAGAGGCAGGTGCTGGGCCTGGAACACAGATGCCATCGGGAGCAGAGCCTGTTGTCGTGTCTGTGTGTCTGTCTGTGTCTGTGTGTCTGTCTGTGCACGTGTGCGTGCCTGTGCCTGCGTGCGCAGCCCGCAAAGGTCACTGTCTGGGAAAGGTGTCAGCAGCCAAGAAACGGGCTTGGAATGGAAAGCCTGAGCCAGATTGGAACGCAGGGGCGGCCAGCAGCGTCCTGCTCCAGCCCCTCCGTGGTCACGGTTTCCATCTGCGCCACGGCAGGAGCGGGTCCGGATGGGATGAGTCCTCCAGGGCACTTGGGCAGGACAGGGGCCAAGGGTTGCCTGGAGGAGCCGTGCAGATGAGGGGGGCTTGGCTCCAGGGCAGCAAGGAGGAAACAGCTGGAGGAAGGGAAGGGTTCTGCCTTTGTTTGCCACAGTGTCTGCTTTGCTGGTTGCGCGCTGTCCCAGTCACCTGCTGCTGGTGTCACTCCTCACTGCTGCTCTCTGCTCTCCGCAGGGTCGTGGAGGCCAGCACCCTTCAGCAGGAGAGGCTGCAGGCCATCGCGGTGAGTCCCTGCTCGGGCCAGCATCCCCACATCCCCACCTCCCCAAGCCATCACCTGCAGCACCAGCAGGAGGAGGGTGCAGGTGCAGGAGAGCTGGTGCAGGTGCTCAGCCCCAGGCTGGGGGTCTCCAGCAGCTGAACAAGGACTCAGAATGGGCTGTGCCAGTGTGTCCCTGTGGGGGCTCCTCCTGGGATGTCAGAGGCTTGGCTGTACGGTTGAAACAAGGACAGAGCAAGCAACAGGCAGCTGGGAGGTTTAATTAACGAAGCAGCGCCTTGACGAGCCCCAAGTGAGGGAAATGAGCAATGATTCCCCCCACCCCCCTTCCCCAGGAAGGGCTGAGGATGGTGCTCTCCAGCCATGCCCATCATGGGCACCAGTAATTACATTAATTAGTGAGCAGTCGGGGGCCGTGCTGAGCAACCCCTCCCAGCACAGAGCAGGGCACGGGGCTGGTTGGACCCACCCCTGCCCCATGGCAGCCCCACCGCCCAGCCCCGCCGGCAAGCGGCCGATCTCTGCCGCACAAAGGGCAAATTGTTCTGGACCAGAGGAGAAAGCGCCGGGTGACGCGTCCCGGCTGGGTCTGACTCTGCTGAAATGATCTGGAGCAGCCCCAGGATGGGTGGCGGAGGGGGGGGACGAGGTAGAGGCCGCGGGGGCTGTTCCCCGGCGCTGGCAGCTCGCTCAGTGGGGCCGGCCGAGGGGAAAGTGACATTTTGAGATGGTGAACAGAGCCCAGGCTCTGCCCCAATTTCTCTACACCCTCAGTTTGTCCCAGACAGGGCAGGGACGCGACACCAGGCTTGCCTTGGGCTGTTTCCAAGGCTGGTCTCGCAAACCCCTGGCCCCGAGGGCAGCCCCCCGGCCCCGCTCCTCCCTGCCCGGCCATGCCCGGCGCCCACCCCCTCCCCGCGCCGACCCCGGCCCCGCCGCTCCCGTCCCTGCAGGAGAAGCGGAAGCGTCAGACGGAGATCGAGAACAAAAGGCGGCAGCTCGAGGATGACAGGCGGCAGCTGCAGCATCTCAAGGTGAGGATCCCCCGGGACCCCTGGCTGCCTCTGCGCCGGGGAGCCCCCGGCTGGGGAAGGCAGAACCGTGACCCCCTTTTCCTCCCCAGTCCAAGGCTCTGCGGGAGAGATGGCTCCTGGAGGGGGCCCCAGCCTCTGCCTCCGAGGAGGAAGAGGCCATGAAGAAACAGATGCAGGAGGATGAGGTGAAGACCAAGGAGCTGGAGGAAACCATCCAGAGGTAACGGGGCCGGTGTGGGGCCGGGTGTTGGGGTGCACTTGGAGAGCACCCGCGTTCCTCCAGAGACCCCATGGCAGGCGGGTGCTGAGACTGAGCTGGATCCACCTGCTGGGCACAGGACAGGGTGTGCTGAGCTCGGAGCTGCTGGGACAGGAGGTGCCCCCACGGTGCTGCCGAGCCTCTCCCTGAACCCTGAAGCCTGGCTGGGTTCCTGCCAGCGTTTGTCCAGGGGCTGCAGCCAGACCCGGAGCCTGTCCAGCCCTGCAGCACCTCCGAGCTTGGACATCCCCAGCTGTGCTCTGCCACAGGGTGGGGGGCCTTGGGCTGGCACCCCGGGGGGGCTGCTTGGTGCCCAGCAGCCGTGGTGGAAGGGTGCTGGCTCCCACAGACTCCTGTCCCCATCGTTGTGGCTCATCCCTTGGGAAGGGGCGGAGGGGAGGTTGAGAGGGAGATGCCTCAGCCCCTGCCCAGCCCCCTTGTCCCTGGGCAGCCGCAGGCAGGGGCCCGGAGCCCCGGCTCGGAGGTGTCCCGGCAGCGCAGCAGGAATGCAATCAGTCACGGTGGTGCCGCTAATTACCGAGCATCGGTGCAGAGAGGGGTCAGGCACGAAGGGGCCTTTGTGTCCGGCTAATGGCGCGGTGCATTCCTCCGCGGCGCCCTGAGAGGAGCCGGGGGAGCTCTGCCGGGGGCAGCTGCAGCCGCGACAATCCATGGGAACTCCTCGGACTTCTGCTGCATCCCAGTGGGGCTGTGCTGCCCGGCTGGTGGCTGGGAACAGGAGGTTGCCCTCGTGGAAGGCTCAGCCAGGTTTCGGGCAACACGTGTGGGAGTTTGAAGGATGATGGAGCAGCCTCGCTCTGCCACCAAGTGAGGGACCACGGGTGGGGTCAGTGCCCACGGAGGGGTCTCTGCCATCCACTTGCTGCTGAGCCCATTGGCTTTTCCCCTGCAAAGAGACAGTGACAGCCATGCCAGAATCTGTCTGTCCCTGCACCTTGTGGGCCCAGGGGACGATTTGTGTCTCCCCTGCACCACAGTGACCTGTCCCACGCTCCTCTCGGCCTCTCAGCCCTGACTCTCCCTGCAGGCTGGAGAAGGAGCTGGAGGTGCTGGAGAACAGCAGCTCAGTGGCTTCGACCAAGGAGAACCTGGCAGAGGCAGCAGCCAAGGAGGAGAAGGCTGAGGCCATCCCCAACGCGCAGAAGGTGGGCACGGCTGCTGGCCACGGGCAGGGCTGCCAGGGTGGGGGTCCCTGGCCCTGGTGGGGGTGGGTGGGTGTGTGGGTGGTGGGTGTGCAGGTCCTGGCAGCTCCTATAACCTCTCCCTTCTGTTTTGCAGAGTCCCCTGGGCACAGTTAAGGGTAGGTAGATCCTGATCTCCCTCAGCCGTGGTTCTGCACCAACCATCCCCTCCTGATGCCCTGAGGCTGGGGCCGGATGGGTGGGGAGGGCCAGAGGAGCACCCTGTCCGGGCAGTGGTGCCCTGCGGCGGGAGAGCCCATCCCAGGCAGCAGCCATGGGGCACACGCTGCCCTCCCTGGGGCCTGACCCCTGGGCACACACTGGCCTCCCACGGGCACACCAGGCAATTGTCTCATGTCTCCATCTCCAGCCGACAAGAGGCTCTCCAGCAGCCCCATGAAGGCAGTGGAAGGCACTGACATGATGAAGGCGGGTAGGTGCCCGCTGCCCTGGCAGGAGCGCTCCTTCCAGGCCGCTTCCCCCTCCCCTCGCACCGCCCTCGGCTCGCTGCCATCGCAGCCGCTCCCCGCCGCGCCGCTCGATGCCTTTCCAAGCCCAGGGCAGAGAACATCCGTCATTGCAATCACAGGGTTTGGTTTTGCTTCCACCCCACGGTTGGTTGGTGGCTCAGGGCCCCTCCACCTCAGCCCCATTCCATGTCTCTGCGCCAGTTTCATCCTTCCCGCTCTGTTTGCAGCTTCTCTGCGCAGGGGCGAGGGAGCGGAGCGTCGGCTGCTGGCACGGCTGAGCCTCCCTGGCTGCCACAGGGAACTACGGGGCACACGGGGCCAGGCTGCCTGAGCTGGGAGGGTGCAGCCGGCTCTGCTGCTGGAGGGGTTTGCTCTGGTTTGGGGCAATGACTCACACCAGACCACAGCACCAGCATGGGGCAGAGCCCATCTTGGGATCCTTGGAGCTGAGCACCATGCACAGGGCTGAGGGGACCCCGCTGCTGGCAGGGACTGGCTGGGAGTGGAAGGAGAGATGCCAAGGATCACCCATCCCATGGGTGCAGAGGGGCTGTGCCAGCACCAGCACCCTCAGTGGGGGCTGCACCTCCGTGAGCACAAACCTGGCTCCCAGCCCAGGCCCCACGGCCAGCACGGCTCACTGGCTGGACAGATGGACATGGCTCAGCCCCAGAACCACAGCAGCCGTGGAGGTAAGGGGATGCCAGCAGCACCAGGATGGCAACGGTCCCGCGGGTCTGGGAGGGATGTGCCAGGGATGTTGCACCCGCCTCTGCCATTCACCGCTCCTCGCTGCCGCCTTGCTAACACCGCTGAGCCCTGCTGAGCACCGCTGAGCACCACTGAGCCCTGCTGAGCACCACTGAGCACCACAGCGCTG
This sequence comes from Orthonyx spaldingii, assembly GCA_013397795.1. Lineage (NCBI taxonomy): Eukaryota > Metazoa > Chordata > Aves > Passeriformes > Orthonychidae > Orthonyx > Orthonyx spaldingii. The sequence goes on from VZTJ01005855.1 coordinate 269,739, forward strand.
CCGCCGTCCCGCCGCCAGCCGCACAGCAAGGGACAGGGAGGGCCGGGGCCGCCGTAACTCGCGCTGTCCTCTTTGTGTCCCAGCCATGTACTCGGTGGAGATCACAGTGGAGAAGGACAGAGTGACTGGGGAGACCAAGGTCCTGTCCAGCACCACCATGCTCCCCCAGAACCACTGTCTGCAGGGGGTCAAAGTGTACGAGGATGAGCTGAAAGGTACGGGCCAGCCTGTGCTGCTGGCCAGTGACAGGGGCTGAGGGAGCAGCCACCTGAACGTCCCAGCGGGCACCCAGCAGGGTGAGGAAGCCTGGGGGCTGCTCCTGACAGCTTTACCAGCTCTCTGAGGGCAATTCCTCACCGGCCCCGGTCCGGTGGATCGCAGGATCATCGTGGCAGCATAATGTGGATGGTCCTGATGGGCGAGCCCTGGTTTGCACATCGTGACCCTGCACTGCTGGAGAGCAGAGAAGAGGATCTGCTGTGTCCAAGACTCAGGAGCCTGTCCCTGGGCAGGGATTGTGCACTAGCACCACGTTGGGCTGTCTCACAGGCTGGCAGCAGGGAGTGTGGCTGATGGGTGTGGTAGAAGTGCAACAGTAGGGACCGATCCCGATCTGCAGCTCCTGCTTTTGGGAACATCTGGGAACCTGCTCCAAAGGGCCTGGTGAAACCCAAGGGACCACCATGGTGACAAGGACCAGCCAGGGAAGTGGGGCCTCTTACTGGGAACTGCCGTGGCTGCATGGACTGACCACCCCTCCAAGGAAAACACAGCTCAGCGCTCCCGTTCAACCCCCTCCCTGTGGCCACGGCCGTGCTGGCCCTGCCAGGCTGGGCACTGTCCCTCCCTCACTGGCTGCCCGCTGAGGCAGCTGCACTGACCATCACGTCATGCCCCAGGTCAAGTGGAAAACGCCACAAGCCCTTGGCTGCTCTGGCCATGACGCACATCTCTGCCTCCGTGCCATGAGCAGCGGGCACCGCGTGCCTGGGTGGGAGAGCCCTGGCTCCTCTGGGCACAGGGCCACCAGGAGCACCGGTCCTAGTGGATGTGGTGGGAACGTGGTGGGGCAGCAGCTGCCGAGCATCACCGAGGTCTCAGATGTGGCAGTGGTGACCTGCCACGAAGCCTCACGTCAGCCCCGGCTGAGCCGGGCGCCAGCAGACGCCGTCTCACCATGGGCAGCTTGGCCGGCCGGCAGTGGCCTGGCAAACGGCCGCGGCTCCCGCAAGGCTCGCTGAGCCTGAGGCTTCGGGAACAGCTCTGTGCGTTGAGCTTTTATTTCAGTTTCCCTGGCTGCTGTCGGGCAGGAGCCAGGTGATGAGAGGGGGTCTGGCAGCAGCTCTGCTGAGGGGAGGGTTGGGATGCTGTGGGGAGTGTCAGCCTCGGTGGCAGCACCTTTGGAGAGGGGGAAGGGGCTGCTCCCTGCCCACCCAGGAGCCGGGGCTGAGCAGGTCATGCCGGCAGGAGCTTTGCCAGGTCATCCTGTGCCCCCATCCTGAGCCCCCCTCACCCTCCCTTCTCTTGTCCCCACAGTGGTGCACGCGGTGAGCGCCGAGGACGGCGCCCTGCAGAACGGGGCCCACCCCCTCAGCTCCTCCGAGGTCGACGAGCTCCTGCACAAGGCGGACGAAGCCACCCTGAGCGAAGCCGCCGGGCGCCAGACCCCAGCCAAGGCTGGCGAGGGCGGTGGCAGCGCCCCGGGCAGCCAGAAGCCAACGCCGCGGCGGGAGATCACGGGGCTGCAAGCGAAGCCACGGGAGAGCACCACGGTGGCAGCGGGCGAGGGGACGGAGCCCAGCCGAGAGCAACCCGTCACCATGATCTTCATGGGCTACCAGAATGTGGAGGATGAGAACGAGACCAAGAAGGTGCTGGGGCTGGAGGGCACCATCAAGGCGGAGCTGGTGGTGATCGAGGACGCCGAGAGCAAGCCGGAGCCGGCACACAAGGACCACACACCGCCCAACGGCACCGCGCTGGAGCCGGCGGCCGCCCAGCCGCTGGGCGAGGAGGGCGCGGGCGGGCAGAAGCCGGGTGCCAACGCCACAGACGCCAAGGAGGCCGAGCAGGAGGCAGACGTGAAGAAGCAGCGCTGCAAGTGCTGCACGGTGATGTGAGCCCCCGCCGAGCCCCCTCCGCCCCGGCCCCTGCTCGCCGGGCTTCCCCCCCACCGGACACAGAACCCTCTTTCTGCAGAACCGGGGAGATCCAACGTGGTGCCAACGGGGCCGCAGCGGGCAGCGGCGGCCGTGGCAGCGCTCGCCCCACCGGCCCCGTGCCAGCCCCGCGCCGCCCCCACCAGCGCTGCCTGTGGTATTTATTAGTGACCCCCCTCGCCCCACAGTGCACCCACCCCGCCACGGCCCGGCCTCGTCCCCACCTGCCGCCCACACCGGGGCCTTTCCCTCTGTCACCGACATCGTCCCAGCCGCCGTCGGAGGACGGAGCCGCCGGGCAGGGGGTCGGAGGACGACACTGTGTCCGTAGATGACTCCCCCGGAGCTGGCACCAGCAGGACCCACCCTTGGCCCAGCCCATGGTGGGCATCGGACCCAGCCCCGTGCCAGCTCCTCCCTCTGTGCCTCCATCATCCGCTTCTCCAGCGGGGAAAGGCCTGGGTCTGCTCCCCTCTGGCTGCCTGTGGACATCCCTGCTCCATCTCGTGTCCTCATCCCTGCAGTCCCGGGCTCCCCAAGGCCTCAGGGACAGAGCGTGTCCAGGCAAGGGAGGGGCATCAAGGGCAGCGTCCCCTCCCTGTGGCAATGGCTGGGGCCATGTGGGGCTCCTGCAGGGACCCCAGGCCTGCTCTGCTCCTCCCAGGCTCAGCTCCACACGTTGGAGCCCCTCACTGTGGTGCTGGCAGTGACAGCCACTCCTCTGTCTCGGCTGCTGCCCGGTGCCACTGGGCTCTGCCAGCCGAGGGGGCTGAACTGTGCTGTGGGCAGTGCTCGTGTCCTCCTGGGAAGGGGAACTTGGAGTGGCCCAGCCATGTGGGGCAGGAATGGGATGGGGGCCCTGTGTTTCCTCATGGCAGCTGGAGTGTGGGCCAGCATCCCGTCCCCTTCCTGCCTCTGCTGCTCAGCAGCAACAGCAGCAGCTTTGCAGAGCCACGTTTTGGGGTCCTGGGCTGCAATGTTGGGACCCCCAGGGGAGTGGGGCAGCCCAGTTCACCCCAGTACTGGCACTGGGAGCTGCCAGGGGTCCGGTGTTCCAGAGGGGGCAGCCTCCCTGCTGCCCCACCCTGCACCCCAGCCCTCCAGTGGGGATTTCACCACCAGCACCAGCGTTTCCTCCCCACTGAGACCAACTGGGGCAGGCGGGGTGGGGGCCCGTGGTTTTTGGCACCCAGTGCCCACATCAGCTGCCCCTGAGCTGCAGCAGCCGGGCTGGCAGTGCCCAGACACTTGTCCAGGAGCTTTGGGCAGGGTGCAGCCACCAGCCAGGGCAGGGATCCTTGTTGGAGTGTTCCTGCTGCTGTGAGGCCCCAGGGATCCCCCAAAACATGTGTGGGGCAGCACCCACGCTGCCCAGCCCACCACACCACCAGTGGTGGAGCAGCCAGGGATGGGGCTCAGCTCCCCCAAGGCCTCCCTTCCCCCACCTTCCCCTTGTGTGAGCAGTGACCCCCCCCCGTCCCCACGACATCCCAGTTGCTCCCCAGTTACCACCCAGGCTGCAGTTTTGTCCCCCCAGTAGAGTCATTGCAGGGCTGAGGGCAGGGGGCTCGTGGTGCCACCCAGTCCTGAGCCCCAGCCGGGCACCCACAGCCTCTGGGAGAGGCAGAGCTGGGGAAGGGGGGCTTTGGGAGGGCACTGCCAGGGGAAGGGGGGTCTCTCCTGCCCCATCCACTGCTGGGCAGCGCTGGAGCCCCATTGCTGCAGGGCAGGGCACGGGCTGGGTGCCACAGGGCGTCTGCCCCCACAGTCTGGGGGGAATGGAAAATCACCTCTTGCCACCCCACATCAGGGGCCGACACCACCCACCCCACCCCATCCTGGGCCCTGCAATCCCCCCAACGCCAAGCTGGGGCTCCCTCCCGCCCTCAGCACCCCCTGCCCCTCGGTTGGCTTTGACCCCCAGCCCAATCCGGCCCCTGGGGTGGTGGGGAGCAGGACCCGGCCCCCGGGCCGGCGCTGGGGTGTGAGAGGAGCGGGCGGTGGGCCCGGCATCGTCCCCACCCCATCCCACACCCCCGTGTGCCCTGCCCGGCTCCGCTGAAGTGCACTTCCCGTGCCCCTGAGCTTTTCACTTGTGCCGAAGCCGTTTGAATTCCCTCCCCTTCCCCGTCCCATCCCTCCCCACCCCGTTGTTTGTAAAACACCCAAACCGAGCAAATAAACTGTGTGAACAACCAGCCTGGAGGCACCGAGGGGTGGGAGGAGGCTGGGCTGGGGATCCTGGGAGGGTGGGGACGGAAGGTTTGGGATGGGGATGTGAGGGATGGGCTCTGCTGCTCCCTCATCGTCTGGGCAGAGGATGTGGGGAGGAAGAGGGATGTGTGTCCCAGGATGCTGGGAGGAAATGGGATGAAGGGTGATGCTGCCCAGGTAAAGGGGACATGGCAGCCCAGTTTCCTGGATGCCCCCAGGCCCCATCACCACATGGTTGTGGGTCTCTGTCCATCCCCAGCCTGCCCAGGGCTGGGATTCCAGGGCTGTTTCCTGGGGCGGTGGGGCCTCAACCCTGCCCGGTGCCAGCCCACGCCCTGCGGCGGGCGTGGACAGCTCCCGGCTCCTTGGCATCACCTGTGGACTTTGGCTCAGCCCCAGGGTAAAACAGGCTCCGCTCACCTGCCCGGAAACACAGAAGAGCCTGGCAGCCACAGCGTCCCCAGGCCCGTCAGTGCCGGCCCCGAGCGGGAACGGGGGCACCGAGGGGCTGGGCAGGGGTAAGTGGGACCCTAACACCCGCAGCCGGGGCGAGCCGGGGTCTGTCTGGCACAGACAGGGAGGGGCTTCCTGGCAGGAGTGGGCTGCAGCGGCGGGCACAGAGGACGAGGGATGTGCCGGCCCAGCCACGGGCACAGCACTGAGCGTCCTGGCACAGCATCGCCCGCTCGGCTGTGCCACCCTGCGCCGGGAGTGAGGGCAGTTCTGGGCGCTGGCGATGTCGCCCACTGCGCTGGGATCCAGCCAGATCCAGGCACTGCGGCCACCAAGGACGCTGTGCCACGGCCCTGCCTTTATCCTGGCAGGTGCCCGAGGCTCCCAGAGCAGGCGCAGGGTCGACAGTCCCCAGGGAAGGAGGGAGGTGCCCTCTCCAGCTCAGGAGCTGCGAGGGACTGGCAGTTCCAGGGCTGCTGTGGCAGCTGCCTGGGCAAACACGGGGTTATCGGCCCGGGGAGGCCCCGCGGTGAGACAGGAGAGCCCGGGCTGCCCCCGGCACGTTCTGACAGGAGAGCCCGGGCTGCCCTCAGCACATCGACCCAGGGCTCCTCTGCCCCGCCCTGGGGCTACCCTGGGGCACAGGGTGTGGGCACAGTCGGGCATCCAGGCGCTCGCTGCAGCTTCAGGGCTCCTCAGAGCCGTAGCTGCGTTCGTGGAGGGGCAGAAAGCGCCTGGAGGGAGGTCTGTGGCTGCATGGCCACGCCGCCGTGCCGGTGTATTGAGGCACGGGTGTGCTGGCACGTTGGTGCATCGGGGCACCGCTGTGTGCCACAGACCGCGGCCAAGGGCAGCCCCCCGGGCACGGAACCAGCTGCAGCACGGTGACGGCAGCGCAGGAATTTGGGGACAGGGCACCGAGCCCGATGTGGTTCTTGGAATTCGTCACAGCTCCCTGCTGCTGAGCTTATCAGGGCCTCGCAGCCACCCTCCCGCACCCCCCACGCCCCAGCGGTGCCACCGCGGGCACGCCCCGGCACACACGGCTCAGCTGGGAGCCCCGTGTGGCCTCCCCCGAGCATGGGGACCCCTGCCCCGACGGCTCCCTGGACAGTAAGTGCGGCGTGGTGGGGTGCGAGGGCAGAGCCGGGCACTGGGGGCACGCTGTGTCCCCCCGGCCTTGCAAGGACGGTGCCCACACAGGGCTGGTGGCAGTGAGGGGGTGCAGTGAGGGCTGGCACAGGCTGAGGTGGGCAGCAGAGGGACACTGGATGCATGTGGGATGTTGGTGTGCATCAGCCACGCTGGGGGCAGCCCCTGGCTCAGGGTGGGTGCACTGCAGCTCCGGAGCTCTGTGCAGAACCCCCGAGCTGGGGGGACCCTGGAAAGCGTCCCAGATGTCTCCTTAGGGTGGGGGTCCCAGGCCAGGCTGGTGGGTGCTGCGGTGCCATCTGCTCTGCCCGGCACCTCCCACGGGGGGAAAAAGCCCAGGACCCCCAAGCTCCTGCAGTGCCACAGCACCAGAGGGAGCTGAGGGAGGGAGAATGTTTTGGGTGCAGCTCTGGGAGGGGCCGTTCCGCTTGCGTGGAGCCGCCCGGGAGCCCTGATAACAGCCCGGCTGCTTTCCCTGCTCTCCTGTCCCCCTCCTGTGCCGGCCTCCAGCGCTCCCCGGTGAGGGGACCCCCTTCGAGCCGGGACTTCACCCCCCAAACATGGTAAGAGGCGTGGGCAGATGGTTTTCATTACCCGGGTCATTGGGGGCAACAAAAGAGTAAGAGTGAATCACAGCCAGTGGAATTAACAGGGAAATTCAGCCGGGCACAGCTTTGGGAGAGAGGCTGAGCCACCGGGGCTGGGCACAGCGCTGGGCAGCAGCTCCAGCCGTGAGGCATCGCCTGGGGCTGGTCAGGATGTCCCAGCTCATGAGACCCACGTGCTCCTGCCCTGGGAAAGGTTTCAAAAGCTCCTGGCTGGGGCCCAGCCCCGCTGGCTTTGTGGGAGGATGGTGCATCCCCGGAGGGTTGGAGGTGAGCAGGGACAGCTCGGTCACCAGAATCGCCGCAGGAAGGAGGCACAGAGTGCTCTCACCCTGGGGATGAGCCGAGATGCTCCGGATGCAGGGAACACCGGGCTCTGAGGAGCCTCACCCTGAGCTGTGCTTGCCAGCACCGTGGCCCCCAGCTCTGGGCTGCCCCTGCCATCACCGTGGCCTTGCTCCCATTTTGCTGCACACTCCCAGGAGGCCGTGAGTACCCAGGAGTGGTGTCCAGGGGTGGCACATCCTGACCTGCTAGGACTCACAGGAGCAGTGACAGGTGACAGCAGAGCCGTGGCCAAGCCTTGGCAAACAGTGGCACAGGAGCTGCTGGCTCCAGGCACGCTGGGCTGGTCCACAGGTGACATGTGTGTGTCGCCAGTTGTGGAGCCAGGGGTGGCATCTGCGATGTGGTGGCAGCTGCTGTCTCACAGGGGACACACCTGTGCCACCCCTCCCTGTTTGGTACCTGCTGTCCCAGCCAGCTCTGGCCCAGCCAGCGCTGGAGGATTGACCCTGAGGTCGGGGCCGTTCACTCCTGCCCTGTGTGCCAGGGGGTTAAAGTCTCCTCGTTTTATGAGCTGTGAAACCATTTTTATGACGCCAGTTTCTAGAGCTGGGCTATTTGGAGGTTCCTTCCTGTAAATGAGGAGTAATTCCAGGCAGGGGTGACCCAGGCACCGGCGCTGCCTCTCCCTGCCAGCTGGAGGTGCCTCCCTGCCCTGTGCACGTGGAAAGGCCTGGGCTGTCCATGCCCAGAGCGGTGCTGAGCTGGACGTGGCGTCACCAGGAGCTTGTGGCTGAGCTCTTGCTGCCTTTGGTGGTGCAGGCAGCACTGACTGCCTGTGGCAGGTTTGGCTGTGCTCCCTCAGAACCCGGCCAGGCTGGGGGACAGAGGTGGCATGAGTTTCTGGGCTCTGTGGCAGTTCCTGTTGGGAATGGTGCTTTGTGCTCTGGCTGCTCCTGCCCCACACGGGGCAGGCTGGTGTGGCAGTGTCTGTCCCAGGCTGGGAGAGGGGCTGCACCCCAGCCTCTGCTCCTTCTGCTGCTCTTAATGCCTGCTCTCCCCTCCTGCTTGCAGGGCCAGCCAGGTCCAGACCCTTGGCCTCCGCTGAACTGGGACTCAGAGGGCGACCTCGAAGCTGAGCAGTGGCCCCTGGCTGGGACGAGGTTGGCAGAGGGGTGACTCTTCCCAGGAGATGGACAGAGTCACCAGGCACCTGGTGTTCCAGCTCCCACAGGCCTCGCCCAGGCACGACTCGCTGGCAGACCTGAGGGCCAGCAGCGATGATGATGTGTTTGTCTCCACTCAGAGGGTGGAAAATGGCTACAGCTGGAAGAGGAGGTCCCAGTCACCCTCGTATTTCCTGGAGGGGGGAAGAGATGTCTGGACCCCATCCCCAGACAGGGAGTCCAAGCTAGAGGTGGTGAGATCAGGCAGCCTGTACGACCTCCGGGCATACAAGGGCGAGAGGAAACCCTCGAAGCTCTATGATGATGAGGAGCAAGACCTGTACAGGCTCCCTCCACCCAACATCTCACCCGAGAAAGCCAGGGAGCTGGAAGATGAGAGGAAAGAAGTCATCCGGAGCCAGGTGATGAGGAAGAGCTCCACCATCGCTGAGAGGTGGAGCTCGGTGGATGAGCTGAGCTCCATCAGCACCGGCGCGGGCAGCCAAGGTGAAGGCAGGCACACAGGCAGCTTCCCCACCAGCTTTGCCATCTGCTTTGACAAATCTTCCCCAGGCAGGGCTGTGACACCCGTTGACCCTGAGAATATCGACACGGAGCAGATCAACTTCTCCGCGGCTCGGCAGCAGTTCCTGATGCTGGAGAAGACAAACCCAGGCTCATTTTTCAGCCCAGGGCAGCAGGCCATGTCCCCAAGGCCAGAGTCGGTGACAAAAGTCTCCAGGGAAGAGTGGTACAGCCCCGAGATGGCCACGAAGGCTACAAGAGGCTACGACAGTGCTGGTGCATCAAGGCAGAGCAGGACAGACAAGAGCGTTTACCAGGTTTATGGTGTGTCCTCACACAAGACACCCGAGAAAGAGGAGGTTTATGCTTCCAGAAAGGCTCCCATGGAAAGGTCACATCCCACTGGGAAGACGTCCATCCTGACCAAAGCATGGTCCAGAGAAGACCTGGACTCCGGCTTGGGTGAGATGTACAACGAAGCCGCTGCGGGCTATGCCAGCGATGGAAGCACCTCCAACGAGACCTTCAACGTGGATCTGAGGGCCAGCAGCAACGGGCTGGGCAAGGAGACGAGGGTCAGCAACGAGACGCCCATCGAGCGGGAGATCCGCATGGCAATGGAGAGGGAGGAGAACCTGTGGAAGGAAAGGGGGATCCAGCGGCTCACCTCCAGCAGCGAGCTGGTGGAGATCCAGACCAAGCCTGTCCTCAGCATTCACATGTCTCCCGGCCCAGGCAGGAAAGGGAAGGACAGAAGCCGCGCTTCCCTTTACGTCCAGAGGGAAATTGAACAGGAAGCCAAGCGCGAGGAAGATCTGAAGAGGCAGGGGAGGCTGCTGGGGGCGTATGACAGGGGCACGCAGCAGGAGCTGGAAGAGCGCAGGAGGGTGTTCGAGCAGGAGGAAGCCCCCCCGCAGAAGCCCACCCCCATGAAGCGGGCAGAGGAGAGGAGGAGTTGGGTTAAAGAGTCTGTGGTGGAGCAGCCCTCGAGCCCCAGCCCCGTGGAAGGCACCAGGGGTGGGAGAAGCGTTCCCGGCTACACAGCGAGCATCGCGCACTTCCAGCTGTCCCAGCCGCGCTTCGCCGCCAGCGACAGGAGCCGGGAGCAACCCTCGGTGTCCCAGCACGCTTCCGCCAGCTCCAGCAAATGGGGGGGTGAGGATTCCTGGGGAGGAAAACTTCCTGGCTCCACCCCGAGCCCCGCCAGCACTGCTGTCCTGCCCAGAGAGTACTTGTCCCTGTCCTTCTGGAAGCCCAAGGTGTCCTTCGCGGAGGACATGGGGACACAGAACCCGCCGCGGAGGGAGGATGGCCGGGAGGAGCTGTACCGGCTGCGGACGTGGAAGCCGCAGACATCAGCGCTGATCGAGGAGGAGATCCGGAGTGACCTGCAGAGGGAAGAGGAGCTGCAGGAGCAGCGGCGGCGGCGGCGGCTGATGGACACCGACAGCCATGGTGCTCCTCAGGAGGGCTCCCACTCTCGGCACAGCTCTGGTAAGGGAGCAGAGGGACAGAGGGGCAGAGGAGTGATTTGGTGGGATGGCTGTAAGGACTCCTTCCTATGTGCTGGTAGCAAGGTGTCCCAGGAGAACTTGATACCAGCACACACTGGAGTCAGCAGAACTGCTGCTGAGGAGGGATAGGCTCTGCAGGATTCCAGAGCTGCTCAGGTCTCAATGAGTTTGTGTCACGTTACAGCAGCAAACAGGGCTGGAAGGGCCCAGAAGGGCCCAGCTAATGCATTTCACCCCTTGTTCCTGCAGTCCCTGGCTGGGGCCCAAGCATGGGGTCCCAGCTGTGACCAAATCTGCTGGACCTGCCACGGAGGCAGGTTGGGAGCAGGGGCCTGACACTCCTGTGGCTCTCCACCCCTGGGAGTGGAACTGAGGTCCCTCACTCCCCGACTCCCTTTCTCTCACAGCTGCCTCAGGTGCCAGTGGCAACTACTCAGTGTCCGGGTCTCCTGCCTCCTCTCCTGCCTCACACCAGACAGGGATCCTGGGGCTGATCTCATCCTTCTCCCCGCTGAGAGTGAGCAGTTCCTCCCCAGGCAGCGCAGAGACCCTCACTCCCGACTCCTCGAGTTCCAGCCCCTTTGAGGAGCGGAGGAGGAGGGTGAAGGAGGATGGCAAGGTGAATATGCCCACCCTGCTTGTGCCAAGTGGTTGGGGGGCTTGAGCCGGGGGGGAGACTGATGGCTCTGGGGCTGGAGATGGCTCTTCCTGACTCCTGCCTGGAGCTTGAGATGGAGACCCAGCAGTGGTGGCACCATTGAGGGGCCACGTGAGCCCCCGGGGCAGTGCCTGCTGTTCAGGGCTGCCAGCACTGGGTAGGACTGGAGAGGAGGAGCAGCTTCCTCCTGTGGGGGATCCCGGCCTCAACTGTTCCCCTGACCCCAGGGAGGGTCTGGCTGCATGTGCTGCCTTCCCTTGACTCTCCTGTGCCCTGCTGGGGGCTGGATCCAGCTGCCTCTGGACATTCCCCTGCCAGGCTGCCCTTATCTAATCGTGTTTTCCTCTTTCCACAGTACGCTGGCATTGAACCCGTTGACAAGGTCAACACAGAGGTAAAGTCCTTCACGAACAGGGCTCTGCTCGTGCTGCCCTGACACCTCCTGCATTCCCTGGCTCCCCTCACTCCTGGAGGCCTGTGGGATGGACAGGGGTGGGCAGGACACTGCTGACTCCCACGGGCACCACTTGGGTGGACACTGCGTTGGGCAGAGCAGGCTGGGGAGCTGGCAGGGGGGGCAGCTCTGCAAACCAAATCGTTTTTTAGCTCTTCTTTATAAAGATCCTGCACGTTCTGGTCTCTGCAGGTGGTGGAGAGCACCCGAGTGTTTCGCCACAAAAGCCTCATGGCCCAGCGCTGGGAGGCCGGGCAGTACGTGCGGGATGAGGACTGAGGGACCCCCGGCTCAGGGGCTCGCCCCGTTCAGGATCAGCTGATTTGTGACCCAAACACTCGATCAGTTCCACCTTTGGCCATCGCAACAATCAGAGATTGACTGCAAATCAGTCTGGTTTATTGTTAAACTGATAATCCTTCCATGCAATAGATCTGCTCCTTCCTCCTCCTCTCTGTGGGGTGGAGGAACACTTCTTTTTTTTCTTAAGAGGGGAAAAATTGGATCAGTATCTTTTTAATCACTTCTGCCTGGAGCCAGCCAGGTGAAATCACCCGGTAATTCACTTTGCCCCTTGGGAGCTGTCCCAGGCTTACGAAAAAGCTGTTTTATTTCTCAGTGGTTTTATGTTAAGTACCGTGAGGTTGAGCATTGCCTTGGGGGTACCTGGACTGAGGCCTCTGGATCAGTGTTGCCATGGGACTTTGGGAATCAACGTTGGTTTAACTCCTGTGATCCATGAAGATGCAGCAATGGGATATAAATATATATATAAATGCTGTTTATTTTGCTAATTTATTAAAGACTTGTTGCTCTCTCTCGGTCTTCCAGGCCTGTTTTGTCTGCCTGCTCCACTGGTTTTGCTCAGAGGAGCCCCCGCGATTGGGATGGGGGGCTGGGGGAGTCCCAAACGCTGCTGGGCTGGGGGAGCGCGGGGGTCCCACCGGACGGGGCTGGGAGCACTCTGGGCCGGTGGGAGGAGTCCCCGCTCGGGGCGGGGGTGGCACTGGAGGGTGGCACCGGGGAGTTTTAAAGTCCCGTTCGGCCCCACGAACCGCGGTGCGCTCCGTGCCCGTCCGCCCGCCCCCGCTAGAGGGCTCCCGGGCCGCGCCCGCGGGGTCCGGTACCGACCCGCCGGGACCCCGGTACCGACCCAGGATCCCGGTTCCGACTCGCCGGGGCTCCGGTACCGCCCCGCCGGGACCCCGGTATCGACCCGCAGAGACCCCGATACCGACCCGCCGGGACCCCGGTACTGACCGCCGGAAGCCCGGTATGGACCCCCCAGAACCTCGGTACCGACCCGCCGGGACCCCGGTACCGACCCACCAGGACCCTGGTGCGGACCTACTGAGCCTCCGGTACCGACCCGCCGGGACCCCGGTACCGACCCACCGGGACCCTGGTGCGGACCCACCACGACCTCAGCCCGCTCCGCGAGCCCTGACGGGGGTCCCGGTACTGACCCCTCTGAGACCCCGACCCCGCTCNCCCCCCAGAACCTCGGTACCGACCCGCCGGGACCCCGGTACCGACCCACCAGGACCCTGGTGCGGACCTACTGAGCCTCCGGTACCGACCCGCCGGGACCCCGGTACCGACCCACCGGGACCCTGGTGCGGACCCACCACGACCTCAGCCCGCTCCGCGAGCCCTGACGGGGGTCCCGGTACTGACCCCTCTGAGACCCCGACCCCGCTCCGCGAGCCCTGACGGGGGTCCCGGTACTGACCCCTCTGAGACCCCGACCCCGCTCCGCCAGTGCTGACGGGGGTCCCGGTGCGGACCCCCGGCGCTGCCCGGGGGTTTTTCCCCGGTGGAACCCCCGGGAGCCGGGAGGTGCCCCGGTGCTGTGACAGACTGGAGGGGTTGATGGTGCAACCTGTTTTTCCCGTCAGCAGCCACTCGTTCCCCAGCCTTGGCCGTGGGCCGAACCGAGCAGCGAGGGGGAGGGAAGGGCCCGACCGGGGGTGGTCTCGGGGCTGAGGGAAGCCCGGCCCCGCCCGGAGCAGAGCTGTGCCCGCGGCCGGGTCCCCCAGGACCGCTGGGACCCTCGGGACAGCTGCTCAGTCGTGGTGTCACCGCGATACCACCTGTGCTCGCAGACGCCCTCCAGCACTTGAGGAGTTTGTCTTTTTTTATGTCTCTTCAAACGTCTTTAAGTTACTTCTTGATGTTAAATTGCTTGAATGGGAGGAATTCTGGCAAAGAGCTTGACCCCCAAGGCCTCGTTTGACACCAAGGGCCCAAAGCTCTGTGCCACCGGGCTGGGAGCAGGGGAGACTGAGCACAACAGGGAACACAGCAGTGTTCCAGGAAAACATCACCTGCTGCTCAGACACAGACAGGGCTGAATTAAAGGTTATTTTATTTGGCTCTGTCAACAACGCAACCAAAAACCTGACTGAGCTGTAACAGGGACTAAACAGCACTGGGGTAGCTGAGCAGAGCTGAGCACATCTCCCAGTACCTTTGTGGAGTTGTGTTTTGCACTCTAGGGAAACCACTTATCATAAAACCTTTCAACATTGTCAAACACTTTAAATAACTTCTTAAAACAGCCACAACTTCTTCAATCTATGAATCTTTCCCTAAGGGAAATGACCTGAGCCTCATCAGAAGCATTCCCACGAGGTTGGAGTCGGCAGTGCCATCGCTCTCCTCACGTTGCTCATCCTTCCCCGCAGGTCTGTGCCCCAGGCTGAGCTGTGTGGGTTGTCAGCCCCAAAATGTGGCTGCAGCTGATGCTCCTGGCCAGGCTCTGCCACCCCTGAGCCCTCTCCACATCAGCACTGGTCATTTCTAACAGCATTGACTGTAGAGTAGAACATTAACTTGTTTGGCAAATGTGAAACTGAAGATTCTCATTAACTCACTGAATTATCAATTCCACTAACAGAAACAACAACAAAGAACTTCCCTGAAAGCCAAGGCGCTGCAGATCTGTAGGTACCTTCAGTGCCAAGGTGAAGCCCAGCAGAAGGAGGTTTGTTCTCAACCTACACCAAATTTTGTGACAGGATTCTGTTTCAGAGCAGCCTTGGAGCGGTTTAAGGGGCAAAGCCAAAGGGACACCTCTACATCCTGGTCTTCCTTACGCCTCCTCTGACTTCATGGACAATAACTTTCAAGATCTCATCCATTTTGGTTTTTGTCAGTGCCTTCCTGCTGTACCACACTTTGTCCCAGATGGAGCACAGTGACCTGGGACATAGGTACAGAGGGTGGTTGTCATTCAGCATGTCCGGCGGCCTCTTCATGGCATATTCCTTGTAACTGGCCACTGGACAGTTGCCTGGATCCTCAGGCTTGGCAAAGAGCCGTGGGCTTAGCTGCCCTTTGTTTCCCTCTGGGCTTAGATCATCCTTCCACTCCAAATACTCCTCTCCTTTGGCCTTCCTCAGCACCAGCTGCCCCCAGAACAGCTGGTGGGTCTGCCAGTGGGTGCTTGCCCCAAACCCCCTAATGAGGGTGGTGAACATGAGGTGCAGCAAGCCCTGAGGGTGCGTCTTGCTTAAAACTCCCTTCTTAACAAGGTTTTCCACGTCTTCATCTGTCATGTTCTCCACAACACTCCACTCTTCCTCCCTATCCTTTCGGAGCAGGTACTGATACTTTAATTTCCAGGCTTCCTGAGAGGCCCTGAACTCTGGCCCTCTCAACATGCTGTACTGGTAGTCGTGGTACTTGAGGTACTGGTTGATGTTGCGCTGGAAGAAGCTTAAGGAACAGGCAGAAAAATCCATTCCATTCTGTCTCTTGGCAGAGCTGAAGAAGCAGACCAGGTAGCGGTCGAGGTCTGCAGGAGGCAGCGCGTGGATCTTGCGCGTCTCGGAGGGGTGGTGCAACTTCAGCCACTTTTTGAACACTTTTATGCCCCAAATGGTACAGTATCTCTTTTTCTCCTGCTTTTTCAGCACATCTAAAAGACAAGACACAGCTCTGTGCACAGCAAGAACCCACAAAGATCAGTAAAACACGAGGAGATGCAGGGTGGTGTCCGCCTGCCTTCCGGAAGCCATTCAGAGAGGACAGGACTCTCCCAAACCCCTTCCCCTAGAACTGTGGGTCATATCTGTGTTCTCCACAAGCCAGCACCAGCCAACAGTGCCCAGCTCTCTGGAGAAAGTCAGGCTCCTTCCTGCTCCCTTTCCCTTGGCAGCTGGCCCTGCTCACTGCCAGACAGGGAAATGTCCCTCTCACTGTGAAATAACGGCATGAACCAGAGGTTGGGGTGGATGGTGAGGGAGAACAAACAGGTGAGTAGAAGTATACTATGATCGTGTTTAAAGGATTGCCAGGATTCCAGTTGGGCTCGCTCTCAAGTTGCCATGGCAATACCACATCTACCTAGTTCGATGTAGCATGAGAAATGAATTCTTTGGATTGCTGGAAAGCTCCATCTGCTCGCCTGTGACTCGTCCAGGGCTCAGGAGGGGGAGATGGAACAGGGCTCATGAGCCAACACCTAGAGATTCCCCTTTTTGCACCAGGTTCTTTTGTACAGGCTTAGTTGTCATCCTGAAAGACTGATCCCTGTCCCACTGGTTTGGGGTTGTGGCCTGTTTGGTACTGACTGCTCCGGGTGCAGAGAGCTCGTGAGTCAGTAATGCCGAGGCCTCCTCTGAGCCATGAGCCAGTTACCTTGGCAGAAACGGCTGCCACACAGACATTCCCAGAAGAATTCCCAGTCCCTTCAGATGACACATGATGCCAGTTATGAAAACAGTCAAATACTGCTCCCAAACCCCAACTGTGGCAGTCTGTGTGGTTATGGCTCCACAAGCAACAACCCCAAAGCCTTTTCATGACCAGCACTGGTGCTGTAAGCACATCCCAGGCAGACCCCAAATGCTGCCTCAGCAACCCCTGCCCTTCCCAAGGACGTGCCCAGGCCCCTGTGCTGCAGGACAGCACACATGAAAACCTTCATTCTTGAAAGGACTAAAGCAATCTGTGGAGTCCTGCATTTTCTATGCAGGACTGACACTCTGCTGCCACTGCCAGTGCTGGGAGGTTTTGCCACTGGCTTTGGTGCAGCCAGAGCTTTGGCCACCAGTTCTCTGCATTACTTCCTCCTGTTTCTTTCTCTTGAGACCTCAGTTCCCCTCTCTGTCTCCAGTTTCCCACAAGGACTCTCTCACGTACGGTACTTGTGTGGGGATACTGGGTAAAATGGAAGACCAAAGTATTCAAACTGGGATGTTTGGGCTGGGGCACAGCCAAGAACATCTTTGGGTACCCTAGAGCAGGGCATTCCCTACAGAAGCACCATTTCCTTTAGGCAGGGAGCTTTGTAGTCCCCTTGAGCAGAAACAGGAGTGCCCCAAATCCAAGAGATTTACTTAAATGCTGCAGCACAGATCTTGGCAGTGATGTGCGCTCACCCTCCTTGGATATTTTGGGAAAGTGATTAATAGAACACCCCCACACCCCTGCAGGCAGAGAACTCCAGGCTGTCTTACCTCTGTTGGAGGCTGCACGTGGTTGGCCCTTTGGGCTCTGGAGGGCTGAAGAACAAGGTATCTGCTCGGATCCTGATGTCTCGCTGTCCTCACCCACGTTCTCAGCACCTTCCCCGCTGGAGCCCATTCCTGGTGTGCCACACTCTGGAGGGCTCAGCTGAAGATGCTGCTGAACATCAGCACTGGCTTGGAACTCAAAGAATATCACCAAGGGCTGTGACTCAATCTGGGCCCTGGCTTCAGTGCTGGGGACAGGAAGGGGTTTGGAACATACCTTTGGTGCTGCTGAGCCCTGGTGGCTCCTTGCTCTGGAAGTTTCAGCCGTGGGCCCTGCAGCAGTGAAAGCACCCAGCCTCAGGATGCTCCTGCTCGGGTCCTCAGGGTCGCTGACAGGAGTCTGCAGAATGTAGGCACGGGTGAGGGGTGGCTTTGCTGTGGGGGCAAAGGCAGCTCTTTCGGGGGCTGTGGGCTGGTGCAATGGCATCTTCTGGCAGTGGAGCATCTGCAGCTCCTCAGCAGATGGCTCTGACACGTTATCCTGGTTGATTCTGTCTCCTTGGTTGTCTTCATCTGCCTCACACTGCTCTTCATCAGAGATGATCTGTAAGTCTTCATCACTTTCAGACTTCACCTCCTGTTCGCCAGTTTGGACTCTGCCACCAGACGTTGAGAAGTGCTGCTCTGCTGCAGAGTATGATTGGGGTTTCCTGGTATTTTGGCTCCTCCTGGGCTCGTTATTCCTTGTGTAGGCACTGTCAGCCCTCTGCTCAGTGACCCCTTGGGATGTGCCACATGACTCTGTGCTCCCAGAATCTGCTCGACCCATCTCAAAAGATGATGGGGTCAGCTTGAGCCTCTTTTCCTCAAAGCTGGCTTCCCTTGTCAAAGACTTGGGAGATGGGAGCCTCTTTCTCCTTCCTACAGCCTCAGTCTCTTCTTCACCTCTGTCATGTAACTTCCCACAGTGCCAGTGATAGGCGTGTCCGACTCTGCACATCCACAGCACGGCGTTGTCACTGCTCAGGTGACCCATGTTCTGCATAAATTCCAGGGATGGGGTCTGGTTGCAGATGGTCCCATGAGTGTGTGCCCAGATCACAAGTTTGGAGAGATCTGCTTGAAGGGAACTGGCACTGCTGCACCCACCATCACCAGTGCTCTCGCTCTGTAAAGGTGTGTTGGAGACAACGTGAGTGAGAAAAGATGTGCAGACAAGAGCAGTCCTGGGGTTGTCTCCGTCCCTCCCCAACACTGCAATAATTGTGGGCCGGCAATTTCACCTCAGGACTCTTTTTAAAAATCAATTTGTTCATTCTTTCTGTCTGTGATATCACTTATGCCATAACAGAACACTCACCATGCTGCTGCTTTCTGTCTCACTGAGCCTTCTCTCAGGTGGAGATCAGTAAGTGACTCTTTGAATGGCCTTTCCCTCTCAGAACCTGAAATGATCATCACATGTGTGTGCTATATACATGGATGTGTGTATATGCACATATATGTACATAAAACCCTGACCAGAAGATGCAACTGAATTTCTCCATGCTCAGCCCACTGTGCCCTCCCTGGGCTGAGCTCCCACTGTGCTCCCAGGAACTCTACACACAAAATCTGACTGGGGTAAATATTTGCAGGATCAGCTTCTGCAACACCAACGAAACGGAAGCTAAATATAAACACTTGAAAATAGAATTTTACAAACTGAACTCTGCAAGCCATTCCTTCAGCGCTCCGTGGTTGGCAAGCTCTGTGTCTCCAAGTGCTGAGCTGCAGAGAGAGAACCAGGAATAGTGAGCCTGGTTCAGCCTGACATTCTCTGACTTTGCAAACAGTACCAAGAGGCAGTTTCCCAACTGAAGAACTGCACATGCAACTCGTATTTATATTAGAGACTAAATCTGAAACTCTCCCATCTGTTTGGAAGACTCCATGCAGCAGCCAGGAAGTTTCTGTGTCACAGGGAACATGTAACATGCCCTCAGTACCACGGCAGCCCGGGAGCCTGTGCGGCCGACACCGCGTGCTCGCATCTCGCTCTGTGATTAATTAAAACCTTTGCAATTAGTGGTGTAAAAGAAGCAAGGCTGGAAAGGCTGGACATAGGAGCCTTGTCTAAAGTAGCTCTTTGAGCAGTTGTTTTGAGCACTTCTGGCCTAAATGGGACACAGCTCCTGGGGAGAACAGGCCCTGGCTGGCGGTCAGTGAGCTGTCGAGAGCACACCTGAGCAGGCACTGTGCAGGTACAGGAGCTCCAGCCCCAGGGCTCCTCCTCTCCCAGCGAGCTGGGGAACACAGGAGAAGCTCTGTAATCCCTGACCACAGTGCTTGTCCACAGGGATGTGTCTCAGGAGTGTGGTGGTTAGACTGAGGTGAAGCCAGCAGCACAGGGGCAGGAACGGCCGTGCCGCAGGAGGGCTGTGCCCAGTGCCCTCAGTGCCCAGTGCCCTCAGTGTCCAGTGATCTCGGTGTCCAGTGCCCTCAGTGCCCTCGGTGCCCAGTGCCCTCAGTGCCCAGTGCCCTCAGTGCCCAGTGCCCTCACCAGCCCAAGATAGCAGCTCTGCTGGCCAAAGAGAACAGCTCCCACCTCTCTCAGGTGCCAGAGAACGACCAGGAGGCACGGGAGCTGCTCCCTTTGGGGTGAGCCTGCAGCACAGCACAGCTCCCTTCTGCACTTAGGCTCCATCAGTCCATATGATAATGATAGCACAGATAATTTTAGCCTGAATGCTTGGCTGTTGCGTGTGCCAGCGTGTGGAATGTGCAAAGGCAGGATTTACTGAGCATTTTTTACTGAAATCCATTGCTGCTTTAACAAAAAAATCAGACAATAAAAGCCTTTTTGGAAGCAGCAAATGCAATTTGAGCTCCTGATGTTAATCAAGGCCTTGTATGGGATCTACTGTTCCTGTGAGCTCACTCCTGATGAATCCCAGCAAAAAGAGCAGGGAGTCACCTCCAATGGCCATTTCAGCTGCCCTGACCCCTCACAGAAAACAGGCTCTGCCCAAGCTTCTCCGCAGAAGTGTTGGACCTGTTCCCACCTCCTGCTGAGCCCCTACAAGCTAAACATAAACTCGGGGGAGAACCATTTTCCCTCCTGAAGTAAAAGAAAGTTGCATCTTTGAGTTCAGCCCGTGCAATTCCCCGAAAGGGCTGAGCCACTCAGACAGACTCAAAGGAACTTCCATGGCAGCAATGTGGTGCCTTCAGTCAGTGTGGGAAAAGGTAACAGGAACGGAAGCTCTGCATGGTCATAAGGCCATGAAATTACTGACTTGGCAGATGAACATCTTGATCCCTATCACAGGCCTCTGCAAATGGAATGCTTTTATCTTTCCTTATCTCCAGGCACATGTCTTCCTCTTCCTGATCTCTCAGAAAAAAAAGCCTTTTTTCTCTTGCTATTTAGATCCCAACAGAGGCTCTGGTGCTCAGCTACAGATCCTTCGGCCTGCTGTGGCCCTCAGACTTCCAGCAGCTGAGATTTCCCCAAAGGAATGGCAAGTGGAATCAGTCTGGATTCACAGTCATAGCTGAGTGAGAAAACTGACCACTGTCCTTCCCCCAAAAGCTGAACTGGCATATGTGTCGTCCCTTTGAACAATAAAAATCCATCTCGATCATTGCCTCAGTTTTTATCTACTTCTAACAACCTTGGGATCCCTGTGGGGAGGGGTCTGGGCTTGGAGCTTGGGGCTGAGGTTTGTTTTGGAGCCTCGTGCCTGGTTCTGTGTGGCTGGGAGTGATGTTGTGGGTTAATCCTCTTTCCAGGAGAGGCTCCCATCTGATAACGGACACTGTGTACAGGACCCACACCTTTCTGCAGGAAAACAGGACATTCCAGAGCTGTACAGTAAAGGATTTTAATTTTTTTTTTAACCCATAGGGAATTCAGTCTACTGCTAAAACCTTTAGTTAGGTGAATTCTGGCTCACTCATGGAAAAAAGAAGTGTCTTGGGCTTTTTTAAATCTACAAGGTTCGGCTCTCTCAGGCCCTGCTCCGCACAGCTTTCCAGGCCTCAGTGCTGGGGGTACTGATTTTACCTCTGTATTCCAGAAAACGTGGCCAAATAATTTCACAGGAGTCTCCAGCACTTCAGGGGAGACTGAACTTTGGGCTGGCTGAAACACAGAAATGCCTTTTCTGTTTTAACACTTTATGTATGTACTTTGAGTCCTTGGGGGGAGGGGCGGGGAGAAGCAAACTCAGCACTTTCTGAGCTTTATCCTCTTGTCAGGTCTGTCAGACACAGTCTCAGCTGAGAATGTCACCACTGGGATCTTCCTCTCTCCCCCTCCCAGGTGTGCTGAAGGCCTGAACCCATAAAACAGACACAGCCTTGTGCAAACAGGAGCACTGCACAAAGACACTAATTCCAAGGCACTAAAAGCCCTTTGCACCCCTCTGTCCTTGTCCCATTGCCCTGTGACAGCCCTGGCTGGTTCCCCTCACGGGCTCCAACGCCTGCTTTGCAGATTAGAACCCGGGACATGCACGGAGCCAGGGAATTGGAGAGCGCTGGCTTCCCTGCCCCAGATAAGACAGTGCAGGAAACTGCAACAATCCTGGTAGGAAAACAACAGGATACAGAACAGCAGTGCTTAAACTTGACTCCTGCCCCCTTCCCCGCTCCCTTGGAAACCCTCCCTGAAGGTGAGGGGACCTGGGACAGCCCCCAAACACACGCGTGGGGCATTGCCAGGGCATGGTGGCACTGCCAGGGCAGGAAGGGCTGAAGCTGCACTCGAACACATCTGGCTGTAGGACAGAAGCTGAGTGGAGCAGCTGCAGCTCGTGGCTGCCAGAAATCATGGAGCTTGTCCCACCCTCCTTAGCAGGAGCCTGGGGGGTGGATCCATCATTTCCTCGCACATCGGTTTCCCTGTTCTCTGCGCTGTTTGTTTCCCTCCTCATCTGCCCTGTACAATAATCTTCTGAGCACCTCTTCAGCTCTCCTCCTGCTTCCCCACCAGCCCCTCCTGCCCTGCGTGCAGAAATACAATTCCCAGGATACATCCCGTACTTGCTACAGGGCACCGTGCCTCCATTTTGAGAGATGTTCCCAGAAAATCCCGGCGTGTCTGCGGAGGGCAGGATCTGACTGCGGGCTCCGAGCGGGAGACAGACCCTGCTGGCAAACACTGGCCTCCAGCACCACATTCCTTAAACAAGAGCTTTTTTGTTCAAAGACTCGGACACCACTTTTTCCCCGAGTTCCAATTATCTCTGCTCCTGAGGGGCTGCGTTCCGGAGCCACTGGGCTGGGATGTGACTGTGAGCACTAAATCAAGGCCTCTGAAAAGTGCTAATAAAAGCCACAAGCAGCTGGCACAGCACTGCCTGGGCCACCAAACAGGGACCAGCCACCAAACCAGCCTGAGTGAAGGCAAAAATTCATTGCAAACCATGAACTTCTATAAATAGGAGCTCACGTTGTATTTCTCAGGAGGAAGTTGGAAAGCTGAAATCAGCGATGGGCAAAACTGTGACCTGGGCAGGAAACGCTGCAGTGTCAAGGTGGAGTCTGGGGCCACCTCACAGCTGTGCCAGTGCCCCGGGGACAGCTGGCTGGGCTGTCCCCACCATTCCACGTGCAAGCTGTGAGAGATAAGCACGGAGATGTTACCGGCACAGCCCAGCCGTGGGGACTGACCGTGTCCCCCACCGCTGTCCGTGTGACAGTGCTCTGTCCCCTCACCCTGGGCACGGCGAGGCCAGTGCAGGAGCATCGCTGCTCTCGGGGTTTGTCACCCAGTACCGAGCACGGGTGGCGCCGGTACCTCCCGCTGCACCAGCACCTTTGGTCCTCCCGGTTCTGCCGCGTTCGAGAGCGCCCGAATCACCCAGGAACGACGCGGAACGGGAACCTTTTTGTTCCTGCTCCTCGCGCCCGGAGGGTACCGGCAAGGGGAGAGAGCTCGGCCCCGGTACCGGCAGGAGGAGCTCGGCCCCGGTACCGGCGGAGGGCGCTCGGGTCCGGTACCGGCAGGAGGAGCTCGGCCCCGGTACCGGCAAGGGGAGAGAGCTCGGCCCCGGTACCGGCGGAGGGCGCTCGGCCCCGGTACCGGCAGGGGAAGGGCGCTCGGCTCCGGTACCGGCAGGGGAAGGGCGCTCGGCTCCCGTACAGGCAGGGGGAGCTCGGCCCCGGTACCGGCGGAGGGCTTTCGGTTCCGGTACCGGCAGGGGAAGGGAGCTCGGCTCCGGTACCGGCGGAGGGCGCTGAGCCCCGGTACCGGCAGGGGGAGCTCGGCCCCGGTACCGGCGGAGGGCGCTGAGCCCCGGTACCGGCAGGGGGAGCTCGG
>VZTJ01005855.1:303297-325398 GCA_013397795.1 Orthonyx spaldingii
CCTTTTGTGACCAGTTTTCGCTCGCCCGAGTTTCGTAGGCGGGAGGAGGGCGGGCAGGGCTCCGTCGCCGCCTCACCTGAGCGCCGCAGGTACGGCCGCGGCCCCGGCCCCGCTCCCGTTGTCCCGCGCAGCTGCGGGAGAAAAAAAGTTCCCTCCGCACGCCGGGACTTGGGGAGTTTCCAGAGCGCAACTTTTATCGTGGGCAGCGTCGATTCCTCTTTAACCACCGCCCGGCGGGGCCTCTCTGCGCAGAGTTCGCTCTGAAGCGGGTGTTTTATCAGGGGAATCTCGAAAACGAGCTCTCCGTTTTCCTTTATGGCGTGCGTTTTTTTTTTTAGTGATGTGGTTTTTTGTTTCTTCTAGCGTGCAGTAGTTCAAATATTTCTAAAGGCCTCCGAGTAAGCAGTTTGTTTTCTCAGAGCTGTAAGTACGGGAAGCCCAAATTAGTGCCTTCTCGCTTTCTGCCTCAGAACACTGGTCTGGGCGTAGTCACATGTCTGGGCTTTTTTACACGCTGAAAAGGTGGCGTCTCAGTGTTGTTTTCATCTTAAAACCCATAAAAATTCTGTATCTTACAATTTTTGCGGTTCAGGATCGCTCTGCTGCTTTTAACCAGTTGCTCATTGTGTTGAATGATACTATAAAAAAAAAGAAACACCAAACCAACAAATTCTCAGCACATGAGATCACACATTCTAGTGGCAAAAATCGGTTTGTTATCAGCTGTAGTTCCAGGGAAGGCGGATGTTCTGTGCATGTTAAAGTAGTTGCTATTTGAATGTGGAAGTTGTAGTGTAACACACCAGCCTCAGTTACCCCTCCTCTCTTGGAGATCGCGGTGCAGGATCCATTTGCCCCATGAAAGTGTCTCCTGTCTCCTGCTGAAACTTCAAAAGCTGCTTCGGGAAATGGTTTTAGGTTTTTGCCGAGTTGGCAGCGAGTGGCCCCTGGCTCCAGGCTGCTCCCATCTCCTTCTCCCGAAAATGATCCTGAGCTGTGCCTGAATGATCCCCTTTGAATAAGTTGCTTTGTTAAAACATGTGAGGAGTCCGTATGGGCAGTGGTGCTTTGGAAAATGACCTGGAGGTTTTACTGGTGCTGCTTAATTTTTCCTCTTATTGCATAGGAATTATCCCATTATTCCATGGGAAAAAATAATTTTTGTGAAGGGCTTTATTGCCTGTTGTTCTGGAACTGGGAAAAGTTTTAATCCCCTCCTGAAGGCTGGTGTGCAGGACAGGAGAAGGAAGCTTGGGATAATTTACTGAGGGGGTGTGTGAACTGGAAATACGTTGCATGTTTCTTGAATAAAAATTCTGAAATACTGTTGGAGCTTGTTTCCTGTGGTATTTGTTATCAAGTGGGCTACAACAATATCCCAGGAATCAATAGTTCTTTGGCAAATAAAATTTATCTTCCTGTTGGATACTTCTAAATGCCATCCCCTGCAAAGGACTTTATGTAAAACATTTCCTGTGTGAGAGGCCCACAGGAGGAACAGGAAGTGGGAGAAACTGCTCTGGGGTAAGTTCGAGAGTTTGGGAAATGTGGGGCATTCCCTGTTCTTATTGTGCTTTGTTGGCAGTAGTTTTTGTTTTTTTTTTTTCCAAGGTTCTGGAAATGCCCGGATTAGTGTTTGTGTGTTAGCTGAGGAATGTGTGCTGTGTTTAGGGACGCTGCTTCCTTGAACTGCTCCATGCAGATGGGTTTCATTAGTTCATTAGAGCTGACCCTCGAGTGCAGCCAGCCCCTCTGCCCGGTGGGTGACCAGCGGAGCGGAGTCAGACACGGCCTTCTCCGAGGACTCCCCTGGAAAACACGGAATTATCGGAATTATCGCGTGGCTTCCCGCAGCAGCCGTTGGACCGGGCTGTGGCTCCAGTTGCAGAGGCTGGGCTGTGATGACACGGCAGCTTGGGGGGAAGAGGAAGTGCGAGGAGCTGAGCTGCCTCGTGCTGGGGCTGTGGTTCTTTTGTGGAGCTGGGCACACTCGGGCAGCCTGATGAGATCAGGCAGGACTTGATGCAAGTTATGAGTTGTTGCAGGAGGGGAGGCAAGCAAGAACTAGTAAATGCAAGTTTTCTCGCATTAAATCACTGTGTAGAGTTGTTCTTGAGTACTTCAGGTTTGATATTGCTAGCTCAGGAAGGACTGCCCTGCCTGCTGTGGAGCTGCTGCAGGTCAGTCAGCCGGCCACTGCTACATCCTGTGCTCTGGAATTACGGGCAGCCCTTTGAGAGGAGTTGAACCAGGCAGGGCTGTGTCCATGGCAGTCCAAAGGGGTCGTTTCTGCTGTCTGGTTTGTGTTGCTGCTTTACAGGGGGTTGGAGTTTATTTTGAAAAAACTTGCAATCACCACTGCATAACTGAAATCTTAGGTTGTCTGGAGTGCTCCCACAAAACAGTAACGTGGAGATGCTCTAAGGCTCTGGAGGATCACCCAGGTCCAACATGCCAGACCATAGGCAAGCCATTCTGACTGCATTGGTGGAAGATACTGCTGTAAGGAGCTGTGTGGTGTGGTGTAGAGTTCAGTGCTGGCAGGAGCTGGTGTGGGTCACTTGAGGTACAACTGGTGCTATTTTTCATATTAGTTAATCAGAAAGTCTTCATTTTAGGAGGTTTAAATGTCTAAGGTAGAGTTTAAGAATTGGTTTTTTTGTAGAATTGATAGAGGAATCTTATGCAGGACGTACCCCAGGCTGGGATTGCCTGGACCTCTGGGCACTGTGCTGGTCTGGCCCTGCTCTGGCAGTGCTGGCGTGGCCTGAGGGCTGCTGTGAGCTCCTGCTCTGCTGGGACACACCGGGCTCTGTCCCTGGCACCACCAGAGCTCTGTGTTGGTCTCTCCAGCCTGGCAGGGGCTCTGTGGGTGTCGGGGACAGGAACCTGAGAAGGGGATGTTGGTGACGGAGCTGACTCGTGATGCTTTTCCTCTCGGTGTGGTCAGAGTCGAGGTCACGTCGCTGGGCTCATGGGGTTCGCTCCCACCCCGTGCCCCCGCAGGAGGAGCAGGTGCTGCCCTAGGGAGTGGGAGAGCTGCAGTTTTCTGGCACTGCTGGGTCTTGGGTCTCCACCATCACCATCTAATAATTTTTCTTTGTATAAACTGTCCTTGGCTCACCTGCAAAGACAACTGTGCACTTTGACTTGCTTTTTTCTTACTACTGTAAACTATGCTGGATTTTTGTGGCAAACCTATCTAACTTTTTTAATCCTTTTCTTTCTTTTTTCTACAGCATTGTCCAAGATATAACAGTTGGTACAAAGGTAGGCACTTCTCACTTTTTCTCTCTTTTTACACTGCTCAGCATCTGACCTAGTTTTAGCTTCACCAAATGTAGATCTTCAGCTGTAAAGGGTTATTTCTGGTACCATGTAAATTGGTTTTAACCAGAAGGTAATTCAGTTTCATGTGCATTTAAAACTTATAATATGGCTCAGCATTTAGCTCTTGGCATTTGGGCATTGATTATCAACTTTATTGCATTTAGGAACAGCCCTTTCCCCTGCTAAAATGTCAAGCCATGCTTGTTACTTGTGTGCTAGACAATACTTCTCCATGAAGAAACTGGACCTTTTCCTTTGGAGAACTCCATTTCCTTTGTTTGTGTGAATTCCTGCTCAGTTATATATCACCAATCCTTCTGCCACAAAAGGGAGGGTTTAGCAGTTGATTTTTATCTCCTGTGAGTACAGTAAATATGACCTTTGCCCTTCTAGTCTCAGGTTTGGAAAGCGCAGCCTTAGCCCTAAACTCAAAGTGCTGACGGGAGGCTCCTTATCGGCCGCGGGTGGCAACGGGCGGCACATTCACGGGATCAGCGCCGGTCCCACCAAATGCTGACCTGGAATTTGCAGGGCAGAGTGGGCTGAAGGGTTAGGGTTTGATCTGGTGAATCTTGTAGCTCTGGGGTCAGCACTGCAGTGACCTCAGCCCTGTGTGTGTTGGCCGTCGGCGTGAGGGGAGCCAGTGGCCGAGAGCTGCCAGTGACTGAGAGCCACCAGTGGCTGCTGGGAATGGCCAGGGAAGCGATGCCGTGGGATGGGGCTGATGTGGAATGGGGCTGGTGCACTGGGAGCACCAGCAGCCCTACAGAATGGGGTAGGAACATCACGCAGAAAGTGCTGTTGGCCAGCAGAGTTTTTGTGTTGAAAGTACAGGATGAGCCGTGTTAAGCACAGACAGCCTGGTGGTGCTTTAGGGGTCTGAAGGGGCTCTAACAGCTGTGGGGGAAAGGTCACTCCTACTTTTCCTCCTGTGGGAATCTCAAATTTGAATTAATGATAGTGTCTGGTTCGGGTAGAAATGCTGCCTGCTGCAAGGAGCTCAGTTTTCCATCGGATGCGAGGAGGAGAGGCTTGAGCCTGGACAATAAGGTTGGTTAATAGTTCATAGCCATTATGAAAGGTGGACCAAGGCATCCCTAGAGCAGTTTGATACGTCTGCTGGTAAACTGATTAATGGTTCAGGTCCTCTGGTTTTTAACAATGTGTAATTTGTAACTTTGAAAAGTGGTTTTACATAAGTAAACTTGACCAGGAAGTTTCTGAAACTATAGTTGTAGTCCTCAGTGAATCTTGGAGTTTTGGGGTGTGGGGTTGGCTGCCTCATCACTCCCTTCTGGGGGGATTCCAGTCCCTAGTTCCAGTCAGATGGAGACTGGGAGCAATCCCATCCGAGTGCCTTCACCCCTGGCCTCGGACACCCACGGCTGTGCCGGTCGGACAGCAGGGAGGGAGTGGTGAGACTAAACTGTGCATGGAACGTGAGATTTGTTTCAAGTCAGACGAGGCAGGTTTAAAGAAAGTTGAATCAAAATTTAGAGTGGCAGAAGCAAGCAGGAAAGCTGAATCATCTTAGTAAAGGTAAGTTTTCAACTGTTTTTTGCTGTAGCCACGTTATCTGTTTGTGTTTCAGTAAGTCATTGAAGGTGTAGCTCTTGTAATAGAAGTTCCTTCATTAGTGCTTGGGTTTCTGTAGATAAATTGGAGTCTGTGTATCTGAGAGCAAAGTGAAGCTTCTCCTGTGCTCCCATCCTGTGCCTGGGTCAGCCACATCAGACAGCATCCCCTGCTCCTGGGATCCAGCACAGATTGGGGTGTGCATTCTGTCACCCATGCTCATGAGAGCTTCCTGGCTGAGCTACCAAATCACACATACAGATCTGAGCTGGAAAGCTGTCTTTAATCTGAGGTGTAAATTTACTCGTTCCTGATGTGTAGGTGCACAGAAGGTAGGAATTTGTTAGGATGTTGGAAGAGCACAGTCCCCAAAATCTGTCAGCTCTTGCCATACTCAGTGACATGCTACTGAGCCCCCAGTAATGTTGTCCATGATCTGATATTGTGGTTGGAATGTCCCAAAGCTGGTTCAGACAAGTAGGAAAAGTGCCTGTGACTCAAACCACTGCTGAGCAACGTGTCACAGCAAACTCCCAGTGGCCTCTCCGTGCTGTGAGTGCTGAGCTTGACTTGGAAACTGAGGACTTTCTGAAAGTCACTTTTTTTCAGTATGCTCAACATTATTGCTTTAAAAGGCAGGCTGCTGGCATATTTTTTTTAATTTTCTCACATCCTTAATTTACATATTAAGAATATTTACACCCACTTATTATTTTTCTGAGGTCTTAATTAGATTTAGTTTCTTTAACTGAAGAAGCCCCCAGGTGTTCTAGTAGCTTACTCCTCTGAGCAGTGTACTGCCCAATGGCCTTGTTTTTAATCAGGTGTAATTGTAGTAGCCATTCCAGGCTCCTCAGTTTAAAGTGTGTGAATTTGTTTAGGGAGCTCATTGCCATTCTGGTGTGGGGGTTCCTGATGCGCAGCCTTCTGGAATGTCCTGCAGATTAGAAACACATGAGCTAAGACTTATTCCTTCCCATCATTTCAGTGCTGTCTGAAAGGCAAGAAAGCATGGCCCCAAGATGGAGGCACTGTATTGGAGCTCTGAGGTGCTCTTTGACCCTGCAGTTGCCTCTTGCAAGTAGTGTGATCAAGGTCTCTCTCTGTTGTGTCTCCTTGCCCTTTGTTTAATTTCCCTGGATATCACACTTCCTTCACACTCTGAGCGGGACTAGAGAGAGGATGAACTGTGACACGTCGCTGGTTTTTAAGTGAAATTGCATTTCAGTGTTTGGAAAAATCTCAGAATAGTTTAGGTGCTGAATAATCCCATAGTTTCTTGGCTAAGTCAAGCTCTGCTTGAAAGATTTCCCTTCCAGAAACCAAAAGTGCAGTTCTGTGGCGTTTGAAAAGTTAATTTTTAAAACAGGCTTTGCTGGAGTGTGATACAGGCTGACTGCATAGAAGTGATTTGTGGTGAAGCCGGGATCTTTGCCATGGGAACAGTAATTATGGCTTCAGGCAGTGGGCCAAGAATGTTGTGAGGAAATTCCAGTCCCCTCCTATGGCTTTAGTTAGAGGCTGCAACAAGCTGGCTCTTGTGGCCTCCCCATCAGGCGTGAGCACACATGGGAACCACATGTGGGTGTCAGGGGACACGGGTGGCAGTGACTGTTGGGCACCATCAGGTCACCTGGGTGTGCCAAACAGCTCCATCTCACCTGAGAGTACTCTCAGGTACACTCGCACAGTGTGCTTTATGTACCTGGGTCTTGAAGTCATACATCTGTTAATAAAATGGTTTTAGAAAACACTGGGTTTAAACCTCAGGTCTACTTTGACCTCAATCTGTGATGATTTAAAAAAAAATACAAAAATATTTAATACACGTGAACTTACTCAACTGCACCTTTTTAATCCCACAAGTTGTAGGGAAGGATTCTGGTCTCTGCCATCTGTTTCAGGTATTGTCTGACTGGAAAATGCAGGTGTGCTGGTGCCACATTTGCTGACCTCTCACACCAGCAAGAAGAGGAATTGTTATTTAATTTCATGTTCCCCATGGCTCTGGTACAACTTTTTCAAGCTTCCTGTGAGAGCACACTGAATGCTGTGCTCAGCTGGGTCAGTGTTTTGAACCATCCCCTTCATGCTGCTGCCTCTGCACAGCCGCAGTTGAGGTGAAATTCTGCTGCCTGGAGAGTTCCTGCTAAACCTCTGTGTTCCACTGGCCCGACAGATGAGGCAGAAATGTCCTTCCACGGGTTCTCTGTTCCTGGAGTGACTCATCCAGCACTATTTCTCCCTGATAGGATTTCTGTTGAGCTTTGCCAAGCCCCCCTCTGCTCCATGGCAATGACTTGAAAACTCAAGGTTGATGAGCAGTTAAGTTGCAGCTTGGGAGCGGTGGATCATAAAGCCTGGGTGTGTGCTGCCCTACAGAGCCAGCATGACTGCATTGCTGCAGCACTTGGAGTTTAGGAATTTTGGGCTATTTAAACTGGCCACACCTTTTATTTGCTCAAAGGGCAGGTTTGTTTTGCAGGGTGTCTCCATAGTAGCAAAGACAGAGAAAGAAAGTTAGGAGGGGCTGGTGGGTGAGTGGGTTGAGGATCCGGCTTTGCTGTGCCGCTGGTGTGTGCCCGAGCTCTAACACAGCTCATTGCCAAAGCACACAGAGGGGAGCAGGTGCAGCACTAGAGGGTCTGGTGGCTTTTAGGAACTCCTGTCTGCAGCCTCTAGAAGCAGTGCTGGCCCTTGCAGCAGTACCGTGGTAGGAAACTGCTGTGCTCTGACCACCTCACGCAGCTTCAAAGGGGCTGGGAGTGTGTGTGTGCCCAGTGTGCCTTTGGGAATCCCAGTGGGGAGCTCACCACTGGCTGCTCTGTAGGGATGTCAGCCTCAATCTTGTCCAGGCAAGAGGGAGGTGGTAACAGTTTTAAAAGCTTGAAGTGGCAGGTGACTGGTGTTGGCTGAGCAGAGCGTGGGTTGAAAATAAGTGTTCTCTGTGCCTGCCAGATAGGCTGATGCCTCTGCCACAGATCCACTGTGTCCATGGAATATGCTGTCTGCTGGGTTGGACTTAATTTGATTAATGGTATGTGTGTTCTTGCGTTTGAATTGGTACATCAGCCACGAGCAATTTGGTGGACTAAATTGATCCCAGCTCCTTGGGTTCTAATCAAATGGTAAATTGTGTGCCCAAAGCGTGAGTGACACCGAGGTGGGAGCAGCATCACACTGTGGAAGCCTGAAGTTGCTTTGTGTTGGCCTTAACTTCCCAGCTTCCTGGAGACTGTTGGGGATGCAGGTGTGCGTGTTCTTCAGAAGTGTTTCACAAAAAAGTTGACTCATGGTTTGTTTGTGACCCAAACTGGAATGTTTTTCACACTGCCTTAACTGACTAAAGAGTGCTGGAGGCAGGAGAGGGGAATAGAGGGGAAACATAAGTGAGCTGTGCTGGACATGAGTCTTTGGTGGAAGGCGAGGAAAACTGGCATCATTCCTAGTAGTTTAAATTTAGTTCCATTCTTGAATCTCGAATCCCTCAGCAAAAAAATGTTGGAATGTAACATGAGTGTGATGGTGATGTCATTAGACTGGATTTCTCTTAATAGTTTCTTCACAGAGATTTGAGCTGTGAACTGAAGGATCAGAGCATTCCTGCGTCCCTCTGGGACTGACCTCGAACAGCCCCTGATGAGCCACTTGCTCCTCCTGTGCTCAGAGGCATTTTCTTGCCTCTTTGATCAGAGCAGAGGGTTTTTGTGAGCTCAGTGGTCTGTGTTATTTTTGTGAAAATATTACAGTGGTCTTTTATTGGCTCTAGAATATTTTTCCAAACACAGGGAAAGTGAAGAACAACAATGTCCACGTGCACCAGCTTCTTGCAGGACAGATTTCCTTTGATTTCTTTCCAGAGGGGGGTTTCCAGGTGCTGCTGTTCCCTGCTTTGCTTTCTGTAAGTGCCTGTTAGCTGATGGCCTGTTTGTCTCCAAAATCCACCTTTTCCCTCTCAAACTGCTGCTATCCCGAGTCTGTCAGAGCCATGTAAGGTGCTCCACATCCAGAGGCAGTCCTGCTGCTCTCTAGGGTTTCCTCAGTGAGCCAGGGAGAGAAACAGCTTTTTGTAGATCTTGGACTTGACCAGCCTGTGGCTTCTGGCCTCTTTGGTCATTGTCCCCCTTCCCTCCCGTCTGCTCTTTTTGCCACTGCTTTGATTTTGCTTTCTGCCTGAAAGTTGATCAATATCATGTGTTTGACTTGAATGTTTTTATGGTGGTTTAGTTTGTTTCTGGCCTTCTGCACAGGCAGGATGCAGTTGACTTACTGTAATCCATTTAAAATAAGTGCTGGATCTTAAGTAGATAAAGGATTATATAGGGCAGCTGGGAATTTCTGTAGCACTTCTAGGTGTGCTGATAGAAGCTGAGACAATCTCTGGCCTCACTCCAAAGTATTGTAAGCCAGGTAAAATCCTACTGGCAGTGAGGCAGTGTGTGGTGTGTGTGAATGAGCTGTTGCTTTTTAAGCTGTGAAAGCCTGGACAGACTAAAAATTCTTAGGATTTACTCATGAAAACTTTAAAGCAAGGCAAGACTTAGAGTTTGAGATGTGGTCACAAACACAAGTGGGGGAGATGTGAGATGTTAAGCTGTACCTTGCAGCAACCTGCCTCTCCACAGTCTGAGAAGGGAAGGAGGGAATTGTTGGCAGCAGGGTTGCCTGGAGCATGGTGTGAGATTAAATTAGTGCAGCTTGGGCAAGGGGCCTTCTGTAGCCAGGAGCATCAGGCCAGAGGAGGCTGCTGGCATGGAAACCCATCCCAGCAGGGTTTCCCTGGTGCCAGTGTGCTGCTGACTGGGGATTTGGGTGTTGGAAACAGCCCTGCCCTGCTCTAGGTAGGATCTGGCGGTGTAACTCCAGAAGTGGTGGTTGTTTCCAGTCAACAGGAAGAGGAGATTTGTTAGTTCAAACGAGGAATTTGATGTGCTGTGAGCGCACTGTGGCTTCTGTTAATCTCGTCATAAAAATGCCAGCTGTGAAAGAATGGCTGAGCAGAAATGTCAGTGTAATTAATGCCTCTGTGAGCAGGGATGGGTGCTGGGGGTTGGAGAATTGTGTCTTTAAGGGCAGCTGGGCCTCCCTGAACGCCTCAGAGAATGCAACAGGGAGAGAGAAGCAGTGTTTTGGGTGGATGTAGGTGAGTACCAAGCACCCCCACAGCCCTTGGCTGGGTTTGTTCCGTTTTAAACCTAAATTAAATTATATAAAACTTCAGAATCAATCACTTTTCAACTGTTTTTCCCAGTATAATTCAAAATACCCAGTGGGTATGTTGTTGGTGAGAAACTCTTCCAAATCTGTTCAACCAACCAGACTTTGGTTCCTCTGCCTCTACTGAATTGGGTACTTGGTCTGAAAACACTTGACTTTATACCCTGGTTTTAAAGAAACTCTTCAGTGTTTCTAACAGAAACAGTGAAGTACAGAAAGAAAAGACAGAAAAGAGTGGAAAGAGCCTGGTGATCCCTGCAGTGTTAGGACAGAGAGTTGATGTAGGCTGCTGAGTGCTCATTACTGTGGGCACGGTCACAGAGAACTGGGTTTCAGTTTGCTTTGGGTTTGGTCATTCCAAAAAAGCAACTATTTCCTGTTGTTATCCGATATCAGCTCCAACAGGAATGGAGGAAGAACACCCGCCGATGAAAAGTCGTGGTTGATGCAGCCTCCTTGTGCTGGGGACAGGCCTGTACAGCATGGGGATGGCAGCTCGGGGTGACTTCTGAGGCTCCTTGGGGTGCTGGGTCTGCTCCTCTTGCACTTCAGCAGCCACTCCTGCACAGGGAGATGTGAGGGATAACTTTGGTGTGACTGCTCAGTACTCCATGCACTGTCTGTAAACTTCCTTGTGCAGAGAAAAGACCTTGGAGTAACTGCCCTTTTCCAACCACGGCAGTCTTCCCTCCTCGTTTGCATGTACTTCCAGCTGGGAAGCTTACAAATTGACTGCTGCTGCTTTTGATGTTGAACAATCATCCCCCCTCTGCCTCCCGGCTCTGGTCGCAGTGGGCAGCACAGGCTGTCTCCAAGATAAGAAGGGAGTGGATTGGAAATTGCTCTCCTTAAAGAGACATGGACGCGTGGAGCTGGGCTGCAGTGAAATCTTTGTCATCCCTGCCTCCAAGGAAGTTCTCAAATATGCAAGAAAATGTTTATTTTAAACAAGCCGTTAGGAAAGTTAATTTTTTTCCATAATGGTATAAATGCTTGTTTTTCCAGTTTATAGTTTCCTAGTGTTGCCTCCGTGAGACCAAATACGTGGCTGGTTCTCCCAGCCTTTCCATGGTGGATTGCAGGAGCTGCCCACTATGCACAGACACATCCATTTGTACTGGAAGAGCTGGAGTTCTGCATGTGCACAATTTCACAAGTTAATATTTAAGATGATGTTTTAAAACATTCAAGTCCCGTTAAGGCCTGATGCAAAGGCTCTCACGAAGGCAGAAACACCTGGCTGTGTGGGTAGGGCTGTGCTTTGGTGGGTGGTTCTTGTCAGTAGCTGCCAGGTGTATCCCAGGCCATGGCACACAAAACCATACCTGGAGTGGCAGCAGCAGTGCAGGCACAGGAGTGTTCTAACAGCAAACAGGAGGATTTTTTTCTATCCTTGGAATTATGCCTTAATTTGAGTCATCAAAGGATGGGATCACAGTCTAATAACCTCCCAGCCCAGCTTGCCTCTTACTGCACTCAGGAATCGAAGTGCTAATTAGAACAGCTGTTAAAAGGCCCATTCCTAATGATTTGTGGAGGAGGAGGCCAAGGCCAGAGCCTTGATGGGAGCTGGTCAGTGCTTACAGGTGACCAGCAGCAGCTCATGAACCGCGGTTTGGAACCTGGCCTAATTCTCATCTTCGGGACATCAAAGTCCTTGAAGCCTCTTTGAAGAGTTGGCAGTGAGTAGTCAAACGAGAAATTCAAGATTTGAAGGGGAAAGAAAAAAAACCCAAACCGTGTGTGTGTAGCTGGGTGTTCTGGGGCCCTCCGTGACCTACTTTCCCAGCCCGTCTGCTGGGGGAGTGCACAGAGCTTTTGTTGTTGCACGGCTCCTGTTTCTGCAGGTGCCACCAGATACAGGGCACGTGGAAGATAAGGGTTTCTGGTGCCATGGTGTGGAGCGGGGTATGTTTCCATCGAGGTGGGTGGGAGCTGCCAAGGCAGGGATGAGCTCTGAGCTTTTTTCTGTTGATGAAAGCCTTTCAGTGTGGCACTTCTGTGGAAGAGGAGTGTAAAAAATGATGAGAAAGTGGTCTTGTGTGTTAGATCTGTAGTATCATGTTTGCTCACAGTTTACAATGGGATTTGAAGTCTTCCATGTAATTTACTTGAAATTAAGCCGTGCTGATTGTAAGGTGTATTGTAAGCATAGATTGTGCTAAGAAGTCATTCATAGGCATGTTTGCTTTTATCTTAGTAGTGATTTTTGTACCTACTTGAGTTAGAGCAGTCCTGGTCAGTTGAGGTGATTTAGGTGACTTTACAAGGAATGCTGTATCAGAAAATACTTTCTACCAAATCAGGGTGCTCCAAGCCCTGTCCAGCCTGGGCGTGAACACTTCCAGGAATGGGGCACAAAATGGACAGCTTTGGTTCATAACTGCCAAGTCATTCCCAAACAGTTTTGGCAGCTTCAGAGTGAAAATCCTGTGGGATGGGAGTAGTCAGAAACCTGTTTAGCCAGGTATGACAGGAGAAGGTGCCTGTTGGTGCACAGTGCTGCGTGTAGTGGCTGCACACAACTCAGCAACACTCCAGCCCTGAGATCCCTAATGCTGAGCTGAAAAGAGATACTGGATACTGCTGCTCCATTACCAAACTGGATCTGACTGATATTTAATTCATGGAGGTGAGCTTCACTGCCCACAGTCAGTATGTTTTCACTTACACGTGTGTTGAGCTCCTCTCCAGCTTTCTCTCAGTTGTTGTGCTGTAGGAGTGCCTGGATAGAATTGAGTGAAATGCTGTCCATTTACCTGTCGTCTGTTCTCTTCCAGCGGGCAGCTGAGGAGCTTTTCTCTCCTTGTGTTACTACTAACGGACCCTTTATCATGAGCAGCAACTCTCCTTCTGCAGGTAATACTGCGTGGAAACAAGCACAGCAATTTATAAGTGCTGTGAGGAGGTCTGGATTTTCCTTTTTAGTCATAAGTTTAAAATCTCTTCATTTTTAGTACTTACTAGGCCTTTTGTGGCACGGTGCTGAATAATAATAATCTTCTGCCAACAACACTAGGCCAGGTGGAAAGGAATAAAGCATCAATCTGGGGTTATTGGCTCAGACCTGCACTAAAAATGTGGGTGGGTAGGTGTGTGCTTTAGCACAAACTAGGAAATGACCACTGGAGAATTGATTCCATGGCAGTGGCGTTTGGCTGTGTCACTCCCATCATGTAATTTGGGGAAAAAAAAGAGTAAAACCACGTGTTTTCAGACTTGAGTTAACTTAGTCTATGGAACTTCTCTGTAATAGTGCTGGGGAGCAGAGTGTGTGTGTCAGCAGTGGGAAATGTGTGCTGCTTCTTCCAGACCCTTCTCATCAGCAGTAACTCTTGCTTCTTGCAGCTAATGGAAACGACAGCAAGAAATTCAAAGGTGATAACAGAAGTACCGGGATCCCATCCCGAGTAATCCACGTCCGCAAGCTCCCCAGTGACGTCACGGAGGCAGAGGTCATTTCTTTGGGCTTACCCTTTGGCAAGGTCACCAATCTTCTAATGTTGAAAGGAAAAAACCAGGTATTGTCTCCATAATTGTGAAAGCATGGATTGTGTCAAAGGCTCGATGAGTTTGTCATCAGGAAACCAGCTCCAAGTTGTTTAAACAACTGCCGTGTGTTACGAGTCAATAACTTCTGCATACTCTTATTTTACTTTTCTGTGATTATCCCATGAGCTGTAGAAAATACCATTTTCAGACTGCAGAAGGAGCTCAGTCCATAATTGCAGGTTGTCACTTATAATTAGCGTTAGGCCTGGTTTGGAAATTGCAGGCCAGGGATTATTTGAACAGCAGTGCCATGAGTTGGCCTTTTTCACTCAGGCTTGCTTGACAGCTCAGTTACCACCATGTAACGTGGCATATTGAGGACACCTTTCCAGATCTAGTAGATGAGCTGGGTAAGGCTGAAACACTCTTGGGTAATGCAGGAGGTGTGCACTAATTTGGTAACTAAAATTGTCTCGCAAATTAAGGAGTAAAAAAGCAAGCCAACTTTAATCATTGCTTAAAATAATGTCTTTAATCTTAATTATGAAAAGGTGCCTCTGATATATTGCGTGGTGTGATTATATGCAAGTGCTTACAGCAGTGACTTGCTACAGTCCCTTATGTTTCTCATCTGAGGGACAGAAACCCCTAAAGGGGTGGATCGGTGAGGGGGCTCCTTGCCCTGGAGAGAAGTGGAAAGACTGGATTGTTGCTCTGTTTTTGTGTTTTTGCAGCCGCTTATGTCTAAGTACACGTAGCACAGAGATCTTAGGGTGAAACCGAGGCATTGCATTAAATCAGTCTGGAGAGGGAAGATCCTCATTTGTTCTACTTGCAGCTGGATTTTGAACAGTTCTGTGTACAAAAACACACATGCAAATGCAGTTGTGAAGATCCAATCCCGTTGGTTCGGGGTGACCTGGTGCTGTCCTGGCGTGACGTGTCCGTGTTGGGTTTCTCTTCCCAGGCTTTCATAGAGATGAACACGGAGGAGACAGCCAACACCATGGTGAACTACTACACCACAGTCACTCCGGTGCTCCGGAGCCAGCCCATCTACATCCAGTTCTCCAACCACAAGGAGCTGAAGACAGACAACTCTCCAAACCAAGCAGTCAGTTTGTTCTCTGCGTTGTCATCCCAGGGAGGGGGGACACACAGCTGGATCTCTGCTGGTGGCGAGTTCCAGGGGCTTGAGTAACATCTGCTGCTTTAGGGTGTTTGTTTCTAGTGTTTGAAAGCTTTCTATGAAGCGCAGCCCTGATGGGGCAGAACTCACCTGCTGCTTTGAGGCGGCAGCACCCAAACCCAGCAGGTCTCAAGGCTCTGAGCCCTCAAGCATCTCTGCACAGGGGAAAAAAAAAATCCTATTTTCAGCTCAGCCCCTCTTGGCAAACTTTTAGGAGAGAAACACTGGAAAGAAGTTCAAGTGTTGTGGCTCCTTGTCAGGGGTGGCTGCCAGTACATCCCCTTTGTCTCCTCTCACTTTCCGAGCTGACTCTGATCAGGATCAGAGCATCCAGTGCTGTGCAGATGGAATGCTGCTGTTGGGTGCCTCTCACAGCACAAGTGTTCTGTGTATGAGGGGGCTCTGCAGAATCCTCAGGCACTTCTCACTCCTGGATTCCTGTAGCAAATGTGAATCAATCTTCCAGTCTTAGCAGCTTGTCTAGGATTCTGGAGATGGTGTTTCACTCCAGAAGAGCCCAATTTTTCCCTTTTTCTAAACAATGGGATAATTTTGCTGCATCAGTTTATGCTGTGCAGGATTTTGCCATAGCATAGGTTGATTTAGTTTGTATTTTTTGGTTGGAGTGGTCTTTACTGGCCCTGTCTCAAACATGCTGCAGCCCCAAGAGCAGCACGTGGCTGTTCTGCTTGCTGCTAAGTCCAGCAGGCTGTTTGCAGAGAGGGAACTCAGGGAGAGCTGACTGTGTGGTTTTTGGGAGCAGAAGTGTGGATCTGACAGCTTTTTTTGGTCCTGCAGCGTGCCCAAGCAGCTCTGCAAGCCGTGACCCAGGTACAGGCCGGGACCCTGGCGCTGGCCGCCACGGCTGCGGCCGTCGACGCGGGGATGGCGATGGCTGGCCAGAGCCCTGTCCTGAGGATCATTGTGGAGAATCTCTTCTACCCTGTCACTCTAGATGTTCTGCACCAGGTAAAACACATGGCCATAACTGCTTGAAGATTGTCCTGGAGGAAGGGGTAGCAGCAGCTGGTGTGTTGGTGTAGTTGTAGAGTCTGTGGTTTGTGTTTGTACAATGAAAGTTCTGAACAGAGCTGTCAGAGTTCTCTGGTGATCAGACACCTACAGGGGATGCTGCTGGTTTTGATTTAGTTGCCCCCGCTCTTGCCTGATTGTAACTTCCAGAGATTTGAGTCCTGATTGACTTTATTGGATTGATTACCCTTCTTCAGGTTATCTTTAGGTTTTAGCAAAAGTAGCTACTCCTCATCCTTGTGCTGGGGCCTGCAACACAAATACAGTGTCCAGGAGCTATTCAGGCAGTGGCCAATTTGGAAAGGTTCCCTCTGTCTGCTCTGATTGCTTAAGATTATCCTAAAATGCAAGCTTGACTGCATTTAAGAATTCCTGAAAATTCCTGGAAGAGGTCGAGTTTGTGAAGGTGTTTGTGAATATTCCTGTTTAATAACCCAGAATAAACAAACTGTGCTTAGGGAGCAGTTCAGTCTGGTGTGTTCTAGGCTGATGCCATGATGCCAGTCAGCAATGCCCACAGTGTGGTTTAAACCCTTCAGTGCTGCAGTTGAAAGCTGACAGGCTGTAGGGATGAGTTTTGTTTCTGCTTGTAATAATAATCTTACTGGAAACGTGGTAACAAGACATACAAATCTTATCTTGCAGATCTTTTCCAAATTTGGTACAGTCTTGAAAATCATCACATTCACGAAGAACCACCAGTTTCAGGCCCTGCTGCAATATGCTGACCCCATGAGTGCTCAGCACGCCAAGCTGGTGAGTGCTGCATACCTGGATGACTCTCACTTGGGTTTGCCTTGGTTAATCCAAGCTCAGGGTGGGCATTGGGGTGGGCTGACACCAGCATTACCCCAAGGACAGAGCGTGAGTGGGAGGGAATTGCTCCCCTATGTGACTTGGAAGCTGCCAGAGGGGCTGAATGAAGCAGAGCTGTCTCCACATGAGATACCTGTTCTCAGGTGGAGCCGTGGGATGGCCTAGCACCTTCTCTCTCCAGAGAGCAGTTGCTGTGAGCTTGTTGTGAATGCATTTGGGTGAGGACTGATTTGTTCCCTCGCAGTCTCTGGATGGACAGAACATCTACAACGCCTGCTGCACGCTGCGCATCGACTTCTCCAAGCTCACGAGTCTCAATGTGAAGTACAACAATGACAAGAGCAGAGACTACACCCGCCCAGACCTGCCCTCTGGAGACAGCCAGCCCACTCTGGACCAGACCATGGCAGCTGCTTTTGGTGAGCATTCAGGAAATGGGAACAGGACAGATTCAACTGTGGTGTGGGTGGGTGGTGATGCATCCCCGCCCCCTCCTGCCCCCTTCTTCTTTTCATTCTGCACTGTGATCTGAGAAATACTTGTTAAGCCTTGTCCTTGAAAGCACCACCTGGGCTCAGCTCTTTTCTGAGGGAAGTTTTTCCACAGGTGCCTTATCTTGCACTGACTTTCTGTCTGCCTGCATACCCTTTGTGCATATGCTATAGCAAGTCTGGAAGTTAGGTCAAGTTATAG
This sequence comes from Orthonyx spaldingii, assembly GCA_013397795.1. NCBI lineage: Eukaryota > Metazoa > Chordata > Aves > Passeriformes > Orthonychidae > Orthonyx > Orthonyx spaldingii. Next base: position 320,642 of record VZTJ01005855.1, read on the forward strand.
TTACCATTTAGGCTAAATGCTGTTAAGTGTTATTTCTCTGTTAGATTGTTACAGTTAAGCTATAAGTTACATTAAAGTGTTGTTAAGTTTAAGTGTTGTTAAGCTTTAGGCCCCATTCCTTTTCATCTTGTTTACATTGTCTTTACACACACACATACCTCAGTAGTTTTCAATTAATTTCTGTTTTAATTGGCTGGATTTTGTTTCATTTTGTTGTTGCTTGCTTTCCCTTGTTGTGCCTTAGTTATGCTTTGGCAAGATTCACTCTACTTGCAACAAATTTGTTGTGCTTTGTAGTTTAATATTAAATCTGACTTTCGCTTACACCCTCATTGGTGATTTTTTGGGTGATCTCAAGCATACTATTTCAGGACAGTGTGTCAGGAGAGAAGGGGAGGGGATGTCATCCTGATGTATTTGGTCAAAATGTTGGAATAGAGTGTATCTAAGGAAGAACATTTGGGGATGACTGAGGATCAGATTAGCGCCAAATCCGTGTCAGTCCCAGCAGTCACTGCCTCTGGTGCCACCTGGTGTTTGCCCAAGAATTGTTTTGGTCATCTCTGGAAGTTCATTGTTATGTGAGAGGCATTTCTGTATTGCTGGTTGTGTTGTAGGGTTTAACTTTCAACTAAATGCTTCTGTTGAAGGACAGATCATGACATTCCAGCTAAGTTTTGGGAGGTTTAGGTTAGATATTAGGAAAAGGTTCTTCACTCTGAGGGTGAGTGGGCACTGAACAGGCTCACCAGGGCAGTGGTTACAACACCAAGCCTGACAGAGTTGAAGAAGCCTTTGGATAACACTCTGAGGCACATGGTGGGATTGTTGGGTCTGTCCTGTGTAGTGCCAAGAGTTGGACTTGATGATCCTTGTTGGTCTCTTCCAACTCAGAATATTCTGTAGTTCTAGGAAGTTTAGAGTTTTCCTGCTGTTTGGCATCTTTGTATAATGTGTGTGTCTTTCCCAGGTGCCCCAGGAATAATTTCTCCTCCATATGCAGGAGCTGGCTTTCCTCCTACTTTTGCCATTCCTCAGGCTACAGGTACTGTATTTCGTGAGTTGAAATTTTATGTAGGTTTTCTGTTGCTGAAGCATCTTCATGTTTTAAAACAAAGCAGTGATGTTTTTGTTGGGGTTAGCCATGTAAGTTCTAAATGCTGGCACTTGGAGATGGAAGGGAGTGGTGATCCAGTACATCACCTCAGCTAGGAATGCCATGTGCAGCTGCAGCACCTCTGGGCAATGTCCTGGTGATGGGAGGAAAATACATAAAGCAGGATGGGAAAGACAGTAAAGGCAGGCTTAGAAATAATTGGGGGAGATGGTGAGGATCAAGTTCTGGTACTTTGAATTTCCTCATGTGGTTACAGAGGCTGGGAACTCTATTTGACAGCAGTAAACGTGGTCAGAAGCAAGGAATCTGTCCATTTTTTTCTTAAATATTTTGAGAAAGCTGGTATTTAATCATGACACTGATTTCATGTGCTGAGACAGTTGCACTTTGAAGTTCACAGCTCATGCTGTAGGTAACAGATGATTGCTGCCTCCAGAAGTAGCCAGGAGTCTGAAAACTGGAGGTGCTGAACACGCTGGCTGGAGTGCCAGCCTAAACAAGCCTTACTGGGGTTCTCAGCATTCCAAGCCATATTGATTTCTGGGAACATGAAGGAATTTTCCTTACTTATGACAAACAGGCACAGAGTGGGCTGTTGAGGTGTTGCTGTTTTGGTAGCATCCAGCCCTGCTGAGGAAACAGGCAGGGCTGCTTTGGGGAGCAATCCATGGAACTGACCACTAGCAGTTGTTTCTTGAGCTCTAAAGCTCTTGCCCTTGGAGGGCTGGTCCAGGAGGTGCCAGCTGGTACTGGGAGCCATCTGGGAATGCCTGTAAATCCAGCTGCAGTGGTTCCCACTCAGGAGAGCTGGGTTGGGTGATGGTGGCACAGGGTACCTGGTGGTTGCATGGTGGTGAGAGCACCTTGTGCATGCCCTGGTTGGACGGACCCTCCCCACGCCCCGTGTGTGACACCCGCCCTGCACAGCAGAGCTGAGGCTTTGTGCTCGTCCGCTGCTTGTGAAACACGCACCAGAGTGCTGAGGCAGCTGCTCAGCACCAGGCACTGCAAGAGCAAATCCTGTTAGAAACCAGAACATTTCCTGCAGCACCAGAAGCGGAGGCTCCTGTTGCCCTTAGCATTACATGGGCACTGTTGGGAATGATGACTTGCATGGTTCAGAGGGTGTGCTGTTCTCCCTTCTGGTGCAGCAAATACACTAGAGTACGTGCTGTTAATTCTTTACTGGTTAATATTCTTTAATTTCCAGGCCTGACAGTTCCCAGTGTTCCTGGAGCACTAGCTCCTCTGGCTATTCCAGCAGCAGCTGCGGCGGCTGCAGCAGGACGGATTGCCATTCCCGGCCTGACTGGGACAGGGCACTCCGTGCTGCTGGTTAGCAATCTGATCCCAGAGGTTAGTGCAGTCCTAACTTTACTTGTTTTTTTCTCCTTCCTGTTATCTCTGCTTTCACTTTCTGAGCACAGATTGGGCTGAAATTCATTGAAAGTGAAATCCTGCTGTATCCAAAGGAAGCGGGCGCCGCTAGAGCAGCCGCTGCCGTGCTCTGACAGCCCCAGGTGCAGGGCAGAGCAGTACTCTAGTTGCTGAAGGGAAATGGGAAAGTCCATCTCAAAATGAAATTGCTCTTCCTTGGTTCAAAGCCAAGGATGCTGCCTGCCTGCTCTTGTCCCCCAGAGACTACAATGCCTATCCCTTCCTCCCTCTTCTGTGTGGAGTCTCCCCACCATTCCCATGGAATAGTGTCATTTGGGTCACAGAATAGCCATGTCCATTCCTTTTCCTTGGCATGTTGTAGTTTTTAATACATTAATTCAGAACTACAGAGAGGCTTCATGCTGACCTTTGCTCTTTCTGTGTAGTGTCTGGATCCTGGATCCCTGCTAGCTTGACCTTGTACCTGTGCAGTATTTCCTCTACCATGTGCTTGCACATTTCCCCCTTCCAGGATTCCTGGAAGTTTTTCCTTAGCTAAACCCCTTAACAGCTCACAGTTTACATTTTCAATTCTACTTAACTGAGTGAGTTGAAATATTTGGGTTCCTCTAAAAATAAAGCAAGTAACAAAACAAAAACCTTGTTTAATGAAAGCACCATAAGGGAATTGGATGTGGGGGGCTTGGATTTTCCTTCAGTCAGCCCCTGGATCTGGTTGGATTGAAAGTGTAGAACCTCTGGTGTTCAGCAGAGTGATGAGGCTCTGCTGAGGAGCTGTAACTGGTGGGACTGTGCACACACGTTAATAGCACTTTGCAAAGCTGTAAAACTTACCAGTGATGCCAGAGTCACCACAAAACCTCTTTGGATCAAAGGGGAAGCCTGGATGTGATGAATGATCAAAATGTTTAACTCTTAATGAGGTGAACCAATTGGATCATGTTTCAGACTGCTCTTACCTGTCATTGCTGCTCTCTCCAGGGCAAGAAATAACAGCAGGGGCTGTGGAACAGCTTTGGGATTTGCTGCTCGTGCTGCCTGGAAACTGCTCTGCCATTCCAGGGGCTCTCATCTCTGGCTTGTTCCACCATAAGTCCTGATAATTGCTGGCATCATTATTCCTGACCAGTGTGTGTTCCCAGGATGCTGCTGGGTGCCTGGATGGCAGTGGCAGGACAAGGGGCTGTGCTGCACCTCTCAGATTTTTCACAGCTCTGTTTAGCCAGGATCATGCAGTTATTTCGTGCCCTGTGGGTTTTTTTTTTTTTGAGGAGCTCTTCACTCTCCATCCAGCTTGTCTTTGGGCTAGAGAGACTTTGGGACTTGGACTGAAGCTGTGAACTAACAGACATGAAACTTTTTCCACTGCCTGTATAATCAGTGTTGTAGAAACTTACCTGTGCCACAACCAGTTAGTAAAGAGACAGTATTGCCTGGAGTGACTGCTCTGCCATGGGGTTTTCCTGAGTGGGAATCATGGGAGCTGAAATGGCTCCATTTTTTCTTCCACACACGTCAGCTTGTGGTGACCCAGTACTTTGGGTTTCTGCACGGTGAGGTCAGGCCATGGAGCGGGAAGGGAACAGTCCTCTGCAAACAAGGTACCACCTCCTTTATCTGAGTGCTTCCAGCAGACCTTGGAGTGGGATTTGTGGCAGTACAGCTGCTCCTCCACATGATCTGTTCATTTAAAGCAGTGCTTGGTATCCAAGGTGGACATTCCTTGTTTTTTTTCCAGCCAGTTATTGTGGTATAGATTGCTTCCTGCAGTCCCTCACCCCAAAGCAGCAAATGAAACTGCTTGTGACTTGGTCCATGAAATCATTAATTATAAACAGAGAAAATAATTTTATTCAAATTTTAGGGAGTGCCATTGCAATTGAATTGGATATTGCAGCCCGTGAAAGTCACTCTGGGGGGATACTGTCTCTTACTCCTTTGTATATCTGAAGTAAAAATGCCTTTTCTTTATCATTGTGTTCCACTAGGTAAAACCTATTAACTGTTTCTGTAAGCAAGTTATTGTATGTAGAATTCTATAAATCTGACTGATGGAACACTACATATTCCTTATGTATTTACTGACCTGTGTTTTTTGCTACTTTTTTCTTTTCTCCCCATCCCTGAATTTTTTTTCTTCCCCCGATCCGGAATTTCTTTGCCAACTGACTGCACGGTACTTCTGCTTCCTGTTGTTGCTTGAAACAAAAAAATAAAAACATTCCCCTTCCAAAAAAAAAAA
>VZTJ01005855.1:337340-351256 GCA_013397795.1 Orthonyx spaldingii
CCCTCGCCGAGCCCCCATCGAGCCCCCGTGGGTGCAGGATGGGAGCCTGAGGGGGTTCCGGGGGTGTCTCGGGAGGTCTGGGGGGTCGAGGCGAGACAAAGAGCCGGGCGGGGCCGAGGACGGCGTGGGAGCGACCCCATCCCCGCACCGCTGCGCCCCCCGGGCCTTGCCCAGGCACCGAGGGGCTCGGGGGGTCCCGGAGCAGCCCCCAACCCGGGCTGCCTCCACCGCCGGCCCCGCGATCATCCCGTGTGCTGTGGGGGGATTGCCCCCCGTCCCGAGCCCCCTCCCTCATCCTGGGCCTGTGGGGACCCGAGGGGTGCCCAAGCGGGGGTCCCGCGTCACGGGGAAGGGTGCGTGACCCCCAAACCCAGAGCCCCAGAGCTCAGCCAGCCCCCAGCTGGGCTCTGCCGGCCGGGGGGTGCCTGCCCTGCCCGTGGCACCCGGGGGCTTTGGGGGGTGCTCGGGGCGAGCCCTGGAGCCAGGCTCACGAGCAGCCCCAGGGGTGGTACCGGGGACCACCCTCAGCAGGAGCCTTGTGGCTCCCAAATTCGGGCCTGGAGAGGTGGGTGCAGCTCCCTGTGCTTCCTGGAGCCCCCTGGCACCTCCTGGTGCCACCCCAGCCTCATCTGCCCCTGCCCCCCGCACTGCAGAGGATCCCGGCTGTGCCATTCTCTCACCCCGCACCGCATTTCCTGCACCCCCCAATCGCCCCCTGCCCACGCCCTCACGGTCCTGTCCGGGCTCCACGCGGTGCCCTTGTTCCATTTTTGGCCCTAAGTGGGCAGAAATCTCCCGGCGTATTTAACATCTAAATCCCGAATCCCTGGAAGCTGCGATTAAGCCGCTCTCCCTGCGGAAAATCCCTGCTTTGAGCCGGGTTCGGTCGCCTCCTGCAACGCCACCGCCCCGCGGCTCCGACCCCTGCCCACCACGGCCACCAGAGCGCGGGGACAGCGGGGAGGCGAAGCCACCACTGCAGAGGGACCCCCGAGCCTCCGGGGACCCCCAGTCGCCGCTGACCGTGGGTCCCTTGGTTTGGGGGGTCGGGGGTCAGAGGTCGGGGCGATGGGGCAGCCGGACAAAGGGAACGCGGCAGCTCGGAGCTGTGGAGGCTCGTGGAGCAGGAGGAGGAGGAGAGGGGGGGCTCCTCCAGCTCCTTGCGGGGTGTCCCCGACAGCCCTGCTCGGTCCCCGCAGCGTGACCGGACCAAGCTGTGGGAGCCATCCCGGCAAGGGGCGAGGGCAGCGAGGTCTCGGGGCTCCGGGGACGAGCCTGGCGGGGGCTCCGGGCGGCTCCGGAGCTCGGGAACGCGCCGGGACCGGGCGGGAGCCGAGGCGGTGGCTCCGCTCAGTGGCACCGGCGAGAAAGGCAGAGGGGACCGGGCTGCCACCGCCACCGGCGTCCCGGACACCGCCCCTGTCGCTGCCATCACCGCTCCCGTCACCGCCGCCCCCAGCCCTGCGGGAGCCCCTCGGGGCAGGGGTGACCCCGGAGTCACGACCCCGCTGTCCTCGTCAGCCCAAGGGCGAACCCAGGGGCCGGGTTTGTACCCCTGGGCACCCACCGAGCTGGCACCCAGCACCCACCAGCGAACAGCCCTCAGGCCCTTGCTCCTGGCGGGGCGGGGATAGAATTTCCCGCAGCCTTCATTTGCCAAGAGCTTGAACTTTTTCCGCATTATTTACCCCGGCGCAGAAATCCCCGGCGGTGGGTGCCAGGGCCGGCAGCTGGGCCGGGCTGTTTCCTCCTCCCCGCGCTGTTTGTGCCGGGAACTCTTGACCCCTTTTATAAGTTGAATATTTCAAAACATTCAGCCCACGCTGCGGAAATTCCCCCCTCTCCCTCCGCCCCCCCTTCCTGCCCCAAACTGGACATAAAAGCGAGTCCCAGCCCCAGCTCCGGGTGAGCAGCGTCCAACCCGCGGACCCAGCGCACCCCAAGACCCCCGCACGCCCCCCAGCCGGGCAGAGGCATCGCCGGGCTCTGCAGCCATGGGGCCGAGTCCTGCTCCCCTCCTCGTCCTCCCTCTGCTGCTGCTGCTGCTCTGGGCCCCGGTGAATGGTGAGTGCACCTCCTGCACCCCCTGGCAGAGACATCCCCAGCACGGGGTGTCCTGCCCAGCTCCCCAATTCCTGCCTTCGCCTGCAGCCCACAAGGAGGGGTCCAGGGATCCAGGGAAGGGACCAAGGCAGTGATGCTGCCCCGTGTCCCTCAGCTGAGCCAGCCTCTCTCCTGCAGGGCAGCCCCGGGGCCGCATCCTGAGGGGCTCCGAAGCCAAGCCCCACCTGAAGCCCTACATGGCCTCGCTGCAGATGGACGGGCAGCACGTCTGCGGGGGCTTCCTCATCGCCAAGCAGTGGGTGCTGAGCGCTGCCCACTGCACCGAGGAGACGTGAGTGTGTGTGAGGGGTCAGGGCGGGGCTGGGGAGGCTGCTGGGCTCAGGCCAAATCCCACTCCACAGCCTCGACCCCACTGTCAGAGCCTGGGGCTGGGCAGGAGCTCCCTGCTGGGCTCTCTGGCCCCCCTCCACAGCACCCCATTTCCGTGGCTGGGTGCAGTGACACTCCCAGCGGTTTGTCCCACGCTCTGACTCTCTTCCAGGGATGGCAAACTCTTCCAGGTGCTGCTGGGCGCCCACTCGCTGACGGAGCCGGAGCCCCACAAACGCCTGTACCAAGTGCGCGCCCAGTTCCCCCACCCCGGCAGCAACATCCACAACAACAAGGACGACCTTCTCCTCCTCCAGGTGGGCTGGTGGTTGAGGGGACCCTTCTCCCCTGTTCCTGCAAATCCCACTGTCCCTTGGGACCCTGCAGGGGTCTGGCCAGTGGAAATCCTCATGGTCAGGCTGGGCCTGGTTCCCCTGTCCATCCCTCCCTGTCCCATGGGCATCCCTGCTTTCCCCACCAAAGACCTTTGAGCTGTGTCCAAATGCCTCCATCCTTCTCATAGCTCCGGCTCTGGTCTCTGGCTGAATCCTGGGGCTGCAATCAGGAGGCGAAGCCGGGGTGGTGCTGGTATCAGGGCTGGGCTCGCTGTGCCCTGCTGGCTCCTGGGCACAGCTGCCCCTGTGACCCGGGTCCCCCCTGGTTTTGTGACAGCTGGAGGAGAAAGCGGAGCTGAACACAGACGTGCAGGTGCTGCCCTTCCAGCGGGAGGACCGGGACGTGGCGGCCGACACGGTGTGCGAGGTGGCGGGGTGGGGCACCACCGACCACAGCGGCAGCCGGCCGGACAGGCTGCAGCAGGTGGAGCGGCCGGTGATCAGCCGCGACGTCTGCAACCACCGCACGCGCCACGACGGCACCATCACCGAGAAGATGATGTGCACCGACTCCCGCAGGAAGGACACCTGCAAGGTACCACACAGAACCACGGAGGGCTGGGAGGGGGCAAGAGCGGACAATGCCCAGAGCCTGAGAGAGGGGGCAATGTGTCCGGTGTGATGCCAGGAGGGGCAATGTCCCCGGTGTGATGCCGCTGCGGAGCAGCTCACAGGAACCCGGAGGAAGAATGAGGGGTGGGAGATGGGCTGCGGTGTCCAGCAAACCCCGGGCCGTGCTGATCAGCTTTGGTCCTGCAGGGAGACTCTGGTGGCCCGCTGGTGTGCGACGGGGTGGCCGAGGGGGTGGTCACGGCCGGCTCCCGTGTCTGCGGCAACTACAAGAAGCCGGCCATCTACACCCGCATCGCCCCGTACGCCGACTGGATCAGCAGCACCATGGCCTCCGCGGACGAGGAGTGGGACACTCGCTGAGGGGACCGCAGGGACCTGCTCCATGCCACGGCTTGCTGCTGCCAGCACGGCCAGAGCATCCCCAGCGCTGCCCTGCTGCGTGCCAGGGGCTCCCACCGCTGCCCACCCCGCTGCCAGAGTGTCCCCCCACGCCACGAGGAGGGCTGGGCCAGGGAACTGGCGAGGAGCCAAGGAAGGGGGACCCTGGCCCCCCACTCACAAGGCACGGGGCCCAGGTGGGGGAGAATTGGGGGTCACAGCCCGTAACAGGCTTTGCTGAAGGTGCCCAAAACGCTGCCCGCGACTGCTGCAATAAAGTGATGATGATTCCTGCAAAGCTGCTGGGCTGGGGGAGTGGAGTCATGGGGGGATCTGGGGGGGTCTACACAGGAACCTCTGCCCAAAGGGGAGCTGGACACGGGGTGGGAGATGCTGAGGTTGAGCCCTTGGGGATGGCGTGGCCTCGGGGACAGACACATCCTGCAGTGTGGCCACGGCAGGATCCAGATCCGGGACCTCCCGCAGGGCCATTGTGTGAATATTTGGGAGAGCAGAATCTGCCTGCTGCTGATAACGGCAGTGGCAGCTCCGGCTCCCACGGTGGGATCCATGCTGGAACCCAGCAGGATTCTCACAGGGAGGGACCCTCCTGTCCCAGGACCTGAGGGGCAGGGCAGGGCAGAGCCCCCATCTTACCACCATAGCCCTGGTCACCCCCAAACCCCTGCTCTCCCACTGCCCTGTCTTCGGAGGGAGCAGGGCCAAGGCACAGGAGATGGGAGCAGGGCAGCAGCACAGCCCAGGGCACTGCCAGACCCTTCCAGTCCCATCCAGGGAACTCCGTGATCTCCCCCAGGGGGGACACGAATGTGCCTCCACCCCCCTGCTGTGCTGCTATTCCCAATCAAACATTAAATAACCCCAAACCTGTTCTCTAAGGAGCTCACAGAGGGCCTGGTTTGAGTTTTACTTATGGAGAAAAGAATCTTAACAAGGTGCAGTTTCCTAATTAGCCATTTGATTGTCCCTAATTACCAGCAGAGTAGCGAGGGGGAGAGGTCTGCACAGCTCTTGCAGCTCCGTGCAGCGAAACATTCGCTGGAGTCAAGGGATGAACTCTCTGTCACCAACCCCAGTTCTCAAGAATAATGAAATCACGGTTCCAGAGGGAAAGGAATGTACTAACACCGCCTCATTCCCTCTCTTAAACGGTCCTTGGGGACTTGGAATTGCTGGCTGGGACGCAGCAGCAGCAGAAGGCTCCAGGCTCTGCTCCCCAAGAGCTGAAGGAGCCGCGGGAGAGGAGCAGACCCAGATCAGCCCCGAAGGGCTGGGGCTGCACAGGCACAGCCACGCTGGCTCCAGGAGGCTGTGAGTTCCTGCCCGGGGCAGCAGCAGCTGAGGGGGCCAAGGGAGGGCAAAAGCCTGAAAGGATTTTTGGCTGCCCCAGGAATGCTCCTCCTCTGGCACGCTCAAGTGTCCAGCTTTGCCTGAGAGATTTACACAACCCCAAGGATTTGATGTTTTTGCCTCGAGTGTCCATAAGGTGAACCTTGAAAACATCCATTTCCCCTTCCCCTTTTGCCAACGATGGTGGTTCCTTGTCCTGACAGATGCTCCGGTGGCTCTGCTGCCCCGGGCCCACACTGGACAGCCACGCCACACCACAGAAACAAAGCACATGGTTCTGTACAAAATTAAGAGAATTTTTATTTACAACAGCAAGGGCCGAAGGGAGGGTTCACTCCAGGCAGCAGCACTCACGTTCCTGCTCCCATCCAACACCGATGGGCACACAGGAGCCAACTCCTGTCAGAGGGGAAATCTGCTGAGGGATCAGGAGTGCCCAGCCCGTGTGGCACTTCCCAAGCAGCCAGAGGCACAGGATGGATGTGAGGTGCCAGGGTTTGCTCCCCTCAGCTGGGACTTTGTTTCTCACCAGCCACCCCACCACCACTCTCTGCCTAGGCCAGGGCAGCTGCCAGGATGTGGCTGCTCTGCTGGCACAGCCCCAAAACACAGCCAGGCCCTCCCCTCCCGGGCCCCAAATGATGGGGAAACCTCTGGCATTCCTTTCCAGCTCTTCCCTGGTAAAAGAGGCAGAGCTCCCTCAGCTCTCTTTTCCAGCACAGCTCAACCAAGGACGAGTAGCAGCAGCTTTTCCAGCATGAGGGAAAGGAGCTGCCATTCCAGTGTCCCAAAACCTCTGTGAAGGGAGCCCCACGCAGCTCTTGATCCCCCCTGAACCCCGGGAAGGGCTCAGGAGTAGCTGAGGGGCATCTTCCTCCACAGTCCCCCACACAGGCAGTTCTTGATCCAGCGCTGCTCCCACTGCTTCACCGCTGTCACCTTGTTGGGCGACTTCAGCATGGTGACACAGCCACACCTGGGGGGACATGGAGCTCAGGGGACAGTGGAGAGCCAGCACTGCTGGGGTGCTGCACGGATCACACAGGGATCTGGGTATCTGTGGGGGAAACCAGCTCCTGGCATCTGCAGGTGACACTTGTGAGCAGCAAAACCAGCTGAAACCAGCGAGCAACAATCCCGCTGAGGGCTCTGCTGGAGCTGGAGCCTGGCAAGGAACAGCTCCAGCTGCTGTTTATACATGAAGCAACTGACAGTCATCTCACAAAAATGATCTGCTTTCTATTAAAACCAGTAATTAAAGCTAATTCAATCACATGACTAAGATGGATGTTTGTTCCCTGAGCCATTATCCTGAAATCCAGGCTCTCCCATGAGGGTGGATGAATAGAACAGCACGAAATGCGAGCCCGGTGGAAAGATGACCCCAAAATGGGAGCAGGGACACTGGGGTAGTTCCTCACAGGTGTTTTAATGACCAGACCCACAGAACTGGGTATCACATACAGGAGTTGCTGTAGTGTCTCCTCCAGGCCAGATTAATTTAAGAGCCTGATCTGATCTGTTTGATTTTTAACCCAGGGCCAGGCTGCAACAACGCCACTCTCTGACAATAATCTGGGCTTGCCAGGTTGGGCACACCTTAACCACAGACACAACTGGCCTCAGAGAGCTCCTGAAGGACACAGCACAGTCCAAGTCCTGCCCAAGCTCCTCTGCAAGTGTCACTTACCTGGTACAGGACTTGCACTCCTCTGTCGGGTACGCGCCCAGGTGCAGCCGCCTCAGGTGGTCAATTTTGGGCTGTCCAGGGGCTCTGGGGAAGGAGAACAGGACTTTTCCCTAGAGGGTCTCTTTCCACCAGCTGCTCCCAGGACAGGGAGCTGCATCTCACTGGCCAACGTGCCAGAGGTTCTGCCCACTTGCCCACCCAGTGCCACGAGATTCGTGGTCACAACGACACAATTAATCACAAACCAGAGGGTTTTCCCCCCCATTTGCTATCACTTTTCAGCACCACAAATTCTCAGCCCATCACAAGCTGAGAAATGGATTTGAGCAGAGAGGACAAACTGCTCTTGGGTCACAGCAGCAAGGAGACAAAAACCTCAGAGCTGCCAAGACCCCATCTCACCACATCACTGACTCATTCCAGGGGTTTGTACCTGACAAAGGCATCGAACTGGGAAGAGACAGTGTGGCCAACGAGCCCGGGAGCCTTCCCAAACTGCAGGCGGACCAGCTGCTTGTTCTGCAGCTTGCTGATGATGCCATCGTTGATGGGCAGCCAGTCAATGTTGGGAATGAGCAGCTGGCTGGGCAGGAGGCAGCACTCGTCGATCAGGGCATCGTCAGGCTCCGTGATGTGATTTTCCTCACGACCTGCGTGGGAAACGAAGGAAAGAACCCCGTGTGACCTTCACATTTCTTCTTCAGAGCTCCAGAGAGCTGCGTGCAGCCTCCTCCTCCACTGCCAACTCAGCCTGGAAAACAATAACCTTGGCAGCTGCACTTGCCCTTTCTCAACATGCCAGACCCCCTCGGAGTCACGTCCCACCCCGCTGTTGCAGGAATTACTGTTCAGGGAACCGGCCACACTCACAGCACAGCCAGAGCTTGGTCAGCAGCCGGAAGAGCAGGGACATGCTGTCCTGGGTGTCGGAGGTTGCCGTGTAGACGGGGAGGCAGCTGGGCTTGAGCAGCCCCCAGATGCGGATCACCACCATGAGCTCCCGGAACATGCCGAGGGACGCGCCGTCGCGCAGGAAGCTGTGCCCGGGGCGCACCGGGGAGCCCTGCGGGGGGACAGCAGCGTGCCCAGGGTCACACAGGCCCGGGTGGGGCTCACACTGGCCTGGGTGGCACTCACACCAGCCCTGGTGGGGCTCACACCGCCCCCAGCCACGGGGCTGCATCCACGCAGCTCCTGCTTCCAGCAGCACACACCCTATGGAACCCACTGCCAGGGTGGGGTGGAGGGTCACCTGAAGGTGACACCTCTGCACAGATGCAACAGGAGTGTCCCCAGGTGCCCCAGGCCACCAGCCCCAGACAGGCATGGGAAGGGCCATTCTCTAATTCTGCTGTTCCTTATTCCTCCCCAGTGCCTCCGTGCTGACAGGGACATGTGGCCCTCTATGCCCTGGTTGCCCATGAGTGTTGGTGCCCTCTGCACTGTCCATGGGTGTTGGTGCTCATGGGTGTGTTGGTGCCCTCTCAGTGTGTTCCTGGCACTCCAGGTCTCACCTGGTTGGGAAGGCTGGCCAGCAGGTAGAGCACAAAATCCCCCACCCACTGGATGAGCTGCTGCAGGGACTGCAGTGTCGTCATCTCCAGGACAAACTCTTCTGTCTTCAGGTTAATCATCACCTTGTCAATGTCTGGAAGAGATGCAAGACATTGCCTGGCTCAGGAAGACAGCTCCAAACCTCACACCCTCCCTGTGAAGGTCACCCTTTTCCTCCTCCTCAAACCCAGGAGTTACTACGAGACTGTGACACCGCAGGGAACGACCCAACCCCAAACCCCGGGATGCTGTGAGCAGTCAGTACCTACATCCGTGATCTTGGAGCAGATCTCGGTGAGCCGGTCCCCGGGGCTCTTGTCCGGGGTGTTGAGGAAATGGGGGCGCAGCAGCGACTTCAGGGTGCAGCTGATGGCGATGAGGAAGAGCTTGGCGTGGTAGTCACACACGCGGGCGATGGTGCTGGAGGAGAGCTTGCACAGTGACGCCTTCATGGCAACGATGCGCGTGGAGAGCACCTGAGCACCGGGGAAACGCAGCCAAAGGCACAAGGAAAGGCAGAATTAGCATAAGCTCGTTAAAGCTGCTGCTGCTGCTTTATTCTCTGCTCTCCCTTTCTGCTGCAGGAGTGACAGGAATAGTGACAGTGAGCGCTGCGCTGGGCACGTGCTGCTGTTGCCAGAATCTGCCAAAAATAGACTTGACCCTCTCACCCCAAGTTTCCAACAGGTAGAGACCCGTGGATGTGGAGTTACAGAATGCAGGTGACAGAGCAACAGGCCTTGAAAGCCAGAGTGGCCTTCTGTCTTTGGTCTGGAAGAAACCCTGGGACCCATGAAAAACATCCTGGTCACAGGGGAAGAGGAAGAAGAATGCATTGTGCGTTTGTGAACTGCTGGACCTGTCAGAAGTGAGAAATACCACTTGTTACCTTAAAAAGTATTGTCTACCTGTTGCCATAAAAAGTAATGCTGTGAAACAGAGTTGGGTGATTGGGGCACACTGTGGTGTAGAACCATTTGCTGTTGATGTGATAGTATATAAGGAATTTTCACTACCTAATAAACGTCTTTGCACACCACCATCTTGTGAAGTCCATGTCCTTCTCAATCACCGCACGTGGATGTCAGTGAAAGTGAACGCTGGTGACATGGAGGCTCCTCCCAGCTCCACCACTCAGAGCCACCCATGTCCTGAGGACTGGCACTGGCTGCTCCTTCCTCCCCGTGCCCACCCTGGGGGTGAGTCCAGAGCTCCCTCCCAGCCACCCACCTGCTGCAGGGCCGCGTTTTGCCGCATGTACTCCTCGTGCAGCTTCTCCACCAGGTTCTGCACCATGCTGGGCTGCACGTGGAGCAGGATGTCCCACCAGTCGTAGCCGGTGACCATGCAGTACTCCAGCAGGAACAGCAAGTGCCGCAGGGACATGTTCATGTCCAGCACGTGGCCCATGGAGGGGGAGATGCGGAGCATGCTCAGCTGAAGGGAGGAACCAAAGGGAAATTGGCTTCAGGAGCGGGCTTGAAATCATCCCACAAAGCTACAACACAACACGGGGCCTAGTGCAGCTCAGTCCTGACCCAGTGACAATTCCTGCGCTGATGGGATACATCCCTTCCCGATATGGATCTCACAGCTGGAATTACCAGTGTTTTCTGAACAACCCCTCAGAGAGCCTGGCTGAGAAAAACCCCACCACAGGACAGCACCAACCTTGCCATGACTGTCCACGCCAGCCAGGGCCAGCGAGGTCCAGGAGAGCTGCATGGCCTTGAAGTGCACCAGGGGCCCGGCGGTGCGTGGGCGCTTGAGGGACGGCTCGTCCACGGGGCGCTGCGAGGAGGAGCTGTAGAACACGGCCATCATCTGCAGGGACAGCCTGTGCACAATGTGCACGCTGCCATCATGGAAAGCCAAGGCCAGGCCTGGGGACAGGTGACAAGCGAGGCTGAGCACGCAGCTCCTCCCAGTATGGAGTGGCCACCACTGAAGCCCGTGGAGAAGCCAAACGGCTGGGGGTTCACAGCCTCCCCCCATGGAAACACAAGGGGATGGCTGGGAAGACGTCCCGTTTGAAAGCTTTCCTTCAACATTCCACGTGCTTTGCTCCCATTCTTACTGCAGCTACAGCTCAGAAGGTGGAATTTCGGGCACAAGCCACGTGTTTAGGAGGAAGACAACAGGAGCTCCTTGCCCAGTCCAGGGAAGAACTTGGTGTCATTTGCCACCTTCAGATCGGTGTTGGTCAGGGAGATTGGCAGCTTTGGCAGCGCCACGGCCGACACCCGGTCCAGGTCGTTGGTGGCAGACAGGATCCGCCACTTCAGGATCATGGGCTGCTTGTCTCCCACTTGGCAAAACAAGCAAACAAGTCAGACTTTCGTCCCAGAGAGACCAGAAAATCCACCCCCCCTGTTTCTGCCCACACTCCCCAATCGAGCAGGATCACAGATCAGGCACTGACTCATCATTCCACCACACTGGTATATTTCCCATATATTTCCAGTAGGTTTCCCTTGTATTTCCCTGTTTTTTTCCTGAATTATACAAACAACACATTTTGCTAAACCTCTCTTGCTGGAAAGCTCTGCTGTGGGTGATTAAGATCCTTATATACAATAATCCTTCATATTTCACCAAACTGCCCCTATTAATTCTGTTCTATCTGAGATCAGGTGGAGCCCAGGCAGCCAGGGCAGGGAATTAATCCAGCTCTGCTGCACGATCCTGGTCCTTTGGGAGGCTTTGCTCCACTGGCAGCAGGAAGGGCAGCTGTGCAGCAAAACACAGAAAATGTCTTTTATGAAGTGAAAACAACAACCAAATCCCTTCCTGGAAACAGCAAGTTGCTGCATGTGATGCAAAGAGACAGAATGGACTGAAAACACCTGAAAATAAACATGAGATTCTGAATAATCCCATATATGACATAAAGGATGTGAGAACCTGTCCTAACCTTTCCCTCAGACCAAGCTTCTGTTCTGGAGAGCCCCCAGTGCAGACACTTACCCACAGGAGAGATTTGCTGGAAGATGTTGTTGACAGGCAGGCCCTCCTTCCTGAGGGACCAGCACTCCACGATGCTGTTGTTTTGGTTGGAAGCACAAAGCAGCACCTGCAGGACAGGCCCCCACACAAGCATCACTACTCTGGTCATTCCCACCCTCCATTTCCAGGTCACGCTCCCAACCAGCAAAAAGCAGAGGCTGGAACCAGCAGGAGGTGATGGAGAGGTCCCTAATTCCGGCTGCACCAGAACGGCAACCAGGAATGCCAAGAGTACTGCAGGATGTGCTGGTCACCTCCAGACCCTCTGAGGAAGGCCAGGTGGAGCCAAGAGCAGCTGCCCACCTGCTCTGACATGTCCCGAGCCAGGAACTTCAGGTGTGTGATGGCCGGGTACTTGTCCTTGCGCGCGGGGTCGGTGGTGCAGCGCATGAAGAGCGACGGCAGGATCTCGGTGTCGATCTTGCACTTCTCGTTCACCACGCTGACACAGACCTTGTAGAACTGCACGGGGGACGTGCTGCTGCCGTCGGACGTGGCCACCACGATGTTGCCCCCGCCCGTGAAGGCGACGTCGGCCAAGGCCACGCGGCAGCGGAGCCGGCACAGGCTCTCGGTGGCTGTCAGCACCTGCCCGTTGGGCTTCAGGAGGGACACGGTGACCAGCCCGCTGATGGTCACGGCGATCCAGCCCTCCATGGGCTTCCCACCGAACAGCGTCAGCGACGGGGAGAATTTCACCCTGGAAAACTTCTCGCCGAAGTTCGAGGCTCCTGACTGTAACAAAGGTCAGCAAAAGCGAGGCGTTCGCACCCAAAATTTGTGCCCACGGAGGTCTTCTCGTGGGACGTGGGCAGGGTTTATGTGAGGCATCCCAGGAGTCATAAAAACACTATCAGGGAACTTGTGCTTGGCAGCTTTGGGCTTTCAGTGCCTGCAGAATCAAACGTTTCCCTCCCCTTCTCGTGGGAGAGGGGCAGGATTTATGTGGGGCATCCCAGGAGTTAAAAAAACACAATCAGGGGATTTGTGTTTGGCAGCTGTGGGCTTTCAGAGCCTGCAGAATCAGACACGTTTCCAAACAAGGAGCTCATCTCTGAGTCCAAATCCCCGGATCAAACCTCAGCACCCTGAATGCATTTTCTCTGAATTACCACTGGTCAGGAAAGAACTGCTCTATCCCCGTGTTCCAGCCTGGAACTGAGGCACCAGACTAAGAGAAACAAGGTTCCAACCGCCATCAGAACTCAGCAGGAACCTGGAATCTGATTTCTCTTTGACTGGAAAAACTCCCCTGCTGAACTTGCCCAAGGCCACGAGGGAGGCCAGATCACAGACCACAGGCAGGATCCTAATGCTTTGCCAAGGCCTGAGCCAGAATTCCAGCCCAGATCACCCGTGGAGCCAGGACAAACCTTTTCCACGTGCAGAGCCAGCTTGACGCCGTTGTGCAGCCAGGACAGGGCCACCACCGGGTCCCCCTCCACCACGCTGCCCACCGTGTTCTCCCAGCTGTTGGCCAGGTGATCTGTCATGCTCCAGCACTTGATGTGGCCATCAGCATCTGCTGAGAGCAGCCTGGAGCCTGTGACAGTGACAGTGTATGAGAAAAAGCCAAAAGCCCCCAAGAAATGGCAGCCCGGCGCTTTGGGACATGCACAGCATGGGTGGGACACAGGGACAATGAGGAGGGACCCCAGCCCACCTGACTGATCCCACTCCAAACACGTGATGACCTCAGTGTGGCCCGAGTTCACGGAGTAGACGTCCCAGGGGTGCTCGGTGTCGATGATATGGACCATGTGGGTGAGATCTGCAGGAACAGAGAGGTGACTTCCTGTCCCTTGTCACCAGCTGCCACTTCTGAGCCCACAGAGCCTCAGCTGATGCAGGGAAAACATAAAATATTTTATAGAAATGGTTTGGGGTAGGGTAACGACTGTGCTAAGAGCTCAGTGAGGGGTCAAACTCCGATGTGGGGCTACTCCTGGTTCAGGGGAGCTAGTCTTGACTTAGGGGAGCCAGTCCTGGTTTGGGGGAGCCAAACCCACTCCCAGGGAACAAACGTGTGTTAGACACTGCCAGGGGCTGAGGAATGGAAGGAAAAGGAGGAGCAGCAGCCGGGAGCTGTCAGGGGCAGGGCAGAGCTCCAGTCACCAGCAGATCCTGGACTTTCCCAAACGCACCGGGAGCTCCCAGGAGAGCTTTCCCCACGGGCACGCGGTACCTTTCTCCTCCTCATTGCGGAGGTCGGTGGTGAAGGCGATGAGGTTGCGGCAGGACCAGGCGCACACCAGGGGGATGGACGGGCAGTGGTTGCTCTTGGGCTTCTTCTCCCCCTCGCACACGTACGCCAGGTCCATCCCGCCGGCCCGGCCCCGGAGGGGACACGGGACAGGCTCGCTCCTGCCTGGCGGCGACACAAGGCCCGTCACACCGGGAACGGAACGCACGGCCCGCAGGGACCCCGACCCCAGGGACGCGGGCGGGGACAGCCCCGCATCGGGAGAGGCCCGGGGGGGAGGCGGCAGCCCGCGGGGACCGGGCCTACGGCGGGT
>VZTJ01005865.1:632-12978 GCA_013397795.1 Orthonyx spaldingii
ATGACGACCAAGACGCCAATCGTCAGGCAGACAGTCCTTCAACAAGCAGAGATTGAAATTTAAGTTTCTTTATGGAGTCAGAAAGCAAAGACTTTGAAGCATGTTTAAATTGATTTATAGAATTGTAATATAGAATTAAGTTGATCGATGTTTCACTCAAGGTATTCCTGAAGAGTCTCTCTGTTCACTTTAAGTCAGCAGCTGGTTTGGGCTCTGTTCGGTGGCTGGTCACCGCCGGGCAGACTCGTCGGTATTCAATGAAGGCTCTGTTTGGTAGCTGACCACTACCAAGCAGATCCTTCATGCTGAACTCACAGAGGACCACAGGTAACACCTTTTGGTTTCTTAAAAACAAAAAGGGGGAGGTGTGACAGCACAGAAACCTCTTTCTCGTGAGAAAGAATCTATTTGTTTATATAAACTAAGATAAAGGTAGTGAAACTCTCATGAATCGAGGTGGCCAATGAGCTGCAGGGGGCATGCAGTCACAAGCCAAGCAGGTGGGAATCCATTTTGTATATAAAAGCTGAATTTAATAAATAATAAAGATCTTTTACGGACTTGACCCCTGGCCTTCCCGTGTTTCGACATCCGCTTGCTGCAACATCTGTGTGTTTGATATTCCCCAATTTGTGGACAGGAAGCTGCTTGTACTGTATATTTGAATAAGTTTTCTCAAGATCTGCTGAAAATTACATTACCAAACCTATCTTTATATTTTCAAAACAAAAAGTCTGTACAGCTACTTACTTGATTAAATATGGCTTCCCACATGGAACAGCTCAATGCATTTGTTAGACTGATTATTTCACACACAGAATATGCTGAGTTGGAAGAGACCCACAAGGATCACTGAGTCCAACTGAGAGGCACCAATCTGATTTTTATTTATGCCTCAGCATTATGTCATCCATGAGGCTGGGGATTGATGCAGGACTGTACCTGTGTTGGGAGCCGTGTCCTCGGAGAGGCTTCAGCTGACAGCCAATCAGGGGAGGGACAAATTCCATGATTGGGCTGCCAGCGGCCCCCACCACTTGTCAGCAAGTTCCCAGATGCCTGCGAAAAAAATGCCTGGGAAATAGGGTTGTGGGAAGGGCCTTGACCCTTGAAAACAATTAACTGGGACACAACGGGAGCCATTTTACTTGGAGTTTCTTGGAGGGAGCATGAGCCCACCCATTGAGTCAGCTAGGCCCCCCTCCCTCCCTTCGCATTTTCCTCCCTGTGGTCCTGCTTCTCTGCCCATATCTGCTTTGCCCAGCTTCACCATTTTCTGTGAACCAGCCTGTCACCGTGACAACCTCATGCTCTGCTGCCCTCCCCAATGCAGCAGACTCCGCCTGCACCCAGCCACGTGGGCACTGCCGCCGCAGCCACAGTTGCCTCCTCGTCGCTGTAGCCACCCGCCAGCTGCTGTCACACACTGCCACAGCTGCTGTCCGGTACTCAGCCGCCCCCCCACCGCCACTGCTTTTCCAGCATTCCAGCCAGCAGCTGTGACAGCTGACCGCACTTGCCATGCTGCCTACACCCAGCCGTGCCAGCCAGCCACCCCACTGCGTCCCGACTCTGACCACCTGCGGCTGCTCCACAGACATACCCGTAGTTACAACAGCCTGTTCTTCAGCACCAGCTGAGACACGTAGTCTGCCTGTGTTTGGAAATTGCCCTCAACTTGCTACAAAGGCCACACAAACATGCTGTGACTTACGGCATACACATACACTCCATCTACTGAGCTGACGCTGACAAAGCACGTAAGTTCTTGTGGTAACGCAGTCGCTGTCTTGTTTCTTTACCCGTCTCCCTTTTCCCCTCTCTGCTCCCTTTTCTATCCCCCTTCATTAGGGACACTTACCGTTCTCTTCAATATACGGTTTCAAATATAATATTGCTGCGTTTGGGCTTTGTTTTTGTTCGAGAAATCTATTACAAGAACCCTCCCTGAGCCCTTTTACATTGGGACAGGACACCAACTGTGAAGTGAATGGTCCACACAGGAATCAAACCCACAAGCTTGACATCATTAGCACTCTGTTCCAACCAACTGAGCTAATCTCAGGGTGGAAATTACTTTTACAAAATGAAAATAAGGTTAAAAGCCATTCACAGGCTGATAGGTTTAATTCTGTCTCTATCCATATTATAGTATTCTTATGTAGAGAGTGTATGTATTTAGAATATGCATGTGGAGATATTTATATTACATAGATGAAGAATATTGATATTTATGGATTATATTTTGGGCCTTAGAAATCAGAAGCAAAAATCCTAAAATCTTGCAAGGGTTACAACTTCCCTGGTGCTTTTCTGTGTGTATTAAAATATAGATTTTTGTTGGCTGTACTTGAAGCTGGGTGAATTGAAATATGGTGTTATGGTGGTTATAGGTAAACCTTTGTTATATCCCCTTTCTTGGAAAACAAAACACAAAAAATTCTCTGTAAGAAAATTTTTAATTATTTGCTGTGTGCCTTGGCTTGGATTAAAATAGTTCAAAATATAATTTCAATATTTCAAAGTTTTTATCAATGCAGTGTTTGAAGACATTAAAAAATAAGGTTTAATTTTTTCTCCCTAAAATCCATCCTATTAAAATCTGACATTTTTATCTGGAGAATATTCTTGATTGAAAATCATCTCTGATATTTCGAGTGCAGATTTTACTATTTACAAACATGCAGTATAGTGATAAAAATGATTTAATAGTTTTTTATTTATATTTGCAAGAGATTGACTTCCATTAGTGTAATTTTATATTCTTTCATTTCACAAACTTTTTTTTAAAGAACTCATCTCCTTGATGCATGATACTTCAGCTACTGTACTCAATTTTAGTGATTTAGTATTTTACTTCAAAAGTTAATGAAATGCATTTATACAATTTATAGTTCAAGTCTGTATGTAGTCAAGCAGAGGCCCAGTAAAATATTTTCCTTTTACTCAAGTCTACAATGATGTAAGGTTTTTTAAATCTCATTTCAAGATTAAGTGGACACCATCCGCTACTCTTTGTTTTCATTCTATGTGCTAACACAAAACAATGAAGTCTTCTCACACCCAGGATGTCTTATCAAAACAGGCAATTTCTGAGAATACCTACTGTAAGCAAAATAATCTGGGAAATAATCCAAAGATTTAATTTTCTCTCCTTTTCCTTAATTTAAATCAAGACCAACTTCACTGACTTGGATACAAAGTGGGAAGGATGAAACCCTAAGATTGAAAGTCTGGAAATAGTGGAATTTTTTTATCAGACAGGTCTATAGTGGAGATTTTCACTTGGAAAAAGAGCAAAAAAGAAGTAAGATTGTTCTTGGTAAATGATATCTTCTTCAAAGGAAATTGATCTGTTTTCACTCCTCTCTTTTGATAAATCTTTGTCTCTTATAGACATGCAAGTTATATGGACAAAAAAAATCTTAACCTTGAGTTTGGAAGTAGAGTGCTCTGAATTCTGAAATGGAACAATTCAGAAAGCTATTATACCATGATTCTGCACGTTCCAATTACAGTGAAGAAGATAGGTTGTGCTAAATAATTTCTGGTAAAAATGCAGTCCTGTGTGCCTAGTTGGTTCTTTTTTTGCCTTTTGACTGAGGAACTTCCAGTGTATAGTAAAAAGGATAGATGTAGGAATCTCAGATGACTTTATATGAAATATACTTTTGTAGTTCCTGTATTCAGTTAATGAACTGAGAATCTTCACTTCCAAGATTCTGTAGGTTTTTTTAGAAGTTCTTTTATTTATAAAAGCAAGTTTGGAAAACCATTTTTCAATGAAGAAAATACACAGTGAAAGGATAAGAAAGTAGCTGTGAAAAGCATGTTAGCTTCACATGATGTCATGCCACTTAAACACACCCTTATCAAATTTTTATGTAATGTTTTTTATACTTATAATATTTAGAGTTGACTACCTTTAATGTTAATTTACCCTTGGCAGATTGAATGATATTTTTTTGTTCTGATACATGTGCAAAAGTTTTAATTCTGGTATGTGACAAGTGCTTAGCCTTCCTAGTAGTGGTTTGAATCCACTTAAGGAGATCAAAATGTCTTATGAATTTGACATTTCTAATTTTTACCTATTTGGTATGAAATACAAATGAAGGGGGAAAAAAGTGAAACCATAACCACCAAATGGACAATGTTATAAACGGCCAATTCAAATTGACTTTCGTATATTAAGATTTAAATTGTTATTCTGTTTACCAGTTAAGTGCCGTCTGTTAATGAGTTAATATCTGTCACGATGTTGTTGTTGTTATAGCACCCAGGGAAAACAGAGCAGAGCCTCAGGGGGAAGTGGGGTGGGTCTGGGGAAAACACACTCGACTCTGCCCTCCAGAGTGGGAGAGAGAGACGGAATAGGGCCGCGGCTGTGCTTTCCCCCCCTTCTCTCCTACAGGTCCCCCCTTCTGCGGCGCAGCCCAGTGGGGCTGTTGGAGTCCCGTGCCCCTGTGCCTGTGCCTCCCGCCCTTCCCTCTTAGCACTCCCTCTTAGCCTCTCTTTCCCCAGTAGGACGGGTCCCCCTCCCCAGCACAGCTCAACGCGGCTGCTTGGAGTCCTGCGCCGTACCCCCTTCTCTCCTAACACCCTCTCCCGGCTCCCCCTTCCCTCTCATTGGCCCACGCCATCCCCCTCTTCACCCCTCCCATTTCGATTGAGGAGGAGTCTTTTCTCCCCGTGGCTTAACCCGGTGAAACGCGGAAGTCCAGAAAAGTACGAAACAGCTGATTGGATAAGCTAATGTGAGGAAAGAATAAAAACCACCGCAAAACCCGCAAAAGGTGTACTGCCTCTCTGGCGGTTAGCCAAGAGTAGCTAGCGCTGCCAGCTTGGAATTGTGGGTTCTCTAATTGTTATATTTATTTGTTGCTAATAAATTGTTAAACTTGGAACATCGTGAAGCGGCGTTCTTCACAGACAAGTTACGAACTAATGTCAATGTGTTTATCACATTGTCTGGTTTAGTCTGCAAAACAAACAAATGGAAACTAATGTGATTTTAGGAGAGCTACTGAGCTTTTCCCTTCTCAGTCTAACCAGAGTAATAGCAGCTTAGCTGATTTTGATGTTCCACTCCTTTTAAATAAAGCTAGAGTAAGTTTAAATTAGGACTTTTCAACACTTTTTCTACTAAAATGTAGAATAGGTTATTATAATAAGTTTTAGTTTTACAGCAAAACATAATTCCTTTATAGATTTTGACAGAATTTGCATTCAAAAAATGAAGCTAAACCATCCCATACACTCAGCAAATACTCCTAGTTTTTGTACTGAGTGATCTCACTAGAGATTAATTTCCTTCTTTTCAGTGAGAAGGAAACCAAGCATGGTGTTAGGTAGCGAAGTCAAAATGATGTATTTTTCAGGGTTTTTTTCTAATTTACAATTTTCTGATTGTGATCTTTTTAAATCCAGTTTTGTGTTCTTGTAAAGTCCCTTTTTCTATTCTACAGATTAATTTCTAAATGCAAGTGGGTTAACACAGGCACTCATACTTTCGGGAGAGTGTTTTTCACTAGATATGCCAGCTCCAGCTATCTTCTTTATACCTACATGTTGTTTCTTCTCCATAACAGTATTTACTATCTAGTAATATAGTTATATTTGTACCTAGTATTTTTCCTCTAAGTCTTCATGTACGATTTGTACATATATATGTACAAGTATATTTATTATATAAGTGTAGCTTTCCTGTTTCCTCAATGGGCTCCTCCAGGCCACCGAGTCTAGCCCCTGAAGCTCCCTGCCCCGGGAGCTCCGATCCTGGGCCGGGCGGTGGCTGCTCCTGGCAGGTAAAGACAGTCGTACTAGTTGCGTTTATCAGAGTCCTTTATTCTCCCTCACGGAGGGAAAAACGGATAACCAGATGTGTAGTGGACAACGTGGCCAGACTGATCCAGCCCCCTTCTCGCCTCTGTCCTTTATGCCCTCTCTCCCTGGTGGGCAAGGCCAGAGGCAAGCCAATAGGCAAATGACGAACCCGTGACATCTGGCCAGCCCTGGGTGAACAGGGGAAGGATAGGTAGAATGAAGAGCGGTGAGTGGCCAGACCAGCAGGATGTCCCTGGTGGTCTGCACACTACCACACATAAGTATCACATATATATGTATAAAACTATGTAAGATTACCATAAACAATCTAAGGTGCTAGTTAACCCAAGGGGTAAATGTATTGTCTTTTCCAAGATTTAAAATTAATTTTAACTTGGATTTAAATAATTCATTCCTGTTCTTGGTATTGTTCTGCTATAGAAATCTGCACCTACCACAAGACAAGATTCATGTACATAATTGTAAATAATGCATTTATTCCTATAAGTATTTACCTAAAATCACTGAGCTTTCTTCTGAGTTGTTTTAGCAACCAGTATCCAAAGCAGTGTGTTTCAATATGGAAAAATATTACATTTAGATGGTGTATTATGAACAATTCAAGATAGTTTAGAGGTTTTCTGAGTCAGAAGGGAATATAAGCTGAGTAGGGCTTTGATGATTCCTTTTGGAAAGCTTCCTTGGTTCTTTTTTTATCTTTTTTTTCCCCCCTAGAACTATGTGTAATGCAAGAATGAGACTACGTGTGTCAAAATGTAGCAAGTTTCATCATTTTAACAGGGAGTAAAGACTGGTAAAAGATATGCAGGAGTATGAACTGTCATTCCAATAAGAGTCTATGTCTACAAAATTTCAGGGTCTGAAAGAGCTAATGTTTAAAATTAAGCCAATTTTAATATGTAGAATAAAGTAATGAGTAAAAGAATGGTTTGTTCTAGGAGTTTTTTTAGTTCTCACCAGTACATAAGAAATAATTCTACCTTAAAATATTTCTTTTAAAGTTTTGTTCTACCATGTTAAATCAAAAAGCTAAGTATGCACAATGTAGCATATGCATTAGGACCTTCCAGAATATTCATACACAGTTCAGTTTCTCAAAACAAGAACATTTAGGAGGTTTTAAAGCATTATTAACTCATGTATAAAAGAGAAAAAAACCCCTGTAAATAGATATAGGCATAGCTGTTTTATATGCTGGATCGATTTCCTGTTATCTGTTACAGTATAGTGAGAAATGAGGCAAAAAATAATAAATTGCTCATATTTCTTGATCACTGAAAATTCCGCTTCTTCTCCTAATCACAAACATGACTAAAATTTATTCCCCAACTACCTCTGCACCATTTAGATTTCCATACTTTAAAATAACCTTGCATTTCCCCCCCAAACTGTTCCAGAACGAACATTTCTCTTTATATCATTATGCAGAGTGCAACTAAGTAAGAACTTTACAGATGCAATGACTATGACATGTTTTTAAATGAAAGGTTGTAGCCAGGTGGGGGTCAGTCTCTTCTCCCAGCAACAGGATGAGAGGACAGTCTTAATCTGTGCAATGGGAGATTTAGGCTTGTCCTAGTTGGAAGACAGGTGTTTGCTAAGGAAGGTGGGAGCCTCCCTTGGAATAGGAAATGTAATCCCCTTCCCTCCAAATTAGTATGATTTTGAAATATAGGGGGCTTTCAGGCAATGTTGTGGGAAAAGGAATAACAGTTCTTTACTAATATATATATATCTATATTTTTATATCTATATACCAAGACAGACAAACAACAATAATGGCAACCACAACAAACAAGAACAGAGCAAACCCCCAGTCCAGTCTCTTCTTGCTCCCTGTTAGCAATTGGGCAGGATGGGTGTGATGGCTTCTCCTCGGCTGCAGGGGGCGCTGTAGCATGGGGTCTCGGCTGTCTCTCCCTGGCAGTGATGGCAGGCACAGCTCCAGGAGGGATGGAGCCGGGGCTTCTTGTAGGCAAAAACCCTGGAGCTGCAGCAGGGGTCCAGCAGGGCTGGGCAGGGCAGCACGACTCCCAAGTCACAGCTGGCAGGGGCTGGCTCTGGGAGAGGCAGGCAGGCAGCAGGAGCCAGGAAAGCTCCAGAGTGGTGACAAGCAACGGCAGCTTCCCTCCCTTCTGAATGCCGAGAGGCAAAGAGCCAGAGCTACTGCTCCCCTTGCCTTTTCCCAGCCCAGCTGTCTCGAGATCTCTGCCTCCTTCAAGAGGGAATGTCCAAATAAGGGAATAGCTACTTACAAGTTTTTTTACCCAACTGGTCTTTCTATTGTTTTTCCTAAGCACCCAGTCATTTTGGTGTCTTAGCAACGTATAGGCAAAAATTCCCTAAGATAAGAGAAACAAAAAGAAGGATTCCAAACCCCAACAAGGCTGAACATTAGGAAGAAGCTCTTCACAGAAAGAGTGATTGGGCATTGGAATGGGCTGCCCAGGGAGGTGGTGGAGTCACCATCCCTGGGGATGATTAACAAAAAACTGGGTGTGGCACTTAGCACCTGGTCTAGTTAGCAAGGTGGTGGTAGGTCATAGGTTGGACTTGATGATGTCAGATGTCTTTTCCAACATAGTTAATTCTGTGAGTGCATAACTTCTATAATGTTTCCTTAGGACTGAATATTTGCAGTATACCTTAGCAAGTAACATACATATTTGATTTTCAGAAATGAATCTCAGTGCATTAGCATACACTTCAGAAGAATTTGACTTCCTTTCCCTAAAATTAAAGATTGCAATGAGGACTTTTTACCTTGATAATCACTCAAGACCCTTCACTTAAGGGTTAGGCTTCACAGAACTTAGGTATCATTTCTTACCTATAATTAAAAATAAACAAACTAAGGTAACTATTTTTGGTCATTCTGGAACAAAATAACACACTTTTTTCAATTAACTGAAAATTTAATTGCAAACACTAGTTTTGAACAAATAAAGTGTACTCTGGCCCTGAGAAAAAAATATTTCAGATCCAGGAGTGAGATTTTAAATACTTTTTATTATTAGCTACATTCATAATGCAGGGGAAAAAACAACCAACAAATCACCAAAACAACAACTTTACACAAGAAGTTATTTTGAGTCAAAAAATTGCAACGTTTTCCTTAAAATTCAAACCAGAATTTTAACCTTTATTACAAACAGAATTTTTTGTCCCAAGTAAAAAAAAATTCAGTTAAAATTCATTTCAGGAAATGAAAGACAGAGAGGGCCTATAAGATTCTACATGCTAATCCATTTACTTTGATTCATGTAAAACATATTGCAAGAGCAATCAGATGAATTCTTTGTCAGTACCTGGCAGAAAACAAAGAAGATACACAGCCAAAATTGTGTCAAGGCTAATTTTCATCTTGAATATAATGGTAGGCTTGTAGGTGAAGGAAAAGTAAAGATATTCTGCATCTTATAATTTTTTTTCTTATTATAAGGAAAGTATATAATCTTAATGAAATTCGTGTGTAAGGCACATGAAGATTATTGTTGAACATGAGTAGTTATCAATAGTATACTATTCACATGGTTCTGTCCTGGGTCTGCTCTTCAATTAATAATTAGACTTTGAGCTAGTTTATGGAAATTGTATCTGATATTTGTTCATGGGAGGAACTGCAGAGATAAGCAAGAATAAGAAGACCTAAAATTAAACTCCTCCACATTGGGGCAACTGAGAAAATACAATGTACTTCAGCAGGGAAAAGTGCAATACACTTCAGGCAGGTATTGTAGTTTAAACCTAGATAGCAACTAAATGCCACACAGCTACTGTGTCCATTCTCTCCCTTCCAACTCCACTCCCCTCACTCTTCTCCCAGTGCAATGGAGAGGATAACTCATGGAGTGAGAAATGAACAGTTCAGTAATTGAAGCAATGTAAAATATAACAATAATAATTATTATAATAGCAGTAAGAAGGAGTGTGGAGGAGAGAGATAGATAAAACCCAAGTAAAAGAAGTGATGCATGGTACAATTGCTCACACTCCACTGATCGTTTTCCGGCCTGTCCTCCAGCTGTTATCGTCCCCCATTCTGGACAACTTCCTACAGTTTATATACTGGGCATGATGCTCTTTGTCCATTTTGGGTCAGTTGTCCTAGCCATGCTCCCTCTCAGTTTCTTGTGGACCTGCTTGCTCACTGACAAAGTGTGGGCAATTGATGTCCTTGGCTTAGGGTAAGGACACTACTGGGTAACAACCAAAACATCTGCGCGTTACTAACAGAATTTTCATACTGAATCCAAAACACTGTACCAGTGACTAAGAAGAAAATGACTTTACCCCAGCCAAAACCAGTATCTGCCCAGTATTCCATATCTTTGTGTCAAGCTGGGCCCCAGACTTCCCAGTACCCTACAACCTTTTCTGTCTTTTAATAAATATGCAGACAGATATCATTCTCTTAGTCTATGGACCATTCCTGTGGAAGTCCATTGAGTTTATTTAGTCCACAACCTTGAGCTCCATCTGTCATAACAGTCTTTTAGACAGGGAAGATGGGTGTGTGCATCGTTGCTTGATGAAGCCAACTCTGATTCCGTCACCACTTCACTCATCTGGTTTCCTCGAATTTCATTATTTAATATGTCAGTCAGAGGTGAGTTGGGTTTAGATCTGCAGATCTGGCATAGCAAAAATTGATGCCACGAGGCACCGGTGTGGTAATGGGCATACAGCCTCCATAGAACTGATAACACACTGTGTTATATGGTAATTAACATCCTGAAATTTAAATTTTTAGTTATTCTTACCCAAAATCAAATCCCTTTGAGGCCCACACCAGACTTCCCAATCCTCCCACATTACCTACCAAGTACACCCAGGTCCTTGTGCAAAAACAGTTCCATGAGTGGTTGTCCTAGAGTGATTTTATGTATGTATTTTATGCTATATATTCCATATCATCTGTTATACTTAGAAATTAGTTTGTCCCTTTAATTCAGTCAGAGAAAAGCCGGCACAAGTTTTGTGTGCATTCTTCGACTCTGTCAGAAACAGAAACAACGGGACAGTGGAAAATAAAGGGAGAATTTTTGCTCTCAGAGTTTTTTTTTTTCTCTCCTTCCTTCTTCTGGCAAGAAGCAAGAGACAGGGAGTTTGGTCCTCTCGTTTTTTTCCCCTCTTTGGCTGAAGCAAGAAACATTTTGCTGACTGTGGTTTCTCTCTCTGGGATTTGTTCAGCACCTCTCTGGTCCAGGACATCGGGACACCTGCCTGGGGGTCTTCTCCCCGCCTCCACCAGCAGCACGCCAGGCCTGGCCACTGGGCCCGAACTCTGAAGGGACTGAACCTGACTGAACCGCAGCCAAGGAGGGATTTCTCTGACTCAGTGACTCCTCAAAACAACTAGAGGTTTCCATTTGTTTAATATTATTCATTTGGTTTGGTAAATAAATATTTTTTTCCACTTGTTTTTTCCTCGAAGGAAGTTTTTCCCGAACCGGTTTGGGGGGAGGGGCTGCTGAAATCTGCTTTCCTGAAGGAGACTCTTTTGGAAGTCCCCTCTCCAAATTTGGCTCAAACCAGCACAATATCAAATTGGCACCCAAATGTGTGACTTGAAAAAGTGGAAAAAACCTGTACTAATTGTATTTTAGTTATACTTATTCTGTATAGGGGCTACAGCAGTCAGTAGCCATGTTGATTGAGTTAATACTGTC
The DNA here is from genome assembly GCA_013397795.1 of Orthonyx spaldingii. Classification (NCBI taxonomy): domain Eukaryota; kingdom Metazoa; phylum Chordata; class Aves; order Passeriformes; family Orthonychidae; genus Orthonyx; species Orthonyx spaldingii. The sequence continues at coordinate 12,152 of VZTJ01005865.1, forward strand.
TCTCTACTTTGAGGCCGCTGTGTCTCTCTGGTCCCTAGGTTTTCTTGCCGTGATTATATCTTTCTGGTCCCTAACACGTAGCTTTTACAACAGAAGAATACAAATAAGAGTTGCTATTGTGCTGTGCGTGGTGATAAGGATTTATAAGAAGTTAACACAAGTACTGGGGTTTGTTCGGAATATATGTGATTGGTTGTTTCTTCATTCTACCCAGCAGCCCAGCTTCAGTGGCATGTTTTGGGGGTTTATTGGTAATTGCACCCAGCTTGCTAGAGGAGTGGCAAGGAGTGAGGCTTCCCAGCTTTTATTTTCTCTCTTCTCCTTTAAATCTGTTATATCACTTTTTGAAAATGTTCAGTTTTCCCTGGATGCTAAAGAAACCATGCTTGATATAACAAGAAAACTCCGAACATATGCAAATGCCGTGCATAGCCCAACACATACAAGAATCGCAGCTGTGGAAACATGTCTGCAGAAACTAGAAGATAAAATGGAGGAGAATCACCAGAAACTCAGGGAGGAGATTAAAAAAGAAATTAAAGAGAGCTTTCTCCAAATCTCGGCAATACAGATCGGATGTCCTGTTGCAGGACGCAGACGTGCCCTAGATAGGGAGAGAAAGCGCATGTCATGNTCGGATGTCCTGTTGCAGGACGCAGACGTGCCCTAGATAGGGAGAGAAAGCGCATGTCATGAGCTGAGCTGTGGGATTTCTTGTATGAAAGTGGAGAAAATATGAGGAGGTGGGATGGGAAACCCACCTATGTCCTAGCAGAAGGAGTGCGTGAATTGAAGGAGGATAAAACTCAGAGGAAAAATTCCACTAG
>VZTJ01005868.1:0-11379 GCA_013397795.1 Orthonyx spaldingii
GAGTAAAGCTGGAGTAAAGCTGGCTCTAGGGAGGAGCCCGTGAGTGAGGAGCACTGAACAGAACCAACCTGGTAATGAACGCTGCTGTTACAGCACCTGTCACAACTGCTCAGCAGTTTAATACTCTGCAATTTCAGATGAGAGAAACATCTTTGGCTGGTGATTGCCGCTTCTTTTTTTTTTTTTTTTTAAGAGAAAAAATATTCCATTCTCTCAGTGTTTATTTTCCGTTCATTATTTTCTTAAAGGTGGGGAAATTGAGGCAGCACGTTGCACCAGCAGTCCTGGGGGTGAGGGGTGGTGTGGGTTCCTGTGGCATCGCTCCCCCTCCTACCTCCTGCTCCTGTAAATTGTTGGAAAAGAACTGTGCAATGTTCTTTGTAGAGGTCCACATAGCCCTGACTCTCTGCATGGTTAATATTTAGGTCAGCAGAATCTAATTCCGTTTAAAATCATAATATTATCATTGTAATTGCAAATGTTTTCATTAGGCACCGGCACCGGGGAGCCTGGCACAAGCCTGCAGAGGGGCTTTTTTTCCTGCTTTGGTGTCCTGGCTCCAAAGGAATAGCAAGGAATACTTTGTCCCTCTTTATATCCCATCTCCAAACCTGTTGCTGATCCGGGGATTTGTGGCTGTGCCCTGCCAGCATCGGGGCAGGGACAAGGAGAGACACGGGTGGTGCTGCCAGGCTCTCGTTTGAGTGTCGCCTTCCCAGCGCACTTCCAGTTCCCTGGCAGAGAGAATCAGCTTTCCTTGAGTGAGTTATTGTGTCTCCGAGTCAGGGCTCTGCTTCCAGAGAATAAAACAAAACTCTCTGGGGATCCAGTCTTAATGCCACCTGCCTGGGAGTCCTGATAGGGGACTTAGTGCTGAAATGAATATTCAGCCTTTGTGGTGGGAGTTATGATCCTGCTCCCCATCTCGGGGCAGGGGGGGGGATTACAGCCCTTTCCAGGAGGGATGGGGAGCAAAGGAGGGGCTGTCTGTTCCCAAATATCCCTGTCCCAGGGCTGTGATTCAGGAGGAGCTGAGGAGGGGCTGTCTGTTCCCAAATATCCCTGTCCCAGGGCTGTGATTCAGGAGGAGCTGAGGAGGGGCTGTCTGTTCCCAAATATCCCTGTCCCAGGGCTGGCATGAGGCAAGCTGGAGTCCTGATTTTCAGGCAGGGCTGGTGAGATGCTGACTTAGGTTGGGACAGGGCAGAAAAAGCGATGCCGCCTTCTCCATGCGCTTCCTTCTTTCCAGTCTAGAGATCCAGGACTTTCAGTCTCCAGGAAGAGAACTCCGCGCTGCTGCTGGAAATTATCCATCAGCTTGTCTGCAATAGCTGTGTGAGCATCCTGGTTTAGCACCTTTGCACCACCCCCAAAATATCCTGGGAAATTTGCTGTGCTGGAATTGTTCCTTTGTCCGGAAATACTAAGCAGGAAACTGCAGGAATCAGGTCCTGGATGGCAGAGTTCTTTTGCAGCTTAACTGTCCCGAGCTGGGGCTGCAGGAAGCTCTGCCAATCCCTGTGGCAGCCTGCAGGAGATAGCTGGACTTCGTTATGCCTTGATTAAATAACATTTTTGTTTTTACAGCGGTTAATCCCTCCAATTCCCTTAGCACGTCGCTGCTCAGCGATATCCGCCTGGGATAATTGGGATGGTGCTGGGATGAGGGGCATCTCCCACCCCCTCACCAGCACCAGAGGATTTTGAGCACAATTTTTTCTTGCGGTTCTCCTCGCCAAAATCACAACCTGTGCAAACTCTGCCCTGATCAAATCTATCAAGCCCCAATTTTGGAGCCGTCTGTTGATCAGGGAAATGGATTCGGAATTGGCCCCTTTGATGGCAACGCGGCTCTCGCACAAGTGCTGGAATTAATGGCAGTGCCCTGCTGCGAGCTGGCAAGTTGGGCATTTGATTCCAGTTGCAGGAAATTGCCATAATTTCTGCTCCATGCTCCTCTCAAGTGACACTAAACATCTATCTTCCCCCCCCGTTATTTATTTATATTGGGAGAAGAGGACGGTACGTGGGCGCTTTTCCCCACCTGAACTCTTGTCTTGTTTTCATGGCAACCCCTGCTTAGCAGCAGACCTTTTGTGTACTGAAAAAGGGAGAGAGAAGGGAGGTCTGGATGGCTGGGAGGGAGGAAAGGCTGGAAATTCGATGTGAAGGGCTGATTTTGTGGATGGGACTGTTGGTGTGTGGGTGTTGGGACTGCTGTGCCTCTCTGGTGTCATCAGAACCGAGGGGTATCCCAGGAGGTGTCTGAGTGCTGGGGGTGGAGCACTGGGGTCCCCAGGGTGCCATTCCCACAGCATTCCCTCAGAGCCATCCTGCAGAACATCAGGAATGGCTCCTCCTGGCACAGCCCCTTGTCCTGCTGCAGGCAGGGGTGTCCTTGGGTGAGCTCCTGGAACAGCAGCTCTGTCACACTCAGCTTTGCCAGGGGACGTTGGCCTCTCAGTTTAGATGCTGGAATACAAGTGTGTAAATATCCCACCCCGCACTTGGGGTGCTGTGGGTCTGAACTGTGTATTTATCCCTGCCTGAGGGTCACCTTCATCCCCCTGGATGCTCCACTGAGTTTGGGGCTCTTATTTCCTCCTCTCCTGCTGGCAAAGGTAACCTGGGGAGATTGAAGCACCACAGCTCCTGGTAGTAAACCAGGGAAAATAGTGCAGCGGAGAGAGGGCTGCAAAGATGGATGTGTGGAGGTTTCCAGAGCGTTTAACTCTGTTGTGGGAAGCACCAGAAAACTCTGAGTAGGAGGTGAATAATTTTGTCTTTGGAGCGGGTTGGAACAGTGTAAAATAAATAAGTCCTGCAGCCACTGGAGCAATGAGGGCCTGTGCTGAAGCCTGTTTGGGATGGGGATGTGCCAAGAGCTGGAATCAATGCCTGACCTGATATTCCAGCACTTAACTCCTCGACCCTCCTGCTGGTTGCTCACCATGGCCTGGGGTTTTTGCACAATACAAAGCAAAACGTTGAGCTGAAATCTCTGGGCACAGGATGTCTTTGAGTGCTCAACACCAGCAGTGCTGGAGGATGGGGGGACCCCACATCTCCTGGCCCAGTGACAGAGGGATGCTGCCTTTTTCCTGGGGTGCCTCTCTCTGTAACACTCTGTCCAAAACTCAAACAGGAGAAGGGAGTTTCTTTCCCCCACCTTTAAAATTATTTCTTTCACGGTTGTTTTTCCTGGGCTCGGCGTGGTGCAGGATGACTTATCTCTGCTCAAGTTAGGATCCTTTTATTTCCAACCAGACCTGGCCCTAAGTCATGCAGCACTCCTTTGACAGAGCTGTAAATTCTCCACGGCAGCCTGGCAGCCAGTGAACAGGGTGAGGACATTGGGAGAAATGAGTTTCTGGGGATATGAAGGGGATGAAGCTCTTGGCATCCTCTTCCAAGGAGGGAATAGGTGTAGGGGTCACAACCCAAAGACCCCGAAGCATTTTCAGGGCTGTTTGTGTAGGAAGATTGGATGAGGTGATTCTCTTTTCTCCCCGAGGGAATACTGCCTTGAGAAATGATGGCAGGATGGCAGTATAGGACAGGAAAATGCAATGGAGTGCACACAGGTGTGTGCTGAGGAATCCGTAAATAAGGTTTTAAAATTAAAAAAAAAACCCATGGTATGCAGCTGTGAAGATCCCAAATTGGTGAAGGCAGAGCGTTTATCACTGGGGGCTGCCTGCCAGCACCAGCAGGTCCCAGTGGCAGTGGCTCAGGGAGGTAGAAACTGGAACCCAATCCTGTTTTCCCCCATGGAAAAACAAGGAAAATCCCACAGCTGTGAGCTGGGCAGGGCATGAACAGAGTTGGCAGCTGGGGGGAGAGGCTGATTTGTGTGTTTTGGGCTCATGTTTGGTTTTCTGATGGTGTGAGAGTGTTGGTGAGGCCTTTTGAGGGATCACAGATGCCCCTTTTTGCTGGAATAATGTTCCCTCTCTTTGCTGTGGGGTTTCTGTCAGGAATTCTGGACAAGCTCTTCACTCCGTGTGTGCGTACATTTCTGTGCTGTCACCACTTTTTAAGAACCATGGAATTGTTTGGTTTGGAAGAGACTTTAAAGTCCATCCCATTCCACCCCCTGGCATGGGCAGGGACACCTTCCACTATCCCAGGTTGCTCCAATCCCTGTCCAGCCTGACCTTGGACACTTCCAGGGATCCAGGGAGAGCCACAGCTTCTCTGGGCACCCTGTGCCAGGGCCTCCCCACCCTCACAGGGAGGAATTCCCTCCCAATATCCCATCTATCCCTGCCCTCTGGCAGTGGGAAGCCATTCTCCTTTGTTGTCACATTCCATCCCTTGTCCAAAGTCCCTCTCCAGCTCTCCTGGAGCCCCCTTAGGCTCTGGAAGGGGCTCTGAGGTCTCTCCATGGAGCCTTCTCTTCTCCCATGCAGCTCCCCCAGCCTGACTCCAGAGCAGAGAGCCTCCAGCCCTTGCAGCTTCTCCGTGGCCTCTCTGGACTTGCTCCAGCAGCTCCGTATCCTCATGTTTTGGGCTCCAGCTCTGTTTTTCCATCACTACCCCCGCGCCGAAGCCGCAGTGGCGCCGGGGCTGAGCGGTGCCGCGCCCTTGGGAGGAGAGAGCCAAGGGTGTCACCGGTGCCTCGGCCCCAGTGCCAGCCCCAGCCCGATTCCAGCCCTGCTCCCAGCAGCAAGGTTGCAACTCTCCCTTTCTGCCGCCCTGTGATCCCGACTGACCTTCTTAAAAGGGATCAACCGCGTCAAATGAAGAGATGAAGAGCGAAGGGAGGAGCTGGGAGCAGGAGGAGGAGGAATGAAATTAGGAGCAGATATTAATAACTGTGTTAAATATTTATCTGACCTCCTTTCACATGATCCTTTTTAATGGTGACCCAAAAAGCTGATGTGCTAATATTCACTCTCTCTCTCTCCTTTCTGCCTCTCTGTCAAAGCTTTGGGTTTGAGCAGGAAAATACCAACTCCTTTTTCACCCTCTTGGGCTGGGCTATGGGAGAAATCGGGGTACCAAAGGAGCCTCCATTAATAAAGTGACACTGATGATGATGGGCTTGTACTCATGGACTTCTCCTGCCTTAACGATGCTTGTTCACATCTGACTGGAGCATTTGTTGGTTTTTTTAAAAATTTTGTTTGCTTATTTTTCAAGCCGCCCTGTTCTGAATGGCTCCAGGCATTCTGAGCTGTAGCTCGGGGAGAAATCGCTGCCTTGAAACCTCGGGCTCCGAGCTCAGGGACGGGAGCGTTATCAGCTCAGTGAATGTACAAGTCATTAGTGAGGGTTGCTGAATTCCTGACCGGTTTTCCTCCTCCATGCCTGAAAGGAGTGCAGAAATGTCTGATGTGGTTTGACCTGTTCAGAGGGAGAGGGGGAGAGTGCATGGGAGCAACAGGGCTTTTGTCGTGGCTGTTCCGAGGCAGGTCCGAGCTGGCACACAGGGGAAGAGCAGCAATAACTCAGGGTAATTTTAATTCAGGGAGCTCCACCGTGTGTTTCTGATCACATTTTTGCTGTTTTCCACTTAGCCCTCCGGTTTCCTTCTCTCATCAGCTCCTGAATTGCAGGAGCATCAAATGTGCATCCAAACTGCTCCGTGTTTTCCATCACCTCATCAGCCTGCCTTTTGCTGCCGAAGTGCCTGCTGTGCTCTCCCTCTTGTTTCCGTGGCTCAAAGCCTGTAAAAAGCCCTTGAGAACAATGTGAAATATCCTCTCATATTATAGTATTTGTCTTTTTAAAGGAAGCTGAATCCATTAGAAGCAGGACTGAATACAGTAGTGGGATTTTTCTAATCTTGCCAACATCAGCCCCCTGGGATGAGCCCCTTTCAGTCGACTTGACTGGATCCTCTGGGATTTAATTTGTGTTTTCAATTTAAACATCAGTTAAGCCACAGCATGTCCTCTCTTGGCCTCAGTTTCCCCTTTGCAGGGTGGAGCTGAGGGCACTTCCCAGCTCCAAGATCCAAACCAGGTGGGCCTTCCCCTTGCTCCAATGTCCTGCAGGACAAACAGACATTTTAGTGGGGCAGCACTTCTTTTTTGGGTTAAATTAATGGACTTTGGGATAAAAAGTGGAGTTAGAATCCACTGCCAGAATACAGAGGCCCTGGGACAGGTTGCTCAGACAGGATGTTCCCCATCCCTGGAAGTGTCCAAGGCCAGGCTGGACAGGGCTTGGAGCAACCTGGGATCGTGGAAGGTGTCTCTGCCCATGGCAGGGGGTGGAACAAAATGAGTTTTAAGGTCCCTTCCAACCCAAACCATTCCATGATTCTGCGTTTTCTCCACTGGGATGGCAGTTTCCAGGACCTGCTACAGGACTGCACCTTTTAAAATTAACTGCATTTATTTTAGGGTGCAAAAAAAGAACCCCTGTTTTTTGGATTCCCAAACTTGTCCTGGATGGAGATTTCCACTCAGAGTCTTCCACCAAGTCCCCATCCCCACCGACTCCAGCAACAGAGAAATGTGTTTAATCTTCCTAAATGTAATCCTGTTGTAGAACAGGAAATTCTCTGCTGGTCAGAGAGGATATTAAGATGCCTGCTCTGAAAAGTGTTTGAAATTATCATCATTAATCTGGAAATGATTATTGCTTAGTTCAAGCTGAGTAACGTGAAAAATAAAGTTAACCTGAAGTGTATACGGGGAAAAGTAAATTGGATTTTTTAAAAAGCTCTCGTTTGCCTAATGGAAGATAAGATTAATGGCATGGCTCGGGAATTTAGAAAAAGTGCAGATTTCCAAAATTTAAAAGCAACTGGTGTTTAAGATGGTTGGAAACCGCCCAGGTGGGGAGATTTCTGTCCAACCCAAGGTATTCCATGAGTGTGTCATTCCATGAACCAGAGGTGTGGTGAGTGGCAGGTGGGCTCGGGCACGGGGTGGGGGTTCAGGTGTGTGGAAAGGGCTGCAGGCACCTGGCCTCGTCCTCAACCAGTGAGGGAGGACCCGGAGCCTCTCTGATCAGCAAAGCCAAGTCGTCCAGGGGTGACCTCCGAGAGAGGTTGGGAAAGAGGAGTAGCTTGGAATCCCCACCTGGAGACCTGGGGGTTCTTCTGGAACCTCTCCCTGAAGGATTTTGACTTTATTAGAGCCTCCCTTGTCACTGTCTTTGACTCGATTTGGGTTCGTTTGGGTTGGCTTCAACTTCTGAGCTGAGCCAGCACCTGGCAGATGGAGAAAGCCACATGATGGAAAGGAGGGCTGTGGGAGGAAGTTCTTTTCTGCGTGTTTTGAGCAGAGATCTGAGATAATCGCTGCCCTTCCCCTCTTCTGTCAGTCCTGTCTCACGTTTGCTGCCGTGAACTCTCCCTGGTTTATTCTTTCTGGTTTTCTCTCCGATTTGGATCGAGAACCAGCTCCTCCTGACACCTGGTGATCTCTGATAGCACCACAGTCATAAATCCTGGGTTTCTCTTGCCTCCCTGGTTCCTGTTGATGCTCCTGATCCCCAGATCCACAGGGGCAGCAAACTCTTGTCCCCAGCCCTGTCCAGAGCCTGTGCTTGCATTGACAGAAGGTTAATACCGATGGGGTTTCACAACTTTTTGATTTATTGTCTTTCAGCGTTCATCACTCTTTTCTTTAAATTAAAACTCCCTCCAGATGGGGTTTGTGACACAGATTTATTGATCTGCAATAAAACCTCCCTCATAACCTGTACAGCTGCCCATTCATCTTTCAGAGAAGGAGGGATCATTTCTCTGTGGATGTCCCAAGAATGAAAGCGAGTTGTTAACTTCTTCCCTCTTCCGCCTGTCTGGTTTCTTCCATGATTTCCATGCTTCATCTCAGGTCATTTACAAGGCTCTAGATGGGAACAACATCAGTTCTGAACTACTCCTCGTGCTCCTTCTTCTTCAGGTGGGATTCTTGAGGTTGTCCAGTGCAGGGCAAGGAGTTTGACTTCATTGTACCTTGTAGGCCCTTTCCAACTCAGGATATTCTCTTATTCTTTGATTGAGCTCAGAAGGTGATGTGGTGGCAGAAAGGCCACCTGGAAAAGTCCCATGGGATGGCACAAGACATAAAAGTCTATTTGAGATCCCACAAGTCCTAATGATGCTTCTACCCCTGACTCTGATGGGGATGTGCAGAGGGAGGGAGCAATGGCAAAAGTTGTGTGGCTTCTCTGGTGCAAAAAACAGCAATAATTACATGCTGGAATAAATTCTAGCAAGATAAGTTGGCTGGAAGCTGAAATGATCTCCTTGTGTGTGGCTCCTTGCAGTCACTTGGAGTTTGTTTCACAAGTGCCTCAATTTCCTAATCTAGGAGGAACCCAATTAGAAAGTGTTGTCTTTGGTGGTGATGGGATTTTGCTCAAGTTTGGGTTTTTTAGTGATGTGATCACACCTTCCATAATGGTTTCGATCTTGGGTCTGAGTTATTAGCAAGGCTGCTTGTTTTGAGAAGTGTGTCCAGGAAAAAAGAGTGATTGTGATAAAAAATATCACAGAATCACTGACTGGTTTGGGAAGGAGGGAACCTTAAACCTCATCCTGCGCCACCCTCTGCCATGGGCAGGGACACCTTCCCCTATCCCAGGTTGCTCCAAGCTCTGCCCAGCCTGGCCTTGGACACTTCCAGGGATCCAGGGGCAGCCACAGCTTCTCTGGGCACTCTGTGCCAGGAGCTCACCGCCCTCACAGCCAGGAATTCCTTCCCAATATCCAATCTAAACCTGCTCTCTGTCACTTTGAAGCCATTCCCCTCGTCCTCTCACTACATGCTCTTGTAAACAGTCTCTCCCCGTGATGCTGAAGTATTGAGTTACTGCAATTTTAGGCAGATTGATAAAAAACATGTCCTCAGAACACATACTAAAGTCTAGACTTGCCCAACTGAATTCTTCTTCCTGAGTTTCCCAGCAGAGAAAGATGGAAATGAAGTAGAAGGCAAAATTTCAGTGGCCTGAAGCCAACCCCTCGAACTTGCATTGGTGTGTGAAGTCTGGTTCCTGGCTTGATAGACCTGATACTTAACAGCCTCAGGAATCACGTAGAGCTGCTCATTCTTCAGGAAGCAAATGGGATTAGGGAAGGATCAGTCGTCCTGACAATTGGAACAGGGTTTTTTTCAGGTGCCTCAAAGCACAATGCTGTGTGAAGCAGGATTATGGAATGTGTGCCCGACCTCACTCAGTGCATTGGATGCATATAAAGACAGCCTGTGTAAGGCTGGCAGGTGTTGGCTGGGCACATGAAGGATGATTTTGGGTAACTGTCTTGACCCACCCACGTCCCTTCAGGTTGCAGAATCACAGAATCATTCGTATTGGAAAGGACCTTAAAGATCATCTCATTCCAACCCCCTGCCATAGACAGGGATGCCACCCTCTAAACCAGACTGCTCAGGTCACAGCTGTTCCCAAAAATGTCTCTTCTGATGCTTCACCTAAATCCTAGAGGTGGTCAAAGCTGTACCAGCAGCCCTTTGGAGGGCATGGGGGTGGGTGGAGCTGTAGGAGAAACACTGATGGAGAAGTGAATGGATGGATGAGGTGGCCCAGAAATGGTAGATGGGAAAGAGCAGAGAGCTGGACAGAGGGGTGGGCAGTGCCCATGGATAACTTGGGATGGGATCTGGCCGGGACAGGGGTGTTCAGGGGAGGCTGGGTGAGTGTTGAGTCAGAAGGGAAGGCGCTGTCATTTGTCACCATAATCAGGAAGCCAGGCTGAGAAGGTTTTAATCACTGTGCACGGAGCTGGAATGCAGAGCAAGTTTATGGTTTACAGTGAGCGGACTGACACAGCTGATTGATGTCAAATATGTCATGATGTATATTGTAAAGCCAGGAGATTTAATGGTGTAACTCCATGGTAGTGTTGGAAGTGAGGAGCTGCAGAGCAGGGAGTGATGGATGGGCTCATTTACATGTAAAATTGCCAATGGCATTGACAGCACTGGTATGCGCAGGGAAGATAAGAGGGAGACAGTGAGATTCACTCTGACCCTGATACTGAAATATTAAAATACAGCTGTAGGATCAGCTGGACTTCGCAAAGCGACTGCACGTCTGGGGTGTGTGAGCACAGAAATGCCCTGGTGCTCACGGTTGTGATTGTGCACACAGGACAGCTCCGGGTGGTGTCACCAGGCTCAGGCAAGGAGAGTTTGTGCTGCTCCTGCGTTCTCAGGGAGGTGAATCCAGTTATTTCCTGGCTTTGGAGGAATGTCCCAGTGCTTTTTGGGGCAGTGTTGCCGAGCAGGGAAGGCTGGATTCATCCCGGCAGCTGGGCTGGGAAGAGCTTTATCCAGGAAATCCCAGGTTGGTGGTCTGGGGCTCCGTGTGTCCCACAGACAAGGCTGGTTTTCCTGCTCCAGTGCTCCGTTAATGCAGATTCCTGTTGTCACCCGGACCTGTCAGGAGCAGGACTGGCGCAGGAGTTGCCTTTGTAGCTCAGCATCTCCCTTCTACTTTCGGTTAAGCGAGGAGGGGAAGAAAAGAAGGGAAATTTGGGGCTGTGAGATGATACAAAGCGAACGTGGTGGAGCAGAGGGCCAGGCCTAAATACACTATCCAAGGCAGGTTTGTTTTCATTCTGCCTGCTGCAAACCCTTCCAATTCCTGGAGTTGCAACGCCATCATCCACTCAGTTCTCCAGGATAACACCTCTGGGGTGGAGCCTGGGGAACGTCATGAGGAGAAGCAAGGGGGAAATGGAAAGCCTGGAAGGGGTGCAGGCATCCAAGAGGTTGCAGACCAATTTTGGGATGGTTTTATCAGGATTTAACTCTCCATCACCTGTTCCAGCTAAAAGCCATTCTGCTGTCCCCCAGCACAGGCAGAGTCCCTGTCTCTGGGGAAAATGCCTCCAGTGAAGGGATAATTCATCCTAATTATGTCATGGAGGATCTATGAGGGACAAGCAAGGAAAGGGAAAATATGACTTGGGGAAGGATGCAGCAGCAGCCCAAGGAGGGGATGGATGTGAAAGAGGAGGTTATGCAAGTCCTTTGCTCCCTAATGAGGGTTATTTGCCCTCCATCCACTTGGTCCCTGTTGCTTTTGATCCCATCTGTCATTTCAACCTTCTGGACAGTCATGGAAGGACCTAAACTGGGATATTTTCAGAGGTGGGTTGACTGAAAACCAAGTGAGCTGACCCTGATAGAAACACTTACGAGGCTTTGCAGGGGATTAAGTGACTGTATTTTAATCTTGTATTTTAATTCGTTGTGGGGATGTGTCATGGGTCTGCCTGGGGCTCTGGAGTTGCTCTCCATCCCTGTCCCTGGCTGCAGATGCTCCTGGGACAGATGGACCAAGTGGAGCAGGCAAAAGACAGTATTTCCAGGAATTAATTTGACTTGCTCTTTCCCTAAATGAAAAGCCTGATATTAAAATTATCCTTGAAAAGGACTTCCCCCCCCC